>CM053644.1:11821920-12257924 GCA_028654395.1 Scutellaria barbata | reverse complement strand
ATTTCCTTTTGAGAGTACTCGTCTTGCGTAAACTGTAAACAATCATGAAACAAAATTAGTAAAATCCAGTTATTGTTACTTAAAAATTAAAAATACATAATCTCAAAAGTCTTTTAATAATAAGAACTTCAAAACATATATTTTATTACAATGGATCGTAGAGTAACAATGTCTTTTGGTGTAGCTCCAATGATATCTCTCATATATCTCATCACATAATATCCACATTGCTTATCATCTGGTTGGCGAGGACCCTATATATATATATATATATATGACAAGCGTAACAAAATGAACGACAACTTAATGTAAAGAAACATACATGTATTATTTCCCAACTAGGTTGCTTTTTTCCCTTCCTTCCCATGTTCGCATTGAACAATTGTATTGCCCTTCATAATTGAAAAAGAGTTAAACAAATACTATGAAAGAACATAGATTAATGTTTAATAGAAAGAATGATAACTTACGTATTAACAACATATTTTCAGTCATCATTACGCATACGATGACTAAGAGGATCCATTAAAAAGACCACCTCCTTGTGAGGATTAATGACAGTGAGAATCCAGTGGTATCTAAGAAAAAATACATAACTAAGTATTAAAATACATCTAATTTTATAAAAATTAAATTGAGATTAATATTGTAGTTTATTACTTACCCAACATTACATGCAACGAAGACTAATTGATTAGGTGATGATCCAACTAGTCTATCTGATAACGCACGAGCCCTTTTGTTCAGCAATTCGTGAATCCAATCATCATCCTTTTTTGTAGTATATTGATGTGAGATGGTAGATGGATTCACAAATCTAAAACTTGAAAGATTTAGCTCAGCTCTCATTTTTTGATAAAGGTGTCTGTCATTTACAAAGTAAATTTAGTGAAGTGTAATAAATAAAGGGTGTACCACTTATAGAAGCAACATAAATATTTGGTACAAAATAGAAACTTACCATATATAAACAACTATACAATTGACTGAAATTAGTTGCAAGTCATAAAAAGGGACAATATCTTCCAGGTTTATATAAACCTTATTACATGTATCACCAAAAACATCATCATCAATTGGCACCGTTACATTCAACCCACTATCACCAGCACACTTAATGTAACAATACACCACCTTTAAACATTTAGGTACACTGCTTAAACACCTGGGCTTTAAGTCCTGATCATTCATTTTCTTCTTTATAGGTTTCTACCAATTCCACAAGCACACATAAATATTAAAAATGTATATATATATATATATATATGTTATGATAACTAGATAAAAATGTAATCGCAATTACCTTTTTTTGAGTAGTCACCACCAAATGTCTAGGCCATGCCACATGCGTACCTAGAGCATCACCAATATTCTCACACTCACCTAGGATTGGACATGGTAGAGGGGCTGATTCATCCAACACTTGATCAATAGAGACCCGTATAGAATTCTTGGGAAATGGACCACCGTGGATTTTACCATCAATTATCTCACATCAATGACAGTACCATATGCAACAATGTTATTGCTGGACTCCAACATCAGTTCAACAAGCTTTCCCTAAAACACAAACACTTGAGTTCTTAAGTATTAAAAATGATAGAACACTATTCATATCATCATATTTTAATCAATACCTGTAAATTATCATCTTTCTCTATTAGTACCGGGTCATTATCAAAATATTCTGAAAAGCTTTTCAAACTTTCTAAGTCATCTTTAATGAGATTTTGTTTCTTGACCGAGCAGCTACCTTTCTCATCAATCTCTATTTCTCCTCTTACAAATTTTTAAACAACTCCTCCAGTTTTTCTAAACGCACGTGTAGCTCTTTGTTCTGCTCATTTATGATAACATTGTCGGTATATCTCTTCTCCTGAGCATATCCAAAATAAACGATTGGAGGCATATGACCTCCAACTGCTTTTGTATGACCACAGGGCTCTTCCTTCTCAAGTGCTATAGTGAGACAATCTTCATTTGACTTCTTAAATTTCAAAACCCCAGACTTCAATTGTTCAATGCATTCATGTGGCTTTCTAGCGATATAAGCCATGTAACCAAATTATACCCGAGTGAAATCAGTTTTCAATGTAAAGTTGACCCTGTGATGCCTCTTGACAATTCTGAAACAGCCTGCTACCCTTTAGTATTTTCACCATAACTCTTCACATAAGATTTCAAATTACAAATTCTTTTTTTGTTAGAAACTAGACTCACGTGGCTTTCCAGTGATATAAGCCATATAACCAAATTATACCCGAGTGAAATCAGTTTTCAATGTAAATTGACCCATTGAGACAGCCTCTTGACAATTTCGAAACAACCTGCCACCCTTTATCACAATAACCAAAACATAAGATCCCATCAAAGCCAACTCCGGATTCTCAACTAACATCATATCGACTGTCTCCAAATACGACTCCTCCCTTTTTCTTACAGCCTCAAATAAGGCTTTCAAGATTCCCAAGTGATTAACAGTCGTCATATTATCGCCTGCAATTCTATCAGGCCCTAAATTGCTCAATTTCTCCCTTAACTTCCTATCAAGATCCACTCTTTCTTTACTATCCAAACTTTTCGACGAGCTATTAACCATGTTTTCGCAAGATTCACCCTTGTCACACCATAGCAAACCCTTGAGCTCCTTGTAGACATTAAAATAGAGATTACTCAACAGAAAATCAGTGGCATCAGGGCCATTAAATCCATCATAAATTCCAACAAAAGCCCATCCATGTTCTTTAGAGACCACAATATGAACCCTATCTTCACCAGCTTTATCCTGTGCCACTGCACATTTTGACTATTAAAAGACTCATCTCCAACATCATCATTCTCATCAATTAGACTCATATTTGTGCTCAAATTATGACTAGTAATCGTGCTGCTATTCTCACTGTTACTCCCACTAACAACAACATTATTATTATGCTCATTATCATGAATTCTCAGCTCTTTAGAAAACCCCCAAAAGGATTGTGACATCACCTTTTTCAAGCTCTTCACCAAAGCCCACTTCTTGGATTTGGGCTTATACCTCTGCAGCTGATCAAACTGGTTCTCCAATGGGCTGGAAATGAAGCTCCTCTCGATCGGGCCCGATAAGAACCCATGCTCGATCTGGCCAGAAATCGGGCTCGAATTCCTCAGAATCGGGTCGGAGATTGTGGCGATAGAGTTTCTGGAATCGGTTGGAGCGGAATTGAGGAGAAGAAATTCGAGCTCTCGAAGGTGGAAGCTTTGTCGAGTGTAGAGCCTGTGTAGGCGAAGGTGGTGGTGGAGAGGGGCGTGGAGGTGTTGGCGGAGATGGAGGCACCAGAGATGGTCCGATACGCTGTCGTCTATGGGGCGGCGGAGGGGTCCTCCAAAGATTGGATTTTGTGAAGTGGGTCAGGTGGTATGTAGCAAAAGGAGTGGCCCAAACCCTCGTCGAGAGGGTCCGATACGCACACGACGACTTCATTCCGCCGTCGTGAAATCTCGCCGGGGTCACCGGTGAAGTAGAGATTCAGCTTTCCCACACCGTTTCCCATCTATTTTCTTCAAGAAGGTAATAGAAACTCTCTCTCTCTCTCTCTCTCTCTCTCTGCACAATGTATTTCTCTTCATCGTGTATTAGTCTTTTCTTCTAGTGTCTTTTTTTATTCCTTTTGTTTTTTACTTTAAGTCAAACTCTAATCCTAATTAACATGAAATAAAATTAAAAAAAAAATAATGATAATAATAATAATACACATTATTTCTATTTTTTTTCCTTTTGTTTTTACTTTAGGTCAAACTCTAGTCTTAATTAACATGAAATAAAATTAAAAGAATTAGTAATAATAATTATTATTATTATTATACGCATTACTGATTAATTATGAAGTTCGGGTTTTTTTTAAGGAACTGCCTAAGTATATTGATTCCCAATTTGTTACTTAATTTTCTAACTTTTTCCATTTGATTAATTTCTTATCTAATTGATTATAGTATTAATCTACCCAAAAATTAATAAATCATCAATAAATGTTGAATTAAATTATCCATTAATAATTAGTAATCAACTTATCAACATTCACAATGCTTAATATGAATCAACAATAATTTACCCTCAATATCGATGATTAAAAAATGATCAATAAATAAATAAAAATTTCTCAACAATATAAGCTTAAGATTCAACCTAAGTATCTGATAAATCAAAGCTAAAAAAATAATGGAATTGTAATCATAATAATAAAATAAAAATAGCAATAATAATAATAATTATATACCTCAAATACAATAATAATACTATTATAATTATTAATTATTAATAATTGTTTGGAAGAGGTCACACATCAGTTTCATCATAAATTTACCACTTTCCAAAACGAATGTCTTTATGGTTAAAAGATAACACATTTTAAATGTTGTCATTTTAGAAGAGTGTATATAAATTCAATATTTAAAGAAATGTTGTTATTATCTCAAAAAGGCAGCTCAAAGACAACACTTTCCCTAAAGTGTTGTAGTTTGGTAATAAAAATTCGCCCAAACACAACACTACAATAAAAGTGTTGTCTCACTGTAGTTATTTGTTGATAAAAACACGCCCAAAGACAACACTTCACGAAAGATGTTGTCAAAGTGTTGTATTTGACCAAAAAATATACGTCTTTCTCAACACTTTAAGCAATAAGTGTTGTAAATTTCAAAACAACAACATTTTGTGCTTAAAAATATTATTGTTATAGTGTTGTCTTTGAGCATTTTTGTTGTAGTGGTGGTATAATCCTTCTACGTCCACTCTACTACTACCTCGAGCAGGAACTTTGTTAAGCAAGATTGATTTACAGGACACTCCTAACAATCTATCAACTCAACAAGCTAACACCTACTAGAACTCAGCGTACACACAACAACTATAAGTTCTAAAGGCAAACCCACGCAGGATTTCACACTTCCACATAGGAAAATTGTCTATACCCTAGACAACTTATACAAACAGCAAGGATAAATCCTATCAACCATTCGACACCTAAAACAACCTAAGCACACCGCAACAAGGTTAAAGTATATAAAAGGTTTCTTCAACTGGTGCGGTGAAGTGAGCTTCTGAATCATTCGATGGATCTTTTAGCTTGAACTTTGTTCACTTCACTGAGGTCGAGTGACTGAAATTGTAGAAATGCTTGAGAGAATATAGCTTTGAATGCTTGAACTTTTTAATGTCAATGTTTTAGTAGTCAGCTTTAGGGTTGCTCGTCCTCTATTTATACTTGTAGAAAGATATCTGTTGAAAGAGATATCTTTCATTTGAAAATAAGTGTACTTGATCAAAGGTATAGCTCGCATTTAATGTGACTTGACTTTTCCTTTCAGAGCATTTAATGCGGTGGTTGTGGCTCGCAGCTTTTTGCAGCCCATCAGTCCACGTGTCGTCCTGACATTGGCTCCGTATCTACAACTTTGATCTTCTCTGAAATGGTTCTAATTATACTTGTTTCGTTCCTCATTCCTCATACTACTTTATCCTTCCTCGGATTGCAGGATACTGATTTTGTTTGTCATTAGCACGATTGGTTGATTATTCAGCAAGTTATAATCTTTGCGCTGTATCCTAGGTCTTTTTGCAGCTATTCGTTCTTTACAGTGCTGCTATAACTTGACCTTCTTGCAGTATTACTTTATACAGTACTGCTGTATCTGTTCTTGCAGTATTCATGTAGCCACTTCTTACAGTGGCGCTGCTTGCCGTTCTTACTTATTTACTGCATTGCAGTATTTACTTCTTGTAGCGTCTTCAATCTTTTACTTTCTCGATGCAGCATGATCCTTTAGAGTTCCTCCATCTTTCAGCACCTATAAATAGACTCAAACCTATTCTATGTTTTCACTTAAACATTGTGAAAAATGGGTTACTCAAACATCCTATTATATATATGGTTTGTTTCATCAAAATCTATACACTGAAATCCCAACAATAAGCCATTTCTATTGCTTTTGTTGTATCTTCTATTAGATTTGTTCAATAATAATAGTCTTATTCTTACCATCTAAATGCATAAGATCAGTTAGAGTGAAACAGTTTGGTCAATGATTATCTAAAGCTCTTTAAGTGGCTTCGTTTCTCAGTTTTAAAGAGTTAATCGTGCATAAATCATCTTATAAAGAGTTAATCGTAATTGAAATATCTTCTAACTCATTGTAAAATAATTTTGAAACTCTTATTCTAATAATTATTATAAACGATAAGCTGGTAAAGTTTGTTAGAACTCTTAGTTATGTGTTTTATAACTAGAAATGCACAAGTTATAACTATTTTAATGGTTTCGTTATGGAATTCGTAAAAGATAAGCAATTTCTATTTTTTTAGTCGTATCTTCTATGAGATTTGTTCAATAATAATAGTCTTATGCTTACCATCTAAGTTCATAAGATCATTCAGAGTGAAACAATTTGGTCAATGATTATCTAAAGCTCTTTAAGTTGCTTCGTTTCTCAGTTTTAAAGAGTTAATCATGCACGAATCATCTTATAAACTGTTAATTGTACTTGAATTATCTTCTTACTCATTATAAAATGATTATGAAACTCTTATTCTAATAATTATTATAAATGATAAGCTGCTAAAGCTTGTTAGAACTCTTAGTTATGTGTTTTATAACTGGAAATGCACAAATTATAACTATTCTTAATAGTTTTGTTAAGGAATTGGTAAAAGACAAGCCATTTCTATTGGTTTAGTTGTGTCTTCTATTAGATTTGTTCAATACTAATAGTCTTATACTTACCATCTAAGTGCATAAGATCACTCAGAGTCAAACGGTTTGGTCAATGCTTATCTAAAGCTCTCTAAGTGGCTTCATTTCTCACTTTTAAAGTATTAATCGTGTACCAATCATCTTATAAAGAGTTAATTGTACTTGAATTATCTTCTAACTCATTGTAAAATGATTCTGAAACTCTTATTGTAACAATTATTATAAATGATAAACTGGTGAAGCTTGTTAGAACTCTCAGTTATTTGTTTTTAAACAGGAAATGTACAAGTTAGAACTATTCTTAATGGTTTCGTTACAAAATTCATAAAAGATAAGTCATTTTTATTGCTTTAGTCGTGTCTTCTATTAGATTTGTTTAATAATAATAGTTTTATGCTTACCATTTAAGTGCATAAGATCATTCAGAGTGAAACGGCTTGTTCAATGATTATCTAAAGCACTTTAGGTTGCTTCGTTTGTCACTTTTATAGAGTTAATCGTGCACGAATCATCTTATAAAGAGTAAATTGTACATCAATTATCTTCTAACTCATTGTAAAATGATTGCGAAACTCTTGTTGTAATAATTATTATAAACGATTAGTTGGTTAAACTTGTTAGAACTCTTAGTTATGTGTTTTATAACTGGACATGTACAAGTTAGAACTATTCTTAATGGTTTTATTACGAAATTCATAAAAGTTAAGCCATTTTTATTGCTTTAGTCGTGTCTTCTATTAGATTTGTTTAATAATAACAGTCTTATGCTTACCACCTAAGTGCATAAGATCCCTTGGAGTGAAGTAGTTTGGTCAATGTTTATCTAATGCTCTTTAAGTTGCTTCGTTTCTCACTTTTAAAGTGTTAATCGTGTACCAATCATCTTATAAAAAGATAATTGTACTTGAATTATCTTCTAACTTATTACAAAAATGATTTCGAAACTCATATTGTAACAATTATTATAAATGATAAGCTTGTGAAGCTTGTTAGAACTCTTAGTTATGTATTTTATAACTGGAAATGTACAAGTCGGAACTATTCTTAATGGTTTCGTTATGAAATTCATAAAAGATAAGCCATTTCTATTGCTTTAGTCGTGTCTTCTATTAGATTTGTTTAATAATAATAGTTTTATGCTTACCATCTATGTGCATAATATCAATCAAAGTGAAACGATTTGGTCAATGATTATTTAAAGCTCTTTAAGTTGCTTCATTTCTCAGTTTTATAGAGTTAATCGTGCACGAATCATCTTATAAAGAGTTAATTGTACGTGAATTATCTTCTTATTCATTGTAAAATGATTCTGAAACTCTTATTCTAATAATTATTATAATGATAAGCTGCTAAAGCTTGTTAGAACTCTTAGATATGTGTTTTATAACTAAAGTACACATGTTATAACTATTCTTAATGGTTTTGTTAAGGAATTGGTAAAAGACAAGCCATTTCCATTGATTTACTCGTGTCTTCTATTAGATTTGTTCAATAATAATAGTCTTATGCTTACCATCTAAGTGCATAAGATCACTCAGTGTCAAACGGTTTGGTCAATGCTTATCTAAAGTTCTCTAAGTTGCTTCGTTTCTCATATTTAAAGTATTAATCGTGTACCAATCATCTTATAAAGAGTTAATTGTACTTGAATTATCTTCTAACTCATTGTAAAATGATTCCAAAACTCTTATTGTAACAATTATTATAAATGATATGCTGGTGAAGCTTGTTAGAACTCTCAGTTATGTGTTTTTAAACAGGAAATGTACAAGTTAGAACTATTCTTAATGGTTTCGTTACAAAATTCATAAAAGAGAAGCCATTTCTATTGCTTTAGTCATGTCTTCTATTAGATTTGTTTAATAATAATAGTCTTATGCTTACCATCTAAGTGCATAAGATCATTCAGAGTGAAACGACTTGGTCAATGCTTATCTAAAGCTCTTTAGGTTGCTTCGTTTCTCACTTTTATAGGGTTAATCGTGTACGAATCATCTTATAAAGAGTAAACTGTACTTCAATTATCTTCCAACTAATTGTAAAATGATTCTGAAACTCTTGTTGTAATAAATATTATAAACGATTAGTTGGTTAAACTTGTTAGAACTCTTAGTTATGTGTTTTATAACTGGACATGTACAAGTTAGAACTATTCTTAATGGTTTTATTACGAAATTCATAAAAGTTAAGCCATTTCTATTGCTTTAGTTGTGTCTTCTATTATATTTTTTTAATAATAATAGTCTTATGCTTACCATCTAAGTGCATAAGATCCCTTAGAGTGAAGTAGTTTGGTCAATGTTTATCTAATGCTCTTTAAGTTGCTTCGTTTCTCACTTTAAAATTGTGTACCAATCATCTTATAAACAGTTAATTGTACTTTAATTATCTTCTAACTCATTATAAAATGATTTCGAAACTCATATTGTAACAATTATTATAAATGATAAGCTGGTGAAGCTTGTTAGAACTCTTAGTTATGTGTTTTTAAATTGGAAATGTACAAGTTAGAACTATTCTTAATGGTTTCGTAACAAAATTCATAGAAGATATGTCATTTCTATTGCTTTAGTTGTGCCTTCTATTAGATTTGTTTAATAATAATAGTCTTATGCTTGCCATGTAAGTGCATAAGATCATTCATAGTGAAACGGCATGGTCAATGATTATCTAAAGCTCTTTAGGTTGCTTCGTTTCTCACTTTTATAGAGTTAATCGTGCACGAATCATCTTATAAAGAGTAAATTGTACTTCAATTATTTTCTAACTCATTGTAAAATGATTCTGAAACTCTTGTTGTAACAATTATTATAAAAGATTTGTTGGTAAAACTTGTTAGAACTTTTAGTTATGTGTTTTATAACTGGACATGTGCAAGTCAGAACTATTCTTAATGGTTTTGTTACAAAATTCATAAAAGCTAAGCCATTTCTATTGTTTTAGTCGTGTCTTCTGTTAGATTTGTTTAATAATAATAATCTTATGCTTACCATCTAAGTGCATAAGATCCCTTAGATTGAAACAGTTTGGTCAAGGTTTATCTAAAGCTCTTTAAGTTGCTTCGTTTCTCACTTTTAAAGTGTTAATTGTGTACCAATCATCTTATAAACAGTTAATTGTACTTGAATTATCTTCTAGCTCATTGGAAAATGATTTCGAAACTCTTATTATAACAATTATTATAAACGATAAGTTGGTGAAGCTTGTTAGAACTCTTAATTATGTATTTTATAACTGGAAATGTATAAGTTGGAAATATTCTTAATGGTTTCGTTCTGAAATTCATAAAAGATAAGCCATTTCAATTGCTTTAGTCATGTTTTCTATTAGATTTGTTTAATAATAACAGTTTTATGCTTACCATCTAAGTGCATAAGATCATTCAGAGTGAAACGACTGGTCAATGCTTATCTAAAGCTCTTTAGGTTGCTTCGTTTCTCACTTTTATAGGATTAATCGTGTATGAATCATCTTATAAAGAGTAAACTGTACTTCAAATATCTTCCAACTAATTGTAAAATGATTCTGAAACTCTTGTTGTCATAAATATTATAAACGATTAGTTGGTTAAACTTGTTAAAACTCTTAGTTATGTGTTTTATAACTGGACATGTACAAGTTAGAACTATTCTTAATGGTTTTATTACGAAATTCATAAAAGTTAAGCCATTTCTATTGTTTTAGTTGTGTCTTCTATTATATTTGTTTAATAATAATAGTCTCATGCTTACCATCTAAGTGCATAAGATCCCTTAGAGTGAAGTAGTTTGGTCAATGTTTATCTAATGCTCTTTAAGTTGCTTCGTTTCTCACTTTAAAATTGTGTACCAATCATCTTATAAGCAGTTAATTGTACTTTAATTATCTTCTAACTCATTAAAAAATGATTTCGAAACTCATATTGGAACAATTATTATAAATGATAAGCTGGTGAAGCTTGTTAGAACTCTTAGTTATGTGTTTTTAAATTGGAAATGTACAAGTTAGAACTATTCTTAATGGTTTCGTTACAAAATTCATAAAAGAGAAGCCATTTCTATTGCTTTAGTCATGTCTTCTATTAGATTTGTTTAAAAATAATAGTCTTATGCTTACCATCTAAGTGCATAAGATCATTCAGAGTGAAACGACTTGGTCAATGCTTATCTAAAGCTCTTTAGGTTGCTTCGTTTCTCACTTTTATAGAG
The DNA here is from genome assembly GCA_028654395.1 of Scutellaria barbata. NCBI lineage: Eukaryota > Viridiplantae > Streptophyta > Magnoliopsida > Lamiales > Lamiaceae > Scutellaria > Scutellaria barbata. Next base: position 12,247,006 of record CM053644.1, on the reverse strand, counting down.
TTAATCGTGCACGAATCATCTTATAAAGAGTAAATTGTACTTCAATTATTTTCTAACTCATTGTAAAATGATTCTGAAACTCTTGTTGTAACAATTATTATAAAAGATTTGTTGGTAAAACTTGTTAGAACTTTTAGTTATGTGTTTTATAACTGGACATGTGCAAGTCAGAACTATTCTTAATGGTTTTGTTACAAAATTCATAAAAGCTAAGCCATTTCTATTGTTTTAGTCGTGTCTTCTGTTAGATTTGTTTAATAATAATAATCTTATGCTTACCATCTAAGTGCATAAGATCCCTTAGATTGAAACGGTTTGGTCAAGGTTTATCTAAAGCTCTTTAAGTTGCTTCGTTTCTCACTTTTAAAGTGTTAATCGTGTACCAATCATCTTATAAACAGTTAATTGTACTTGAATTATCTTCTAGCTCATTGGAAAATGATTTCGAAACTCTAATAATAACAATTATTATAAACGATAAGTTGGTGAAGCTTGTTAGAACTCTTAATTATGTATTTTATAACTGGAAATGTATAAGTTGGAAATATTCTTAATGGTTTCGTTCTGAAATTCATAAAAGATAAGCCATTTCAATTGCTTTAGTCATGTCTTCTATTAGATTTGTTTAATAATAACAGTTTTATGCTTACCATCTATGTGCACAATATCAATCAAAGTGAAACGATTTGGTCAATGATTATTTGAAGCTCTTTAAGTTGCTTCGTTTCTCACTTTTAAAGTATTAATCGTGTATCAATCATCTTATAAAGAGTTAATTATACTTGAATTATCTTCTAACTCTTTATAAAATGATTTCGAAACTCTTACTGTAATAATTATTGTAAACGATAAGTTGGTGAAACTTATTAGAACTCTTAGTTATGTATTTCATAACTGGAAATGTACAAGTCTGAACTATTCTTAATGGTTTCGTTATGAAATTCTTAAAAGATAAGCCATTTTTATTGCTTTAGTCGTGTCTTCTATTAGATTTGCTTAATAATAATAGTTTTATGCTTACCATCTAAGTGCATAAGATCATTCAGAGTGAAACGGCCTAGTCAATGATTATCTAAAGCTCGTTAGGTTGCTTCGTTTCTCACTTTTATAGAGTTAATCGTGCAGGAATCATCTTCTAAAGGGTAAATTGTACTTCAATTATATTCTAACTCATTGTAAAATGATTGCGAAACTCTTGTTGTGACAATTATTATAAACGATTAGTTGGTTAAACTTGTTAGAACTTTTAATTACGTGTTTTATAACTGGACATGTACAAGTTAGAACTATTCTTAATGGTTTTGTTACGAAATTCATAAAAGTTAAGCCATTTCTATTGATTTAGTCGTGTCTTCTATTAGATTTGTTTAATAATAATAGTCTTATGCTTACCATCTAAGTGCATAAGATCTGTTAGAGTGAAACAGTTTGGTCAATGTTTATCTAAAGCTCTTTAAGGTGCTTCGTTTCTCACTTTTAAAGTGTTAACCATGTACCAATCATCTTATAAAGAGTTAATTACACTTGAATTATCTTCTAACTCATTATAAAATGATTTCGAAACTCTTATTGTAACAATTATTATAAACGATAAGCTGGTGAAGCTAGTTAGAACTCTTAGTTATGTATGTTATAACTGGAAATGTACAAGTCGGAACTATTCTTAATGGTTTCGTTATCAAATTCATATAAGATATGTCATTTCTATTGCTTTAGTCGTGCCTTCTATTAGATTTGTTTAATAATAATAGTCTTATGCTTACCATGTAAGTGCCTAAGATCATTCAGAGTGAAACGGTTTGGTCAATGATTATCTAAAGCTCTTTAGGTTGCTTCGTTTCTCACTTTTACAGAGTTAATCATGCACGAATCATCTTATAAAGAGTAAATTGCACTTCAATTATCTTCTAACTCATTGTAAAATGATTCTGAAACTTTTGTTGTAACAATTATTATAAACGTTTAGTTGTTAAAACTTGTTAGAACTCTTCTTAATAGTTTTGTTAAGAAATTCATAAAAGTTAAGCCATTTCTATTACTTTAGACGTGTCTTCTATTAGATTTGTTTAATAATAATAGTCTTATGCTTACCATCTAAGTGTATAAGATCCCTTAGAACGAAACAGTTTGGTCAATGTTTATCTAAAACTTTTTAAGTTTCTTCGTTTCTCATTTTTATAGTGTTAATCGTGTACCAATCATCTTATAAATAGTTAATTGTATTTGAATTATCTTCTAACTTATCACAAAATGATTTCGAAACTCTTATTCTAATAATTATTATAAACGATAAGCTGGTAAGGTTTGTTAGAACTCTTAGTTATGTGTTTTGTAACTAGAAATGCACAAGTTATAACTATTCTTACTGGTTTCGTAATGGAATTCGTAAAAGATAAGCCATTTCTATTTCTTTAGTCGTGTCTTCTATTAGATTTGTTTAATAATAATAATCTTATGCTTACCATCTAAGTGCATCAGATCATTCAGAGTGAAACGGCTTGGTTAATGATTATCTAAAGCTCTTTAGGTTGCTTCGTTACTCACTTTTATAGAGTTAATCGTGCATGAATCATCTTATAAATAGTAAATTGTACTTGAATTATCTTCTACCTCATTGTAAAATGATTCCGAAACTCTTGTTCTAACAATTATTATAAACGATTAGTTGGTAAAACTTATTAGAACTCTTAGTTATGTGTTTTATAACTGGACATATACAAGTCAGAACTATTCTTAATGGTTTTGTTACAAAATTCATAAAAGATAAGCCATTTCTATTGCTTTAGTCGTGTCTTCTATTAGATTTGTTTAATAATAATAGTCTTATGCTTACCATCTAAGTGCATAAGATCATTCAGAATGAAACGGCTTGGTCAATGATTATCTAAAGCTCTTTAGGTTGCTTCGTTTCTCACTTTTATAGAGTTAATCGTGCACGAATCATCTTATAAAGAGTAAATTGTACTTCAATTATATTCTAACTCATTGTAAAATGATTCCAAAACTCTTGTTGTAACAATTATTATAAACGATTAGTTGGTAAAACTTATTAGAACTCTTAGTTACGTGTTTTATAACTGGACATGTACAAGTTAGAACTATTCTTAATGGTTTTGTTACGAAATTCATTAAAGTTAAGTCATTTCTATTGCTTTAGTCGTGTCTTCTATTAGATTTGTTTAATAATAATAGTCTTATGCTTACCATCTAAGTGCATAAGATCCCTTAGAGTGAAACAGTTTGGTCAATGTTTGTCTAAAGCTCTTTAAGGTGCTTCATTTCTCACTTTTAAAGTGTTAACCATGTACCAATCATCTTATAAAGAGTTAATTACACTTGAATTATCTTCTAACTCATTATAAAATGATTTTGACACTCTTCTTGTAACAATTATTATAAACGATAAGCTGGTGAAGCTTGTTAGAACTCTTAGTTATTTATTTTATAACTGGAAATATACAAGTCAGAACTATTCTTAATGGTTTCGTTATCATATTCATAAAAGATAAGCCATTTCTATTGCTTTAGTCGTGTCTTCTTTTAGATTTATTTAATAATAATAGTCTTATGCTTACCATCTAAGTGCATAAGATCATAAAGAGTGAAACAGTTTGGTCAATGTTTATCTAAAGCTCTTTAAGTTGCTTCGTTTATCACTTTTAAAGTGTTAATCGTGTACCAATCATATTATAAAGTGTTAATCGTATTTGAATTATCTTCCAACTCATTGTAAAATAATTTTGAAACTCTTATTCTAATAATTATTTAGAACTCTTAGTTATATGTTTTATAACTAGAATGCACATGTTATAACTATTCTTAATGGTTTCGTTATGGAATTCGTAAAAGATAAGCCATTTCTATTTCTTTACTCGTGTCTTCTATTAGATTTGTTCAATAATAATAGTCTTATGCTTACCATCTAAGTTCATAAGATCATTCAGAGTAAAACAATTTGGTCAATGATTATCTAAAGCCCTTTAAGTTGCTTCGTTTCTCAGTTGTAAAGAGTTAATCATGCATGAATGATCTTATAAACAGTTAATTGTACTTGAATTATCTTCTTACTCATTATAAAATGATTCTGAAACTCTTATTCTAATAATTATTATAAATGATAAACTGCTAAAGCGAGTTAGAACTCTTAGTTATGTGTTTTATAACTGGAAATGCACAAGTTATAACTATTCTTAATAGGTTTTGATAAGGAATTGGTAAAAGACAAGCCATTTCTATTGATTTAGTCGTGTCATCTATTAGATTTGTTTAATAATAATAGTCTTATGCTTACCATCTAAGTGCATAAGATCCCTTAGAATGAAACAGTTTGGTCAATATTTATCTAAAACTTTTTAAGTTTCTTCGTTTCTCATTTTTATAGTGTTAATCGTGTACCAATCATCTTATAAATGGTTAATTGTATTTGAATTATCTTCTAACTTATCACAAAATGATTTCGAAACTCTTATTCTAATAATTATTATAAACGATAAGCTGGTAAGGTTTGTTAGAACTCTTAGTTATGTGTTTTGTAACTAGAAATGCACAAGTTATAACTATTCTTAATGGTTTCGTAATGGAATTCGTAAAAGATAAGCCATTTCTATTTCTTTAGTCGTGTCTTCTATTAGATTTGTTTAATAATAATAATCTTATGCTTACCATCTAAGTGCATCAGATCATTCAGAGTGAAACGGCTTGGTTAATGATTATCTAAAGCTCTTTAGGTTGCTTCGTTACTCACTTTTATAGAGTTAATTGTGCATGAATCATCTTATAAATAGTAAATTGTACTTGAATTATCTTCTACCTCATTGTAAAATGATTCCGAAACTCTTGTTCTAACAATTATTATAAACGATTAGTTGGTAAAACTTATTAGAACTCTTAGTTATGTGTTTTATAACTGGACATATACAAGTCAGAACTATTCTTAATGGTTTTGTTACAAAATTCATAAAAGTTAAGCCATTTCTATTGCTTTAGTCGTGTCTTCTATTAGATTTGTTTAATAATAATAATCTTATGCTTACCATCTAAGTGCATCAGATCATTCAGAGTGAAACGGCTTGGTTAATGATTATCTAAAGCTCTTTAGGTTGCTTCGTTACTCACTTTTATAGAGTTAATCGTGCATGAATCATCTTATAAATAGTAAATTGTACTTGAATTATCTTCTACCTCATTGTAAAATGATTCCGAAACTCTTGTTCTAACAATTATTATAAACGATTAGTTGGTAAAACTTATTAGAACTCTTAGTTATGTGTTTTATAACTGGACATATACAAGTCAGAACTATTCTTAATGGTTTTGTTACAAAATTCATAAAAGATAAGCCATTTCTATTGCTTTAGTCGTGTCTTCTATTAGATTTGTTTAATAATAATAGTCTTATGCTTACCATCTAAGTGCATAAGATCATTCAGAATGAAACGGCTTGGTCAATGATTATCTAAAGCTCTTTAGGTTGCTTCGTTTCTCACTTTTATAGAGTTAATCGTGCACGAATCATCTTATAAAGAGTAAATTGTACTTCAATTATATTCTAACTCATTGTAAAATGATTCCAAAACTCTTGTTGTAACAATTATTATAAACGATTAGTTGGTAAAACTTATTAGAACTCTTAGTTACGTGTTTTATAACTGGACATGTACAAGTTAGAACTATTCTTAATGGTTTTGTTACGAAATTCATTAAAGTTAAGTCATTTCTATTGCTTTAGTCGTGTCTTCTATTAGATTTGTTTAATAATAATAGTCTTATGCTTACCATCTAAGTGCATAAGATCCCTTAGAGTGAAACAGTTTGGTCAATGTTTGTCTAAAGCTCTTTAAGGTGCTTCATTTCTCACTTTTAAAGTGTTAACCATGTACCAATCATCTTATAAAGAGTTAATTACACTTGAATTATCTTCTAACTCATTATAAAATGATTTTGACACTCTTCTTGTAACAATTATTATAAACGATAAGCTGGTGAAGCTTGTTAGAACTCTTAGTTATTTATTTTATAACTGGAAATATACAAGTCAGAACTATTCTTAATGGTTTCGTTATCATATTCATAAAAGATAAGCCATTTCTATTGCTTTAGTCGTGTCTTCTTTTAGATTTATTTAATAATAATAGTCTTATGCTTACCATCTAAGTGCATAAGATCATAAAGAGTGAAACAGTTTGGTCAATGTTTATCTAAAGCTCTTTAAGTTGCTTCGTTTATCACTTTTAAAGTGTTAATCGTGTACCAATCATATTATAAAGTGTTAATCGTATTTGAATTATCTTCCAACTCATTGTAAAATAATTTTGAAACTCTTATTCTAATAATTATTTAGAACTCTTAGTTATATGTTTTATAACTAGAATGCACATGTTATAACTATTCTTAATGGTTTCGTTATGGAATTCGTAAAAGATAAGCCATTTCTATTTCTTTACTCGTGTCTTCTATTAGATTTGTTCAATAATAATAGTCTTATGCTTACCATCTAAGTTCATAAGATCATTCAGAGTAAAACAATTTGGTCAATGATTATCTAAAGCCCTTTAAGTTGCTTCGTTTCTCAGTTGTAAAGAGTTAATCATGCATGAATGATCTTATAAACAGTTAATTGTACTTGAATTATCTTCTTACTCATTATAAAATGATTCTGAAACTCTTATTCTAATAATTATTATAAATGATAAACTGCTAAAGCGAGTTAGAACTCTTAGTTATGTGTTTTATAACTGGAAATGCACAAGTTATAACTATTCTTAATAGGTTTTGATAAGGAATTGGTAAAAGACAAGCCATTTCTATTGATTTAGTCGTGTCATCTATTAGATTTGTTTAATAATAATAGTCTTATGCTTACCATCTAAGTGCATAAGATCCCTTAGAATGAAACAGTTTGGTCAATATTTATCTAAAACTTTTTAAGTTTCTTCGTTTCTCATTTTTATAGTGTTAATCGTGTACCAATCATCTTATAAATGGTTAATTGTATTTGAATTATCTTCTAACTTATCACAAAATGATTTCGAAACTCTTATTCTAATAATTATTATAAACGATAAGCTGGTAAGGTTTGTTAGAACTCTTAGTTATGTGTTTTGTAACTAGAAATGCACAAGTTATAACTATTCTTAATGGTTTCGTAATGGAATTCGTAAAAGATAAGCCATTTCTATTTCTTTAGTCGTGTCTTCTATTAGATTTGTTTAATAATAATAATCTTATGCTTACCATCTAAGTGCATCAGATCATTCAGAGTGAAACGGCTTGGTTAATGATTATCTAAAGCTCTTTAGGTTGCTTCGTTACTCACTTTTATAGAGTTAATTGTGCATGAATCATCTTATAAATAGTAAATTGTACTTGAATTATCTTCTACCTCATTGTAAAATGATTCCGAAACTCTTGTTCTAACAATTATTATAAACGATTAGTTGGTAAAACTTATTAGAACTCTTAGTTATGTGTTTTATAACTGGACATATACAAGTCAGAACTATTCTTAATGGTTTTGTTACAAAATTCATAAAAGTTAAGCCATTTCTATTGCTTTAGTCGTGTCTTCTATTAGATTTGTTTAATAATAATAGTCTTATGCTTACCATCTAAGTGCATAAGATCATTCAGAGTGAAACGGCTTGGTCAATGATTATCTAAAGCTCTTTAGGTTGCTTCGTTTCTCACTTTTATAGAGTTAATTGTGCACGAATCATCTTATAAAGAGTAAATTGTACTTCAATTATATTCTAACTCATTGTAAAATGATTCCAAAACTCTTGTTGTAACAATTATTATAAACGATTAGTTGGTAAAACTTATTAGAACTCTTAGTTACGTGTTTTGTAACTGGACATGTACAAGTTAGAACTATTCTTAATGGTTTTGTTACGAAATTCATTAAAGTTAAGTCATTTCTATTGCTTTAGTCGTGTCTTCTATTAGATTTGTTTAATAATAATAGTCTTATGCTTACCATCTAAGTGCATAAGATCCCTTAGAGTGAAACAGTTTGGTCAATGTTTGTCTAAAGCTCTTTAAGGTGCTTCGTTTCTCACTTTTAAAGTGTTAACCATGTACCAATCATCTTATAAAGAGTTAATTACACTTGAATTATCTTCTAACTCATTATAAAATGATTTTGACACTCTTCTTGTAACAATTATTATAAACGATAAGCTGGTGAAACTTGTTAGAACTCTTAGTTATTTATTTTATAACTGGAAATATACAAGTCAGAACTATTCTTAATGGTTTCGTTATCATATTCATAAAAGAAAAGCCATTTCTATTACTTTAGTCGTGTCTTCTATTAGATTTATTTAATAATAATAGTCTTATGCTTACCATCTAAGTGCATAAGATCATAAAGAGTGAAACAGTTTGGTCAATGTTTATCTAAAGCTCTTTAAGTTGCTTCGTTTCTCACTTTTAAAGTGTTAATCGTGTACCAATCATATTATAAAGTGTTAATCGTATTTGAATTTTCTTCCAACTCATTGTAAAATAATTTTGAAACTCTTATTCTAATAATAATTATAAACGATGAGCTGGTAAAGTTTGTTAGAACTCTTAGTTATATGTTTTATAACTAGAATGCACATGTTATAACTATTCTTAATGGTTTCGTTATGGAATTCGTAAAAGATAAGCCATTTCTATTTCTTTACTCGTGTCTTCTATTAGATTTGTTCAATAATAATGGTCTTATGCTTACCATCTAAGTTCATAAGATCATTCAGAGTAAAACAATTTGGTCAATGATTATCTAAAGCTCTTTAAGTTGCTTCATTTCTCAGTTGTAAAGAGTTAATCATGCATGAATGATCTTATAAACAGTTAATTGTACTTGAATTATCTTCTTACTCATTATAAAATGATTCTGAAACTCTTATTCTAATAATTATTATAAATGATAAGCTGCTAAAGCGAGTTAGAACTCTTAGTTATGTGTTTTATAACTGGAAATGCACAAGTTATAACTATTCTTAATAGGTTTTGTTAAGGAATTGGTAAAAGACAAGCCATTTCTATTGATTTAGTCGTGTCATCTATTAGATTTGTTTAATAATAATAGTCTTATGCTTACCATCTAAGTGCATAAGATCCCTTAGAGCGAAACAGTTTGGTCAATGTTTATCTAAAGCTCTTTAAGGTGCTTCGTTTCTCACTTTTAAAGTGTTAATCGTGTACCAATCATCTTATAAAAAGGTAATTATACTTGAATTATCTTCTAACTCATTATAAAATGATTTCAAAACTGTTATTGTAACAATTATTATAAACGATAAGCTGGTGAAGCTTGTTAGAACTCTTAGTTATGTATTTTATAACTGTAAATGCATAACTCGGAACTATTCTTAATGGTTTCGTTATCATATTCATAAAAGATAAGCCATTTCTATTGCTTTAGTTGTGTCTTCTATTAGATTTGTTTAATAATAATAGTCATATGCTTACCATCTAAGTGCATAAGATCATTCAGAGTGAAACGGCTTGGTCAATGATTATCTAAAGCTCTTTAGGTTGCTTCGTTTCTCACTTTTATAGAGTTAATCGTGCACGAATCATCTTATAAAAGGGAAAATTATACTTCAATTATCTTCTAACTCATTGTAAAATGATTCTGAAACTCTTGTTGTAACAATTATTATAAATGATTAGTTGGTAAAACTTGTTAGAACTCTTAGTTACGTGTTTTATAACTGGACATGTACAAGTTAGAACTATTCTTAATGATTTTGTTACGAAATTCATTAAAGTTAAGCCATTTCTATTGCTTTAGTCGTGTCTTCTATTAGATTTGCTTAATAATAATAGTCATATGCTTACCATCTAAGTGCATAAGATCCCTTAGAGTGAAACAGTTTGGTCAATGTTTATCTAAAGCTCTTTAAGGTGCTTCGTTTCTCACTTTTAAAGTGTTAACCATGTACCAATCATCTTATAAAGAGTTAATTACACTTGAATTATCTTCTAACTCATTATAAAATGATTTTGAAACTCTTATTGTAACAACTAGTAATTCACACGCGCGATGCGTGATTTATTATTTGTTGTGATAGTGTGCAATTTGTAATTATATAATGAAATTGTTATATTATGAAATTATTTATACATCTTTTATTATTCAAACTTTATATAATATACAAATATATTTTCATATCTCTATTGATTTTTAAAATTATATTTTATAATTTAAAAAAATTGTTGGGTAAAGTAGAGTTTTAACTTAAAAAAGTAGAATTTGGTTAAATTCTCCTAGGGCTTCCTTATGCATTTGTTTTTGAGTTGCATGTTATTATAAATTTAAATAACACAAATTGTATATGTTCTTCTAAATTATATTTGATAATATTAAAAAGTTGGAATACCGCATTTATAAATAATTTAAACGACGAATTTGAAAGCTTACATTTTATTTGTTCGTCTTTTGTTGAATTTTTTCATAACTCGATAGATAATTTGATAAACCAATAATTTTAAGAGTTAGTTATAATAGACCAATTAACAATACAAGTTTTGTAATATTTATTTATATACAACATTTCTCATAATTACAAAAAGTATATTACAATTTCTTTTAACTTTCAAATTGATAATATGAATAATTCTAGACATTAAGTAATTAAAGTTAACAAAAAAAATAAAAAATTTGAAAGCTTACATTCTATTTATTTCTAGTAATTCACCCGTGCGATGCGCGATTTATTATTTATTATGGTAGTATACAATTTGTAATTATATAATGAAATTGCTATATTATAACGTTATTCATACATCTTTTATTATTCAAACTTTGTATAATATACAAATATTTTTTCATATCTCTATTGATTTTTAAAGTTATATTTTATAATTTTTAAAAATTGTTGGGTAAAATAGAATTTTAACTTAAGAAAGTAAAATTTGGTTAAATTTCCCCTATACATTAGGGCTTCTTTATGTGTTTGTTTTTGAATTTTGTGTTATTTTAAATTCAAATAACACAAATTGTATATGTTCTTCTATTTATTTTTGGGTTGTGTGTTTTTTAAATTCAAATAACAAATTGTATATGTTCTTCTAAATTATATTTGATAATATTAAAAAATAGGAAAACAAAATTTATAAATAATTTAAACGGCGAACTTGAAAGCTTACATTTTATTCGTTCATCTTTTATTAAATTTTTTTATGATTCAATAGATAATTTGAAAAGCCAATGATTTTAAGAGTTATAAGAGACCAATTAACAATATAAGTTTTAAAATATTTATTTATATACAACATTTCTCATAATTACAAAAAGTATATTACAATTTCTTTTAACTTTCAAATTGATAATATGAATAATTCTAAACATTAAATAATTAAAGTTAACAAAAAAAATTAAAAACTTGAAAGCTTACATTTTATTTATTTCTATCTTTTGCTGAATTTTTTTCATGGTTCGATAGATAATTTGATAAGTCAATTATTTTTGGAGTTGGTAAAAAGAGACCAATTAACAATAGAAATTTTGAAATATTATTTATATATAATATTTCTCATAATTATAAAAAAAATATCTTAAAATTTTTTTTACTTTAAAATTGATAATGAGAATAATTATAGATATTAAGTAATTAAAGTTAACAAAATTTTAAAAAAATAAAAATAAATTATTGTTCAAAAATAAATAATAGTTATCGTCAACAACAACAAATAATTAATAATAATAATAATAATAATTAACAATATATATTTTATGAGAAAAGTGTTTTAAATATCATAAATAATTTTTTTTGACAAAACTAATAATTTTTGGAATTCTTTTATTAAATAATATAATGATATGACATTTTTGGGAGGGAAAGTGGCAAAATTGTAAATTTTACCAACTGTCCTCCTTTTATATATAGATAGATTATTATAAACGATAAGCTGAAGCTTGTTAGAACTTTTAGTTATGTATTTTATAACTGGAAATGTACAAGTCGGAACTATTCTTAATGGTTTCGTTATCAAATTCATAAAAGATAAGCCATTTCTATTGCTTTAGGCGTGTCTTCTATTAGATTTGTTTAATAATAATAGTCTTATGCTTACCATCTAAGTGCATAAGATCATTCAGAATGAAACAGTTTGGTCAATGTTTATCTAAAACTCTTTAAGTTGCTTCGTTTCTCACTTTTAAAGTGTTAATCGTGTTCCAATCATCCTATAAAAAATTAATCGTATTTGAATTATCTTCCAACTCATTGTAAAATAATTTTGAAACTCTTATTCTAATAATTATTATAAATGATAAGCTGCTAAAGTTTGTAAGAACTCTTAGTTATATGTTTTATAACTAGAAATGCACATGTTATAACTATTCTTAGTGGTTTCGTTATGGAATTCGTAAAAGATAAGCCATTTCTATTTCTTTAGTCGTGTCTTCTATTAGTTTTGTTCAATAATAATGGTCTTATGCTTACCATCTAAGATAATAAGATCATTCAGAGTGAAACAATTTGGCCAATGATTATCTAAAGCTCTTTAAGTTGCTTCGTTTCTCAGTTGTAAAGAGTTAATCATGCACGAATGATCTTATAAACAGTTAATTGTACTTGAATTATCTTCTTACTCATTATAATATGATTCTGAAACTCTTATTCTAATAATTATTATAAATGATAAGCTGCTAAAGCGAGTTAGAACTCTTAGTTATGTGTTTTATAACTGGAAATGCACAAGTTATAACTATTCTTAATAGGTTTTGTTAAGGAATTGGTAAAAGACAAGCCATTTCTATTGATTTAGTCGTGTCATCTATTAGATTTGTTTTATAATAATAGTCTTATGCTTACCATCTAAGTGCATAAGATCCTTTAGAGCGAAACAGTTTGGTCAATATTTATCTAAAGCTCTTTAAGGTGCTTCGTTTCTCACTTTTAAAGTGTTAATCGTGTACCAATCATCTTATAAAGAGGTAATTATACTAGAATTATCTTCTAACTCATTATAAAATGATTTCGAAACTGTTATTGTAACAATTATTATAAACGATAAGCTGGTGAAGCTTGTTAGAACTCTTAGTTATGTATTTTATAACTGTAAATGTACAAGTCGGAACTATTCTTAATGGTTTCGTTATCAAATTCATAAAAGATAAGCCATTTCTATTGCTTTAGTCATGTCTTCTATTAGATTTGTTTAATAATAATAGTCTTATGCTTACCATCTAAGTGCATAAGATCATTCAGAGTGAAACGGCTTGGTCAATGATTATCTAAAGCTCTTTAGGTTGCTTCGTTTCTCACTTTTATAGAGTTAATCGTGCACGAATCATCCTATAAAGAGTAAATTATACTTCAATTATCTTCTAACTCATTGTAAAATGATTCTGAAACTCTTGTTGTAACAATTATTATAAACGATTAGTTGGTAAAACTTGTTAGAACTCTTAGTTACATGTTTTATAACTGGACATGTACAAGTTAGAACTATTCTTAATGGTTTTGTTACGAAATTGATAAAAGTTAAGCCATTTCTATTGCTTTAGTCTTGTCTTCTATTAGATTTGTTTAATAATAATAGTCTTATGCTTACCATCTAAGTGCATAAGGTCCCTTAGAGCGAAACAGTTTGGTCAATGTTTATCTAAAGCTCTTTAAGTTGCTTCGTTTCTCACTTTTAAAGTGTTTATTGTGTACCAATCATCTTGTAAAGAGTTAATCGTATTTGAATTATCTTCTAACTCATTGTAAAATAATTATAAACTCTTATTCTAATAATTATTATAAACGATAAGTTGGTTAAGTTTGTTAGAACTCCTAGTTATGTGTTTTATAACTAGAAATGCACAAGTTATAACTATTCTTAATGGTTTCGTTATGGAATTCGTAAAAGATAAGCCATTTCTATTTCTTTAGTCGTGTCTTCTATTAGATTTGTTAAATAATAATAGTCCTATGCTTACCATCTAAGTTAATAAGATCATCCAGAGTGAAACAATTTGGTCAATGATTATCTAAAGCTCTTTAAGTTGCTTCGTTTCTCAGTTTTATAGAGTTAATCATGCACGAATCATCTTATGAACAGTTAATTGTACTTGAATTATCTTCTTACTCATTATAAAATGATTCTGAAACTCTTATTCTAATCATTATTATAAATGATAAGCTGCTAAAGCAAGTTAGAACTCTTAGTTATGTGTTTTATAATTGGAAATGCACAAGTGATAACTATTCTTAATAGTTTTTGTTAAGGAATTGGTAAAAGACAAGCCATTTCTATTGATTTAGTCGTGTCTTCTATTAGATTTGTTCAATAATAATAGTCTTATGCTTACCATCTAAGTGCATAAGATCACTCAGAGTCAAACGGTTTGGTCAATGGTTATCTAAAGCTCTCTAAGTGGCTTCGTTTCTCACTTTTAAAGTATTAATCGTGTACCAATCATCTTATAAAGAGTTAATTGTACTTGAATTATCTTCTAACTCATTGTAAAATGATTCCGAAACTCTTATTGTAACAATTATTATAAATGATAAGCTGGTGAAGCTTGTTAGAACTCTCAGTTATGTGTTTTTAAACAGGAAATGTACAAATTAGAACTATTCTTAATGGTTTCGTTACAAAATTCAAAAAAGATAAGCCATTTCTATTGCTTTAGTCGTGTCTTCTATTAGATTTGTTTAATAATAATAGTCATATGCTTACCATCTAAGTGCATAAGATCATTCAGAGTGAAACGACTTGGTCAATGATTATCTAAAGCTCTTTAGATTGCTTAGTTTCTCACTTTTATAGAGTTAATTGTGCACGAATCATCTTATAAACAGTAAATTGTACTTCAATTATCTTCTAACTCATTGTAAAATGATTCCGAAACTTTTGTTGTAACAATTATTATAAGCGATTAGTTGGTAAAACTTGTTAGAACTCTTAGGTATGTGTTTTATAACTGGACATGTACAAGTTAGAACTATTCTTAATGGTTTTGTTACGAAATTCATAAAAGTTAAGCCATTTCTATTCTTTTAGTCGTGTCTTATATTAGATTTGTTTAATAATATTAGTCTGATGCTTACCATCTAAGTGCATAAGATCCCTTATAGTGAAACAGTTTGGTCAATGTTTATCTAAAGCTCTTTAAGTTGCTTCGTTTCTCATTTTTAAATTGTTAATCGTGTACCAATCATCTTATAAAAAGTTAATTGTACTTGAATTATCTTCTAACTCATTATAAAATGATTTTGAAACTCTTATTGTAACAATTATTATAAAAGATAAGCTAGTGAAGCATGCTAGAACTCTTAGTTATGTATTTTATAATTGGAAATGTACAAGTTGGAACTATTCTTAATGGTTTCGTTATGAAATTTATAAATGATAAGCCATTTCTATTGCTTTAGTCGTGTCTTCTATTAGATTTGTTTAATAATAATAGTTTTATGCTTACCATCTAAGTGCATAAGATCACTCAAAGTGAAACGGTTTGGTCAATGATTATCTAAAGCTCTTTAATTTTCTTCGTTTCTCACTTTTATAGAGGTAATCGTGTATGAATCATCTTATAAAGAGTAAATTGTACTTGAATTATCTTCTAACTCATTATAAAATGATTTCGAAACTTTTGTTGTAACAATTATTATAAACGAGAAGCTGGTAAAACTTGTTAAAACTCTTAGTTATATGTTTTATAACTGGAAATGCACAAGTTATAACTAATTCTCAATGGTTTCAATGGAATTTTTAAAAGATAAGCCATTTCTATTGTTTTGGTCATGTCTTTTATTAGATTTGTTTAATTATAATAGTTTTATGCTTTCCATCTAAGTGCATAAGATCACTCAAAGTGAAATGGTTAGGTTAATGCTTATATAATCGTTTCTCACCTTTAAAGAGTTAATCGTGCACAAATCATCTTATAAAAAGTTAATTGTACTTGAATTATTTTCTAACTCATTGTAAAATGATTCTGAAACTCTTATAGTAACAATTATTATAAAGAGAAAATGGCCCCGTATAACCTAATTGACTATATTAAATGCCCAATTACCCCATTCTTATATTTTTTGCCCAATATACCCGATTTGTTATAATAATGTACCCATCTATCCTTTTTTTTTTCGAAAAAATCGATATGTTGGGACCCGATCACTGACGATCACTGAGTGTGTCAGTTGCCCTGTTGACTTCTTTATTTTAAGTATTATTTTACTAATGAAATGAATAAATAAACAATATATCAATTTATTTATTTATTTAATTATTTTAAATTTGCATCACTAATTATTTATCTCTTATTATATTATATATAGTATAAGAATGGCAATTTTATGCAAATTGTTATGTTATTTAATTATTTTATTATAATTGCCGTGTATTGTTTTTTATTTTACGCTAATTACATCTTATATTATTTAATACATTATATTCAAATCAAAAATAATAATAATACTTATAAAATATTGGCACTAATATATATTGGGTGGGAACGACAATTTTGGTACATGTTTAGGGGGTGCACGACAATTTTTTCAATAATTGCCGTGCCCCCCTATATTTTTGCAAAAAAAATTGTAAAATTTTCTTTAGTGTTATAATTAGTGAAAAATTTATTCAAAAGCTAATTTTGAAATTTGCATTGTAATTATTCATAATTATAAATGATTAGTATTAATTTTCCAATTCTTTCAAAATTGCCCTTCCCCCTATATTTATATGTATTTTATACAAATTAAATAATTATTAAAATAATTATTTATTTCTTATTATATTATATTATATTATAAGTGGGAACGGCAATTTTATTCAAATTGTTATCTTATTTAATTATTATATTATAATTGCAAATTGTAAATTGCCGTGCAGTTTAATTTTTTTTTTTTACTTATTTTGCTAATTACATCTTATATTATAATAATAATAAGACTTATAAAATATTGACAATAATATGTATTTAGTGGGAACGGCAATTTTTTTTAATATTTAGGGGGTGCACGGCAATTTTGAAAATAATTGTCGTGCCCCCCTATATTTTTTCAAAAAAATTTGTAAAATTTTCTTAAGTGTTATAATTTGTTAAAAAATTATGAGAAAGCTAATTTTGAAATTTGCATTGTAATTATTAATAATTTTAAATGATTAGTATTAATTTCCCAATTTTTTCAAAATTGTCGTTCCCCCTATATTTATATATATTTTATACAAATTAAATAATTATTTAAATAATTAATTATTTCTTGTTATATTAGATTATATTACATTTTGGAACGACAATTTTGTTATGCAAATTGTTATCTTATTTAATTATATTATATTATAATTGCCGTATAATAATAATTATTATTTTTTACTTATTTTGCTAATTATATTTTATATTATTTAACACATTATATTCAAATCAAAAATAATAATAACACTTATAAAATATTGTCAATAACATGTATATAGTGGGAACGACAATTGTTTTTTATTTTTAGGGGGTGCACGGCAATTTTGAAAATAATTGTTGTGCCCCTCTATATTTTTTCAAAAAAATTTGTAATATATGAAATCATAATGTATTGTGCCACATAATGTATTATATTAATATTATAATATATGAAATCATATAAACGGCAATTAATGTAAACGGTAATTATATGAAATCATATAGACGGCAATTAATGTATTGTGCCACATAATGTATTATATTAATATTATAATATATGAAATCATATTATTGTGCCACATACACGGCAATTTATGTACTAATATTATATTAATTTATGTAATTGCCATTTATGAAATCATGTACTAATATTATATTAATTTATCTAATTGCCGTTTATATTATATTAATTAATATATTAATAGTTAATACATTAATTATTGCTGTGTACTCTAATATTATAATTGTACACTAATTATAATTAAACGGCATTTTTTGAAAAAATATAGGGGCATGACAATTATTTTCAAAATTATGATTTCATATATTACAAATTTTGATACATTAATTCCGTTTACATTAATTGCCGTTTATATGATTTCATATATTATAATATTAATATAATACATTATGTGGCACAATACATTATGATTTCATATATTATAAATTTTTTTGAAAAAAATATAGGGGGGCACGGCAATTATTTTCAAAATTGCCGTGCACCCCCTAAAAATAAAAAAAATTGCCGTTCCCACTATATACATGTTATTGACAATATTTTATAAGTGTTATTATTATTTTTGATTTGAATATAATGTGTTAAATAATATAAGATGTAATTAGCAAAATAAGTAAAAAATAATAATAATAATTACACGGCAATTATAATATAATATAATTAAATAAGATAACAATTTGCATAACAAAATTGCCGTTCCAAAATGTAATATAAACTAATATAACAAGAAATAATTAATTATTTAATTTGTATAAAATATATATAAATATAGGGGGGAACGACAATTTTGAAAAAATTGGGAAATTAATACTAATCATTTAAAATTATTAATAATTACAATGCAAATTTCAAAATTAGCTTCTTCATAATTTTTTAACAAATTATAACACTTAAGAAAATTTTACAAATTTTTTTGAAAAAATATAGGGGGGCACGGCAATTATTTTCAAAATTGCCGTGCAACCCCTAAATATTAAAAAAAATTGCCGTTCCCACTAAATACATATTATTGCCAATATTTTATAAGTCTTATTATTATTATAATATAAGATGTAATTAGCAAAATAAGTAAAAAAAAAAATTTTAAACTACACGGCAATTTACAATTTGCAATTATAATATAATAATTAAATAAGATAACAATTTGAATAAAATTGCCGTTCCCACTTGTAATATAATATAATATAATAAGAAATAAATAATTATTTTAATAATTATTTAATTTGTATAAAATACATATAAATATAGGGGGAAGGGCAATTTTGAAAGAATTGGAAAATTAATACTAATCATTTATAATTATGAATAATTACAATACAAATTTCAAAATTAGCTTTTGAATAAAATTTTCACTAATTATAACACTAAAGAAAATTTTACAATTTTTTTTGCAAAAATATAGGGGGGCACGACAATTATTGAAAAAATTGCCGTGCACCCCCTAAACATGTACCAAAATTGCCGTTCCCACCCAATATATATTAGTGTCAATATTTTATAAGTATTATTATTATTTTTGATTTGAATATAATGTATTAAATAATATAAGATGTAATTAGCGTAAAATAAAAAAACAATACACGGAAATTATAATAAAATAATTAAATAACATAACAATTTGCATAAAATTGCCATTCTTATATTATATATAATATAATAAGAGATAAATAATTAGTGATGCAAATTTAAAATAATTAAATGAATAAATAAATTGATATATTGCTTATTTATTCATTTCATTAGTAAAATAATACTTAAAATAAAGAAGTCAACAGGGCAACTGACACACTCAGTGATCGTCAGTGATCGGGTCCCAGCATATCGATTTTTTCGAAAAAAAGGGGTAAATGGGTACATTATTATAACAAATAGGGTATATTGGGCAAAAAATATAAGGAGGGGATAATTTGACATTTAATATAGTCAATTAGGTTATACGGGGCCATTTTCTCTTATTATAAACGATAAACTGGTGAAGCTTGTTAGAATTTTTAGTTATGTGTTTTATAACTAGAAATGCACGAATTATAATTATTCTTAATGGTTTCATTAAGGAATTCGTAGATAATAAATTTTTCCTCTTTCTTTAGTCGTTGTTAAGAATGTAAAACCAAAACAAGTGAAGGATTGTTTTTATATTAAAATTGGCAATATGTTTTGTATGCACTGTTAAAACACTATTGAAATGAAAAAAAAATCCTAAATACTTAAAAATCCATCCAATTGCTAGAGATACTCAAGACTTATGAATCTTTCAACAAATAATTAATAATTAATTTATCAAATACTTTTGGGAAAAACGGTGGGGTTAAAAGCACCCATCATTTTCTCCAAAACGGTGGGGTTAAAAGCACCCATCATTTTCTAAGCACACTCCAATTCGTACATTTTTTAATTAAAAAAAAAATACCAGTTATACCTTTTAGGTCAAACTCTACTAGCCATCATGACCCAATGTACTTCTACATGGTCGACTATAATAATCGAACGTGTTTCTACATATTTAGCCAAACTGACGTACTTCTATGTGTTCGGCCAATGAGGACCGAACGAAATTGTTCGAGTTTGATCGATTTTTTGTGTTTTTTCAAACAATATTCACACGATTTCCATACATTTATCAAATTTGTGGATTGTTTGTCATTATTTTAGCATTATATTCCTAAAAAATTAAAAGAAACATTAAAAAATAAAAAAGATAAAAAATACAGAAATTGAAGAAAAAGGAGGAGACTTGGATTTCAATTTTTATATTTTTCTTTTTTACTTAAAGCGATAGAATTGATATTTTTAAAAAAATTATTATTTTTAATTGAAATGTTTTAATTGGGGTGTGAGTAGAAAAGGTTGGGATCTTCCACCAAAAAAAAAACAAAGAAAGAAAAAGTATAAAACCAAATTAAGGACACCTCCTCGATCCCTCAAACTCTCTCCCCATCTCTGCTTTCTCTGTAACTTTCTCTACTCCTTTTGTCTTCAGATTCAATCAACCAAAATGGCCGTCTCGTTAGTTTCAACATCATCATTTTAAGACACACACTTCACACCCACGTAAATAAGATTGAAGAATTCGTCGCAACATATACACATACACATATAAATTGTATAGTACGATACACATTGGTCGATAGGTACAAATATAAAAACATAGATTTTGTTTAGCGGTTGTGTTAGGGATGGCGGCGTCATCAGTGGTGTCTTCATGGCTAATGGCCGCATGCATGTCAGTCGCATATGAGAAAGATTCTTCCATTTCCATGCTGTCAACGACGTCGTATAATTCATCCCGCCTCAGTAAATGGGCCGCGCTCCGCCGTAAAAGGGTTCTCGCCAAATGCGCTCCAGGCATTCGAAATCTCATGAATTCTTCTCTCTCCTCGGACCCTTCCCATCATTTCAATAATGCCTCAGAATGTATCTTCGGCTTCGGATCGAGAAATGTTCCGATGCAACGCGGCCGCAGGAAACTCATTATCCTTTCTGCCCACTCTGGTGTGTGCGATTTTCTTATTGATGTTGTTATTATTATTTCTTATTGTTTGATCGTTGACGTGGTTATTATATTGTTATCCTTCAATTATTTGGTAATCTCTTTTCATTATCATTTATTTATAATTCTAATTAAATTCCTATTTATTATGAGAAGGTACAATTGTGTATGTTCAATCAGAGATATTCATTCTTAGATATTGGGTTTGGTATAATTAAATATGTTTCCTTCATAATAAATGCATGGATATTGTTATGAGCTTCAAAAATTTGTTGCACCAACTATGCTACTACGAATTTGTGCAATTGTCTACCGTATCTTAGATATTAAAATTTTGCATCTACTTTGCATTTTTCCTGGGTGGGTGTGGTTGGGTTCAGTTAGGTTAGCCAATCTTAAATGTTGCAACTGTCAAATCTCTGCATATGCCAAGGATTTTTCACTGTTGGGTCAATGGGCAGTTATCATGTTGTGCGACCTTGTTAGCTTTAAATCATTTTTAATAATGAGAATTAGAATTCTGCATGCCCTGCTCTGGCTTTTTTAGAACTCTATATTCATCATAATACTGATTAATATTATATTTTTTTGGATTTTTGATGCATTTTATTCGAATTACAGGAGAAACGATGGCCACAGCTGTTAATCCGGCCATGGATGTTACACCCAAAAAGAAACCTCCAACCAAGCAAAGGCGAGTGGTGGTGACAGGTATGGGTGTGGAGACATCACTTGGTAGTGATCCAGATGTCTTCTATAATAACCTGCTAGAAGGAGTCAGCGGAATTAGTGAGATAGAGTCTTTTGATTGCTCGGAGTATCCAACTGTATGTCTGGAGCATCATCTCCTTTTCTTTTTTCATTGTTTAAGGTTGTTATATTTTTGCTATTAAGGATTTCAATTGCAGAGAATTGCTGGAGAGATCAAGTCATTGTCTACAGATGGCTGGGTTGCACCTAAGCTTTCCAAGAGAATGGACAAGTTCATGCTTTACATGCTGACAGCAGGCAAGAAAGCTTTAGCTGATGGAGGAATTACAGATGATGTTATGGAAGAACTGGATAAGACAAAATGTGGTGTGCTAATTGGCTCTGCTATGGGTGGGATGAAAGTACGTTTAGTTACTTCTTCGGGGTTAACTAGTGTTTAATGTCCAAGCGATAGACCTGACTTGAAATTTCATTGGTTCTGTTGGAGTTTTGGCTTTGTAGTCAAAATGTGATTATTATCAGATTTCTGATATTTGGTTCAAACATGTTTTCATCTATGGTTTGCCATTATAATTCCGAACCATTCATGAACATTTTAATTTATCTTATGAAATGTGAATGCCACAATTACAATCGTTTTGAGTTTTCTTCAGCTGCTTTTAGTTTCACCATACAGACCTAAATGCTTAAAAGTGCAAGGATAAGAGATTTTTTTCCATGTCTGTTGAGATATAGTTTTCCCTCCTCTCACTTGGTTTAGTATTTGGACAGGTGTTTCATGATGCAATTGAAGCATTGCGGATCTCATATAGGAAGATGAATCCATTTTGTGTACCTTTTGCAACTACAAACATGGGTTCCGCCATTCTCGCCATGGATCTGGTTAAAAAACTAATTCCTTCTTTCTGATAGTAGAAGCATTTGTAATTGATAACTTATTGACATCATCTTAAGCCTGATTGACAGGGATGGATGGGTCCAAACTACTCAATATCAACTGCTTGTGCGACAAGCAACTTCTGCATACTGAATGCTGCTAACCACATCATCAGAGGTGAAGCTGTAAGTCGCTTGCCTTCCTCTTTTAAGATTCAGACACAATTTTTCATTCATTTCTGATTATGTTCCAATTCAATGGCAAGTAAACTGGCATGTGCACAAAAGATAGATCATCCTATCAATATCCCAATGTGCTGATATTTGTTGAGATTTTGTAGGACATGATGCTTTGTGGTGGCTCAGATGCAGCAGTCATACCTATTGGTGACTGTCTTTTTTCTTGTTTGCATATTTTGTGAACTCTTAATATTCAGTTTCTGAGTCCTAAACTTCTGTGCAGGACTGGGAGGCTTTATTGCATGCAGAGCACTGTCACAAAGAAACACTGATCCTACTAAAGCCTCACGTCCCTGGGATAGCGTAATCTTCTGTTTGGTTATCTGTCATGTAGTTGCAGAAATTTTATGGGAAAAATGTCTGAGAATCAGAATATTTATCCCATTGTATATCACGCTTGAATTTTAGAAAAGTTTCACATCCACACACATTGTTTTTTTTAATTTTTTATTTTTTTATTGACATGTTAGATCAATATTTTATTTAAATTATTCTTATTTTTACTCTTTGGAAGAAAATTTTGAACTGTCTGTAGAATCATTGAACTGTTGAACTGTGAGGACTGGTATAGTCTTGTGGGCTATGCAATTATTACTCTTGAGAATCCTTGAGAATCCAAAACTTGCCATTTCTATGTTCCCTAATAATATAAATTTGTATTATCACCATTATTCATTACCTGAGTTCTACAAACTGTTGAACTTATCAGTCAAACAGGTTAATACGCATATATCAGTACAAATTGAAGGAGAATTGTTATTTAAACAGATCGTCGAGGAGAGTTTATGCCGTGACAGAAAGAGAGCTAGTTAGAGCTGTATAGTTCTTGACAGAAATAGAGCTAGTTAGAGCTGTATAGTTCTTGTATCTCAAGCATCACTTCTCCTCTAAACTATCTCTGGTCTTTGACAGAATCGTGATGGATTTGTTATGGGAGAAGGTGCTGGAGTACTGCTCTTGGAGGAACTTGATCATGCAAAGGTGTTGATATTTTTAACTGGTTCAAAAAATAATATTTTGTCTTAATGCGAAAAAAATTTCTATTGATGATTAATTCATAAAATTTACGTTTCAAATTATTTATTTATGAGCAGAATAGAGGTGCAACTATCTATGCTGAGTTTCTTGGAGGAAGCTTCACTTGTGATGCTTATCACATGACAGAACCTCATCCCCAAGGTGAACACCTTGGTTTACTTTAGCCTATATGAGTTAGCGTGTGAGATGTAGAGAAGTCAAGGTTGAGTACGTAATGTGATGTTATTAATGATTTCAGTAAGTATGGGAAAAAAGAGGTGAAATGTCAAGTCTTTGTTATTACCTAGCATCCATGTCAACTCACTATAACTAGTAAGGATAAGGTTAATATTCGGTTAAAATTTGAGTGCATCAATAGTCTCATACTTGTCCATCTCACCTACTTCTACAAATGAAGTTAATTATTTATTTAATACCATGATTGTTCAGTATCATTAGCTGTAATAAAATCTAGTGCATTTTAATTCACATTCTTATTCCAAAATGTGACATCTTAAAACTTAAATTTCTGTATGTACATACCTGGGTAGTTGGATTTAAGTAATGATAGAGTAAAAACATTAGTTGACTTGGTGAGTTGACATCTCTTGTAAGAAATTTGTTTTGAAAGATTAATATGTGTACTTCGTTGAGAAAGGTGAGAAGACTACTTGGTTTTATGTTTACAAGGTTCTGGGTTGAACCTTTTTTTGAATTGGTTAGTTTTTTCTGATCTTACCCATTGTTTTAACTTTGGTTTTATTCCTCACCAAGATGAATCATAATCATTTTTGTCATTCTCACAATTTACTAACACAAGCTGGCAACTTATCCCTTGAATTTTCTTTCACAGTAGCCAAAAGCACAAAAAATAGTGAAAGATTGCTGAGAATTTATGTGCTCTTTAATACACTATTGCACTGTCAATATGTGGGTGCTGCCTATTGAACAATTATTCAAGAAACAATTCTGTCAGAACTAGGTTGAATATGAGAAGTACAGTTTACAACACTAACTAAAAACTGCCACTACAGTTCCATATATGGTTGAACTGTTCCAAGCAACTGATGCATATTTATTACTATTTTATCCATCAACTAAAAACTACTAATTTCACTCATTACTACAGTTTTCTTGACTTATTCAATATTTTCATTAGATAATTTTAGTTGTTTTTTCTTTTATCCTTTTGTATATATGCATGTGGAAACTTGTATTACGTACAAAAGGCGTGGAAGGAGTAGTAATCGGGCTTAGCATGATAGTTTAGTTTGTTACTTATTCTTGTTATTCCATATCGTTAATTATGCTTATGTATTGATTCGTTGGCCAATGGGCTTAGTAGAACTATTTATATTTCGTTGCGTGAATTATCCCAGTTTTATGATTATTGAATTTGGCAGCCCAGTTTTGGTGTGGGACGGAAGTTTCCGTATTGTGTGGGACAAATATTTTTCTGTGTGGTTTGTGTGTCTATAGATCCTTCACTCCAACCACTTGTTTTTGTAAATTTTGGCAATCGATATTTACATCTACGAAATGTTTATCTCTCACTCACCTCTGATAACTTTCAGAGTTCCTTTTTATGATGAGTGAAATGTAATGGATTTCTCTTATAGCCTTGCTAGCATTGCTATGTTTCCATTCAATTCATTCCATTGATTGAGAATTATGTTTTGTTGTTTTACTGTCATGATTCTTGTTATTATGTTTTGCACTAGGGAGTGGGACTTAGCGTACCGCTTATAATATTTCTCTTGTTCTTGATCTTTGGATGTTGAGCTATTTTGACCAAGTTCTCTGCTGTTTATAAACCAGAAATAATACAGGCCTTGTATATACTAGCTCTTTTGCTGTGTATTTTGACCTCTTGTTCATATCTTTTTCAGGAACTGGTGTCATTTTGTGCGTTGAGAAGGCTCTGGCTCAGTCGGGAGTGTGTAAGGAAGATGTCAATTATATAAATGCGCATGCAACTTCTACTCCAGCTGGTGATCTTAAGGAGTATCAAGCTCTTATTCATTGCTTTGGGCAGAATCCAGAGGTTTCCAGATAACTCAAAAGTTTTTTGTTGTACCGTTGTTACTGTAGCTTATGGCGAATGGTTTGTGTAAATTTTGGATTACTCTGCTATTTTTCAGTTGAGGGTTAACTCCACAAAATCCATGATTGGGCACCTACTTGGAGCAGCTGGAGCTGTTGAGGCTGTCGCATCCGTGCAGGTGCCTTGCATATTCTATATATTTTTACAGGGTTCTAAGAAAGCTCATCTTAACTTTGATTTAGTCATTTTTAGGAGTCGCCATTGTTATCTGCATATAAAAAATCGAGGGATATGGATATTTATTTTATTAGATATAAGTACTGTTTTTGTTTCTTGATTTTCCTTTTCCTGTATTTCCCTTTTCCAAAATGATTAGGTTTGATCTGCCTTGTCAACCTCTTTGGTCAGTGAAATCAGGATTTAAGGATAATAAGAACCGATCAAGATTATAATTTTGTTTTCTTGATAGGGAAAGCATATACAAGATGAATAAGATAAAATGCTTAATTTCTAGTATTTTACCCCAAGTGCAGACTTGTTTTCGTGAGTTGGGTAAAGTGTCATTGGAAGGGTCTTTAGAAGATTAGTATAGTACCTTGAATAGCCTCTGTGAGCTTATCAACAGTGCTTTTTGGACCTTATATTTTTTCTGAGAAAAATGAGGTGAAAGAACAATCAAAGCACAATATACTACCATTTGAATTGAGGATTAGTATTTCCTATCAAATTTCCAAGGACAAAACAGACTACTAGAAACTGATCAAAGGACAAGAGGAAAATAGTTCTCTCTTTAAACACATCCTTCTCCATAGTGGCAATTTTTTTGGAATTCCCACATTTAGACTAGAAGGAGTCTAGTTGTAGACTTATACACCTCAAGGTGGAATTTCATCCTACAATCTCAAGATACCTTCAAGAAAGTTTTGACAATGTGGAAAAATTTATTAACTGAATACTCTCCATCAAAATTTTGAAAGTTACAGGCCTGTATATATCTCAAGGAATCTACTCCAACTATGATACAGGCTATTTCCGGAAGAAATCAGCTAACCCTTTAAGTCTCAACCTAGACTCAAATTTAATTTCTTAGCCATTACATTATTTTACTCATCTGGAAAAATCTTGAAGTCCATGTATTTATAGGCATAACATTGTATCCAGTGAGTTAATTGTTTTAAGATTTAACCTATTGTCCATGCAAAATATCACAACATAAAATTGAATAAGGGTTTTCCAATATTATCTAGGAGATATTCTATACCAAATCTAACATTACTAAAATTTCCCGAATATAAATAAAAGTAGACCAATGATTTAATTTTTATTTTTATTTTTTGAGAATTTTGCAGTGCTCTACAAACTAAGGTTTGATAATTCTTTGTTTATCTTTAATCCATTATTTGCCAGAATGATTTTCTCCTGGTCTGATATACTCAACTTATCATAATTTCTTATCGAGATGGCTTTCATTTGTACTCAGAGGATGCCAAATCCGAAGATGTATGGCCGTACTCAACAAATATTAGGAAAGGTCAATGTATGATAATCCATGATTCCTAAAGAAGTAGCATGCTTAACTTTGCATGATAGAACCTTGGAAATCCCATTCTTTCCTCGAGGCATTGAATGAAAACTTCATGTTATCTGGGATGTCAGAATTATTTGCCTCGACAAATTGGCATCAACTCATTTTTTATCCATTTCAGTATTGACCTAAATTCAATTTGAACACCTACTCAATTAGCCTAATCTTCTTTGATGGGTTCATTTCATTTGTTCATTGCATAAAGACATAAAGTTTAGTGCTGTGAATTCTTTCTATAACATGCTTATTTCATTGAAATTTTGAGACATTTGGCTTTTTAATTCATTTTCTACTTCTCAGCTCTTTATCACCACGAGAAAATCCTAGATGCTGATAAAAATTGACCAACTTAAATATTTTGAGGAGAAAAACAATGGTGTGAGGTTTTGGCTCTTCTTAGTTGATACATTCTAGGAATTAAAAATTGGGTTTGAAGCAAATGCATCTTTCGTTTCTTCCTTCTGGTCAATTATAGTATTATTTCTTAAAGACCCTATGCAAGTCAGGATGGTCATTTCCAGACTATTTCTTCAATTATATGGTCGGATGCAGATGTCATACATCTGGATGTGATTATCAAAATGAATGTGTAACGATGGACATCTGGAGCTATAATCCATTGCTAAAATTCGAATTATTTTCGTCTTGTAGGCGATCCGGACTGGCTGGATTCATCCAAATGTCAATCTTGAAAATCCAGATGATGGTGTGGTATGTGATTTTTTCCATTCCTCTATTAATATTATATACCCAAGAGAGATGTTATGTACTTCTTCATAGCCAGATGTTCATAGTGAGACTTATTTGAAAGAAATACATCAACTATTATGACACAGTTCTATTACGGCTAATTATTTCAATAAGTACTCAAGACACTTGTACATGGTGAGCATCATTGAAAACTAATTTAGTGCTTATAGTTATATGAAAAGACAGGTGAGATCATGCATGAGTTTGACTGAGGAGTTGTTTTACCGTTTACGTGAGTTGGTACCTAGCCTCCTTTATTAGAGAAGAGGTTAACGACCGAACCCGGAAACCCCTATTTCCCTATTTGTAAAAAGGGCTTGAAAAGGAAAAAAAAAAAAAAGAAGAAAATAGAAAAGAAAAATGCATTTTTTGTCCCCTGCACTTTCAGTTACTTTTTCGCTTTCGTTGCGTACACTTAATTTTGTTAGCTTTTGACATCCGCACTTCATTAAACCCCCATAATGTTTCCTATTACTTTGTGAGTGAAGGAAAAGTTAATAAGAAGGTAATAAAGAAAGGCAAAAAAAAAAAAAAAAAAAAATTAAAAGTGTAGGCGGCAAAATAGTAGAAAATTAAGTACACATTCATCTGATTCAAGTACATTGTTTGGGAAGTTGATCTACTTTGTTTTTAATGATGGACATGAATGCGCTTTCCTATATTTGCTTCATAAAGCTTAGTATTATTGATTTTCGCACATGATTCAGGATGTGAATGTGCTGGTGGGAGATACGAAAGAGAAACTCGATGTCAAAGTGGCGTTGTCTAATTCATTTGGATTTGGTGGCCATAACTCATCAATTTTATTTGCACCATTCAAACAGATTTAGTTGTGCTTAAATTGGGATTGAGAATGATGCAGATGTATGTTTGGGTGTTGTTATTGACATCAAGTTTCAACTAGGAAAAAGTTGCTCTACACAGCAATTGTAAAGGCAAACTATATTTCTTTTCAGTGATGAGCAGAATTGAGGAAACATTTCTGAGGAGTTAGTAGTATCTTGTTTAGTTCATGAGATGTATATTCCTAGTGAAGAGCAACCTTAATTTTCTGTCCTGAGCAAGATTGAAACTGTGTTAGGCTTAATCATCGGAAGACAAAGGTGTTGCCTGTTACGGGAATTATATTTCAGAATAGTTGCACAGATGGGATGGTTTTTCCAATTCTATACTACCTTTTTTTTTTAGCATTCTGATAATTAAAAGCAAAGAAGTTCTCTCGAATTAAAGGTAACGTTAAGCATACCTTTATATTATACTAAGCATATTTTTATGGTTCTATGTTATGTTAAGCATACCTTTAGGGTTTTTATGTTACGTTAAACATACTTTTATGTTATGTTAGTCATACCTTTCAATTATGTTAGTTGTACCTTTATGTATTATATAAAAGTATGACTAATATTAATTAAAGGTATGCGTAATATTTACATAAAGGTATATATGTACAAATTAGGGTTTTTTGGTATTGAATTATAATTTTTTCGTCAAAATTAGGGTGTTTTTTGCCAAAATTAAGGTTTTTTAAAAAAGTTAAATTATTATATAAAGGTATGCTTAACATAATATAAAGGTATGACTAATACAATATAAAGGTTAGGATAAAAAAAAAAAAGAAATGCGCGGATTCGTATTGGATTCGGCCCGACCCGCGTTGTATGGATCTAAAATCCAACAACAGTTACACAAAAGTCTCACTCTTGAAAAATGTCATTTTACTTATTTTTTTTTTTTATGATAGTGTCTTTTTGTAAGACTGAAATTATGTTCGTGTAGACTAAAAAATCATGCGAGACCTTTATTATCTATTATGATACATAAAAACGGAGCTCTGTTACAAAACTCACAAATGAAAGAGCCCAATCTACGTTACTAAAATCTGTTACGAAACCCACTTTGATCGTATTTACTCGTCGGGAAGAGAAGATGTTTGTGGCTTGTGAAGATTGTTCAAGATACGTATTTAATAGGGCAAATATGTATTGGGCCCGGCTATCCACACCCCGGGCCCTTCTAAACACACCCCACAAAAAAAAAGGAAAAATAAATATGAGGTGAAATGTCCAAAATGCCCTTATAACATAAAAAAAAACACAATCAACTAATTATCTAAATACACCCACTCCAACCACTTGCTAAACACACCCCACTATCTAGGTTAAGATTACACACACCCCACTTCCTTCCCTCTTCTTCTTCCTCACAAATCCAAAGTGCAAAAACTCCACCAAAAACCCTACTACATTGATTGGAAAAAGATCATGGATGAAGATAGAGCACATGAAATGGACAATGTAAGTGATGTTACACAGTTTAATCGATTGATTTTTCCGTATTGTTCGAAAAAAAAAAATCGCGCAGTTCCCGATCGGCCAATACAGGCCGAACATTTTACAGTGTGTTCGACCTGTATTGGCCGAACATACATGACATGTTCGATCAATAGGAGTCGAACTTTTGGAGGATGTTCGACCAGGACCGGTCGAACGTTGTGCAATGTGTTCGGCTGGTTCTGTTCGAACATATGCTATGTTTTTGTATATTAATAGTCGAACATATTGCCTATGTTTTACATAGTTGAATGAATTTAGGTTTGTTTTTGAGGATCCATGTATTTACACATGCTATTGTTTATAGGAATATGGCTCCAATGAATCGCGATTGAGTGTTGTGAACGTTGAAGACGCGATGTATGAGCAAATAGATTTTTCGGAGGATTTTCGAACAAACGAGCTATTCGATAGTCGGGAAGATATGGTGAATTGGGCCAATAGTGTTGGGAATCGTCTTAACATGGTTGTTTTGGTTAGACGATCTGATAGTGGAGACACTGGAAGACGAGCACGGGTATTTTTAGGATGTGAGCGTGGTGGTAAGTATCGTCCGCCGAAAGCAAAGGTTGTGGGAGGTACCTCTGCTGACCCGGAAAAGAAGCCTGCTAAAGGACGCCGGAGTGGAACAAAAAAGTGTGATTGTCCTTTCATGCTAAAAGGAGTTGAGGTGAAAGAGACTGGACAATGGGAATTAATGGTTGTATGTGGGTCCCATAATCATCCAATGGGGCTGCATTTGGTGGGACATTCCTTCGCCGGTCGACTAAGGACTGATGAAGATCGGCTAGTGCGGGACCTGTCTTTGAATAACACGAAGCCGAAGGATATTTTGAGCACTGTTAAACTTTCTTTTCCCAACAATGAGTCCACCCTGAAGACTATTTACAATGCTCGGCAAAAGCATAGAGTGGTCGAGCATGGAGGCCGAACCCAAATGCAATTTTTGTTGGGAAAGTTGAAGTTGGAGAGCTACTACTTCTTGGACCGGAGAGATGAGCAAACAGATCGAGTCACAGATCTGTTTTATGCCCATCCGAGATCTGTTGATCTGTTACGTGCATTTCCGAGCGTGCTCCTAATGGATTGTACCTATAAGACTAATAGGTACCGGATGCCACTTTTGGAGGTGGTTGGTGTGACATCAACCAACATCACTTTTTCTGTTGCCTGCGTGTATATGTCCCAAGAGCTTGAAGACAATTATAGGTGGGCTCTGACCACCTTGAAAGGGTTAATGTCCGACAACCGACTTCCTTCGGTGATTGTAACTGACCGCGAGTTGGCCTTGATGAATGCCATCAGTGTTACATTTCCCAACTGTACACACTTGCTGTGCCGGTGGCATATCAATAAGAACATCTTGAGCAACTGCAAGAAATTGTTTGGACGAGCGGAGAAATGGGAACAGTTCAATCATGCATGGAATATGCTGATTTTTGCTGAGGATGAACCGAGGTTCAATGAATTGCTGAGGAGGTTAGAGGATGACTACCGTGATCATCCTAGGGCTGTGGCTTATGCCCTTAAAAACTGGATCACGCCATATAAGGAGAGATTCGTCTCGTGCTGGACTAACAATGTCATGCACTTCGACAACACTACGAGCAGCAGGTAATATTGTTTTTTTGTAAATTATGTCAGCATTATTTCCGTTGGAATAGGGTGTTACCTGCCACTACTGACATACCTTCTTGACTTGTAGGGCCGAGAGTGCACATGCCAAGTTGAAAAAGCAGTTGGCATCCTCTCAATCAAATTTCGAGACCTCGTGGGAACGAATACACCATCTCCTCATCACGTCGCATACCCACATTTTGGCCTCGTTCGAACAAAGTTTGAATGTCACACCTCACCGGTTCGCGATTCCTTTGTTCAAGCTTATTCGAGATTTAGTCTCCCATCAGGCCCTGAGTAAGATTTTCGAGGAGATGAGTGGTGTTGGCACCTGTGGTGTTGATCCTCTGCTTTGTGGATGTGTTTTGAGGTGGACGTGTGGGTTGCCTTGTGCGCACGAGCTGGCCGAGCTGGAAAGAGATGGTCAAGTTATCCAGCTTGAGATGATCCACCCATTTTGGAGGAAGTTGGACTGCGAACCAGTTGTGGATGAGGGTACCATCAATGTGGATGTTGGTAACCGTTGGGAAGAAACAGTCGGGGATATTAACAACATGTTCGGATCGGCTTCGGAGGCTCAGAAACTGTTGTTGCTGAAGCGGTTGCGTGAGATATCTATACCTTCGACCTCTCAGTTGCAGGAGCCGGTAGCCACCACACGTACCCGTGGTAGGCCTAGCAAAGCGAAGGCAAAAAATGATACATCTACCAAACGCAACCCAAGCAAGTTCGAGTATGTGCAATCATTTCATGATAGTTGTTCGTTCGAGGAGGATCAAACAACCCCCATACAAACGGCGGCCAAGTCCACTCCTATCTTTACCACACTTAAGCGCAAGATGATGCCGATCAAGCGACGATCAGTTCGGAAGGC
This sequence comes from Scutellaria barbata, assembly GCA_028654395.1. Classification (NCBI taxonomy): domain Eukaryota; kingdom Viridiplantae; phylum Streptophyta; class Magnoliopsida; order Lamiales; family Lamiaceae; genus Scutellaria; species Scutellaria barbata. Next base: position 12,213,848 of record CM053644.1, on the reverse strand, counting down.
AGGGGATGAGGTGTTTGTAGGCTTGCTACCTGCTCTATTGCAGCCGCATGTTTTAAGTATCAAAAATCCATTGGGAGACGGCCACTGCGGTTTTCGATCGATTGCCCACGCACTCGGGTTGGGGGAGAATTCATGGGGCCAAGTCCGTAGCGATCTTATCCAGGAGCTCAAAGACTTCCAAGGTTTGTATTCCAGTATATATGGCATGAAGGATCGTCACGATGAGTTGGTCTCCAATTTGAGTTGCTACGAACGACCTACGCCAAGCATGAATTACTGGTGGACTTTCCCTGAAATGACCTATCTGGCCGCTAATGCCTATAACATGGCCATCGTCCATCTCTCCCCTCAGATGTGCGTTACGGTGCTACCTTTGCGGGCTCAAGTTCCCACGAAGCCTAGGCTTGTTTGTATGGCGTTTGTTCACGGAAACCATTACATTCTGGTATAGTCGAGTTTGTCTTATTGAATTAAAACGATCCAAATTTATATGCTTACTGATTTTGCCTTGCTGTAGGTCAAACTGGCCGACGAAGCGCCGTTACCGCCCATCATAGACCGGTGGTTCGAACACCGTCTTCCTTGTGTAAGTGGATGGTCTGAGGTGTATAGGAGACGCATCATGCAGTACGCGGCCGACAGTCGTAGTGAAAGTTCTTCTGTTGGGCAAGACACAATCCAGATCGTCGATGATTGATTTGTATGGGTGTATGACTCGGACGATTTTAGAAAGGGTTAATGTTTGTATAAATTTTCATTTCATTACATTTACTATGAGTATGAATATTTGTCGGAGTTCGTAACGATGTGAATTAATTTGGATTCTTGAGTATGTGAATTATTCGACTTATTTGCACAGGCCATGTAAACGAACGTAGGGGGAAACAAGTTTGTGATGCGAACTGTGGCCGAAAATGGTTGGCAGCGTTCGACCTGTAGCCGAACAGGTATGCAAGTGTTCGCGCATGCTACGAACAAGTACAACATGTTCGACCTATGGTCGAACAGTATGAACTATGTTCGGATAGAGGGAGTCGAACAGGCTCATTTTGCACTGTTGAGATGTGTTCGACATGTAATCGAACATTTCAGTATTGTTCGACATGTAATGGTCGAACTTGATGTATGTTGTTCGACCGTAGATGTTCGAACATCCTATGATTCCCACAATCGGAGTTCGTACGATCCCACCCTACTACCAATTCGACAGTTAACCATTCCAGATATCAAAGACACATAAAATACTAGGCCGCATGTTTAAATTAATTGAAAACATCAATTAAAAAGTCGGGATAGGTGCAAGAGTTACATCAAAAGTTGTCCGAATGCGAAATGGAAAATACATAAAGGAACAGTTCTAAAATGAAAGACAAAGAGAGTAGACTAAGATCTCCGAGGCCTACGCTGCCGGCTGCTGGAAGCTCATCTTGACGACTCAGCCGGCTCCTCGGTGTCAATCTTCAGGGCCCTATATGCACCAACTAGGGCTGGAACTACCATGGACACGTCCAAGCCTTGTTCGTCAGTTTGCCACTGCTGGTACACGGGCTCAAGGTGACCAAGTGCCGAAGTGATCATATCCCACGGTTGGGGGCCTCTGTGTCTGCTCTGAGGGACGTGTCCAGCCTGAAGTTCATCCGGATTCTGGATGAATGGATGTGAAACCCTAGAGTACCAGTCCAGGTAGTCCTCGGAGCACTCCCAGGCAGGGTATGCACTTCTCCCAAGTGCTTCGGCTGACAGAACATGGTTCTGCCAGACTCTAAAGTATGCACCTAGTGCATCCCAAGTCACCTTGTATGTGGCCCCCTGTTTGCCCCTTCGGGCGATAATGGGAATCAACGACTCATCCGGAATCCTCTGAACAAATCCAAACTGCCTCAAGACACGGTCCGGATGATACGGCTCCACTATATCAAAGGCTCGAATGCATCCCTGGTAGAAAGCCACTGGGTTCAGGGGATAATGGTCACGAACCTCGGAGTACGGATTCCAGTTCACCTGCAAAAAAATCATTTGGGGTACACGACACATCTGTGATGAGAGATGAAATAACATAAGGTCGGAAAGAATTGGACAAGTTTTACTCACGTCGTGTGGAGACATCGTATCCAAACTCTCCCTGATGGCAAGTAATCGGGCCTGTGTTCCTCCGCCATGAGAGCGTTGCACCCATTTCCGTACGAGCGGCTCACCCATTCGAAAACCAACATTATATGTTGGTCGGAATGCAGGGAAATATTCGTATATCCAAGCCTGAGAAAATTAAAAACGCAACGGTTAGAAAAATAAAACAAAGTACATTTAGAGCAGGTAATCTCTCTCAAATGAATGTTATGCACATACCTCGAGTAATGTCAGATATCCACACATCTGCCGAACACCAACTCGAGAGGCCAACCCCAACTGTCGGTACAAGAAGGCCAAAGCCGCTGTGCCCCAAGCGTATTCATGGACCCGGTTCAAGTGCTCCAATAGACGAATGATCTTGGACGATGCCCTGGTGCCGGTCTTGTCTGCGAACAGTGTACACCCCAACACAAAAAGCTGGTATGCACGGGCAGCACGCTCCAACACCAACTGGTTCTGAGAACTCGTATCAGCTTCAAATTGCCTTCGAAGCCACTCCATTTTGACCGATCCTCCTCGAAGGCCTTCGAGTCCCTCCTTTGCAGTCTTCACCGAAACGCCCAACAACCGACTAAGGAGATCGGACACGGGCTCCGGCCTGGATCGATTGTCCGGAATCATGACGGATCGGCCACTAACCGGCAAACCAGTCAAACATACTACATCATCCAGGGTGATAGTTATCTCACCCCAGGGCATGTGAAATGTGTTGGTCTCCGGTTGCCAGCGCTCGACGAATGCACATATGAGGTTTTTATTGGGCGTCTTATAAGACACCCACCTCAAATCTGGGATGGGACTGCGCTGTAGCAACTGCTCCCAAGCCGGATTCCGTACCTCGAATTGCCACGTCTCCATCTTTGTGGTGTGGCACCAACACTTCAGGATAGGCCGTTCCTCACCGTTCCAGATGGCATAGGCAATGTGCGATTTGAAGCTCGGAATCAGTTGTGGATCGATCGGTCCACCAGGGCAAGGGCCTCTCAAGATATCATCATCATCGGCCTCTCCTTCGGCTTCCTCAGGCACCGCTTCCTCATCAGGAGCATCGTCACTTTCTGCTTCCTCTGCCGGTGCTTCGTATTCGATCAGAGGAAGAGCAGATGTAGAAGGCATCGGTGGATCGATCGTGGTGGCCTCTTCGACCCGACGCCTTCTGTTCGAGGCCGTAGGTCGTGTCCTCCTTCTCGTATAAAAAATTGGGCCACCTGCAATATTCATCAACAATTAAGATCAATTAACGTATACATAACACCTCAAATTCATATACAATACACGTACGCCAAACATTCATCAAACCTAGCCTAACAATACACTACGAGCAGCCGAGCAACAATTTAATCAATTCATCTATACATACATGTCTAAAATCAATATAGTTCAATCACCGAACAATCGACCAATCTCTAAACAATGGACTACAATGTTTCAACATAAAATCGACCAATATCATCCGACCATGCTCTCAATATTTCGACCGGAGGCAACCGAATAATGTACATACGTTCGACCGATAGCTATCGAACACTCGTAGTATGTTCGGCCATTAGCAATCAAACAAGAAAACTTTGTTCGGCCAGTGTCAACCGAACACAACTCATACCGTTCGGCCAACACTGGTCGAACGTATCCCCCTTGTTCGACTTCAATAAACCGAACATCCACGTATTGTTCGACCAACCAGGGTCGAACACCACCATTCAAGTTCGCCCGACGGGGGTCGAACACAGCCCAGGAAAAACAGGTAATTCGAACACAAAACCAAACGAAATTCATGCATTTTCGAGATATTAACGAATCCTAAACACTAACATTGTGTTTTACACAAAATTACACACATTTAACACATCAAAATGTAAACATCCAACTCAAAAATCATAACTTCACTTACTTTGATTTTCTTCTTGTCTTTCAGGGTCCATTGTAGATTGCAAGCTACCAAATGTTGTTTGCTAAACGTTGTTCGGTTGATTGTCGAACTTGCCGGCCAATTTCGGTTGAAGATTGATTGAGAAATCAAAGGTTGAAGGGGACGGTTTGCTCAATGTGAGTGTGGAAAGGTGGGTTTGGGGTGTGTGGTAGGTGGGTGGGTGTGTTTAGAATTAGGTTTTCATTTTCCATTTTTTAAAATAATAAGGGTATTTTGGTAAACATGTGGGGTGTGTTTAGTATTATTTGAGTTCAATTTTAATTTGATGGGGTGTGTTTAGAATTTGGGGTGTGTTTAGAAGGGCCCGGGGTGTGGATAGCCGGGCCCATATGTATTTTGTATTTGATAGCATTTTGGGATTACTTATTTAGTTTTGGTTTTCATTTAATTAGTGAGTAATTGGATTGTAGGCTCATGGGCCGAGTATTAGGATGAGTGAGTGAGGCTTTTATGTAACTATTAAGATCTATACAACGCGAGTCGGGTTGGGTCGAATCCGACCCGAATCCGTGAATTTTTTTTTCCTGACCTTTATGTTATGTTAGTCATATTTTTATATTATGTTAATCATACCTTTATATTATGTTAAACATATCTTTATGTAATACTTTAACTTTTAAAAAAACCCTAATTTTGGTAAAAAAAACCCTAATTTTGACGAAAAAACTATAATTTCAACACAAAAAAAACCCTAATTTGTATATATATACCTTTATGTAAATATTACGCATACCTTTAATTAATATTAGTCATACTTTTATATAATACATAAAGGTACAACTAACATAATTAAAATGTATGACTAACATAACATAAAGATATGTTTAACATAACATAAAAGTATATTTCACATAACATAAAAACCCTAAAGGTATGCTTAACATAATATAAAACCACAAAGATATGCTTAACATAACATAAAAGTATGCTTAACGTTATATAAATGTATGGTTAATTTAACATAAATGTAAGCTTAATATAATATAAAAATCCTAAAGGTATGCTTAACATAACATAAAACCATAAAGGTATGCTTAACATAACATAAATGTATGTTTAACGTTGCATAAAAGTATGCTTAATATAATATAAAGGCCCTAAAGCTATGACTAACATAACATAAATGTATGCTTAACATAACATAAATGTATGCTTAACGTAACATAAAGGTCTAGCACCCTGAATGAATTTGGGTGGGTTTGAGCGCACCTACACAGGCGTGTGGGGGCACGTGTGCGTGCGTGGAGGGCATGTGGAGGTCGGATCGGGTCAGTTGTATGGATCCTAGATCCTTAAACCAGTTGTATAAAAGTTTTTGTGAGGATGAGTTGGTTAAGATTAGTATTTCCTAGTGTTACGAAAATTATATTTAGATTTTGATGAGACAAAACAACATCTGTAATAAAGAATTTAGAGTATTTCATTTATCACAATATTTGAGTGAATGTTAGATTAGATTTTGAGTCTATAGAATAAATCTGAAGAATGGAATATATCAAGAAACATGTTATGCAACAAGAAAAAGAAAGGATACAATACAACACTGTTGCAAGAAAAAGGTAGTCGACATAGACAAAAAGGCTACATACTGCACAGACAAATGGAATTGATCAGAATATAGTATAAGGAAGATCAAGGCTAGTTCGAGATTCAGTCACCTCAATGAATCAAATATAGCTAGTAGAGACAATCTGAAAGTTGCAGTGTTAAGAGCTAACATACAGCTGATACGTGGCCTGACAACCTGCAATAAAACTGCAATCTAGTACAACTGCATTGAAGATCTGCAATATGAAGACAATGAGACATTTAATGCAAGATCAGAACTCATTTAATGCAAGCTGCACATCCTTGAAGATGATTCAAATTCAAGAGAGTGTGTCCTCTTCAACAGACATATTCTCATCCCTATAAATAGAGTAAGAGTTTACTGAGATAACTATTAAAACTCGTACTTTCTAACTCAAGCAAGAAATTCTCAAAGTACTTAAAAAATAAAACAAGTTTCAGTCACTCAATCCTAAGAAACAGTCAAGTACTTGTTCAACATCTCTTAATCTCAAGATTGTTTCATAGCACCAGTTAAAGAAAATCTTTATATATTTTTAGTTTTACCTCTATACTGTGTGCCTAAGTTGTTTTAAGGTATCCCCAGTTGATAGGAATTTGGTCCTTGTTGAGTGTTGTATTGTCTAGAGTCTTAGGCAATAACTCTATATGAGTTTTGAGATCCTGTGTGGGTTTGTCTTAGAAAAAAATAGCAATTCGTATGAATGTTGAAGTTTATGTAGGTGTCTCTTTGTTAGGTTGTAAGGTTGTACTCTGTAATCCAATCATAATTAACAAATTTCCTGCTTGAGGTAGCAGTTGAGTGGACGTAGAAGGATTGCACCAAATTCAAACCACTAATAATTTTTTTTTTGTATTTACTATTTTTCTATATCATATCTGCTGTATCTATATTTGCAAATATACTACATTGAAAGGTTTTCAAAAGATTCACACCTTGAAAAGATTTCTCAAACGAACCTTTGATAAAAGTTTATTCCGCTGTAAAAACTCTTAGTTATAGTAGACAACTCTAACCAATAGTGCTGTAAGTTGTACTACTTTCTGTGCTGTCAATTTGCCAACGTAGTTTGTCTAGAGTTTTAAATGGTCGAAGGCTTATATATATGGAGCGAATAGTTTTATGAAATTTTTTGAGACACACATGGGTTAAGAACAAGACATTCGATGCCCATGTAGAGATAGTTTGAACTTAGTATTAAACGATAAGAAAATAGTGAAGAAATATATTTTGGAGTAGGGAATAGATCCAGGGTACATTACATGGTTTTATCATGGTGAACAAAGTATGAATAATCATGCAAATCAACAAGTCAATAAAGATGAAAGAATTGATGATGATTCACTAGAAGAAAATGATATCACTAATATGTTATTTGATCTGGGTGAGCAATACTATCAAATGCAAACTAATAACATGTCGGCTTTCGATAATACTAATACATGAGGTATTCCGCCATATCTTGAGGCGCTCTTGGTGCATACTGAACCAGAATTATACCTTGAATATAAGAAGATATCAAGGACATCTTTTATTATCCAACTTTTCCACTTAAAAGATTATAATAGATTGAGTAATAAAATTATAAATATGATGTTAAAATTTATAAAGTTAACTTTTCTCGATGGTGAGACATTTCCATATTCTTGCTATAAAAAGTTTTTGCGTGATCTGGGATTGGGATGTGAAAGCATTCATGCTTGTAAGTTTGATAGTGTCTTATTTTGGAAGGAGAATAAAAACCTTGACATGTGCCCTACCTATTGGACTTCTCATTGAAAAATCAATGATGGAACGGGGGAGGAAAATACCACAAAAGATCTTACAATATTTTCCACTAAACCATTTGTAGTACTAAAGGGTACATGGCTTATCTAGTTTGTAATTATCAAATATGTTCTTTGAGATTGTGGAACAAGATATGTTACATGAGGCACCATCGTTATTTACCAAAGAATCATCTGTGGAGAAGAAGTAAGAAGTTTAATAATAAAAGAGAGGATGAAGAAGCACCTAGAGGTTTGTCCCATGAGGATGTGTTAATGCAGTTAGACCAACTAGAAGATTTAACACAAGGGAAACATTGTAATATGAAGAGGAAACACAAGCCTGAGAATTTGAACTGGACTAAACATGGTATTTTTTTTATTTGCCTTATTGGAGTAAGTTGAAGTTGAGGCACAATTTAGATGTAATGCACATCGAAAAGAATATTTGTGAGAGTATATTAGGAATCATGTTGGATATAGATGGGACAATAAAAGATACTATAAGGAGTTGCACTTAATTAAGAGAAGTGATGGAAAATATCTGATGCCTCCTGCATGATGTTATGAAAAAGAAAGAAAGATGAGATTTTTGTAAGTTTCTAAAATGTATTAAATTTCCAGATGGATATGTTTCCAACATCTCTTGGTGTGTTAATATCAAAGATCAAAAGATATCAGGATTGAAAAGTCATGACTGTCATATACTCTTACAATGAATACTTTCTATCGGTGTTCGTGGATCCTTAAACAAGGATGTGTTAAAGGTGTTGGCTGAGTTAGTTCATTTTTTTCAACGTTTGTGTTGTAAGAAGTTGAAGAGATCTGTTGGAGAAAATGAGTGGAGATATTTACTTGATTTTGTGTAAACTAGAACAAATATATCCTCCAACCTTTTTTGACAATATGATTCATCTTTCTATTCACTTACCCCACGAGGTGTTGATTGGTGGGCTGGTTCAATTTAGATGAATATATCTAATTGAAAGGTGACACTTCAATGTTTCCTTATTTATATACTTGCGTATAAGACATCAATCATTCATTATCTTTTTTTTTTAGATTATTATGTGACTTGAAGCAAAGTGTGTGAAATAAAGCTCATCCAGAAGTTTAATTGCAGAAGCTTTCATAGCAAATGAGTTTTAACATTTTGTTCAATGTACTTGCGGGGAATTGAGACTAGATTTACATGTGGTTCAAGATGCCCCTATTCCACCTCGGTTTTTGATGATGCCAAAAAGGGGGAAGGATTCCAAGATAGATTCAGGAGCACATGGGAGAAAGAAAAAGAAAAAAGATAAAGAAGAAGATGATCAGTCTTTCAGCAGGAGGAGGAAGAGATCATCATCTGCTGCTACTGACACTCCTTCCCCAAAAAGATGGAGAAAAGATGATGAAGGAGGAGCTGGTGGTGCAGCTGCTGCAAGTAGACCAGCTGTAGGTGCTGCTTACAGTAGCATTGCAAGAAAAGAAGCGGCACCTCCCTCTTCTCATCACACAAAGAGAAGGAGAGAGGGCCAGCAACAGGGCTCAAGAAAGAGGGTTAGTAGAGCCAAAGTTGAAAGACATTACAATGAGAAGATGGCTGCTCCGAAGGTGGAGATAGCCAGGGCGGAACAAGAAGAAAATTTCTGGATGTAGAGGTTTGGCGTTATTGGAGAGAGAAGACCGAAAGCTATAGAAGATGTTGACAAGGCTCTCTACCAATACCCCTCTCAAGATATTCCACGTCTCGACACAGCCAACATATCTACTGAAGTATCAGTACTGATGGATCAGAGGCCTGAAGGAGAGAACGTTGGCCTGGAGCTTGAATATCTTCAAGACAATCATACTGCTTACTCACAGGAATCCATCCTTTGAGGTGACCACTTTGTACAAGAGATCAGAATACCTCAGATACTTCAGATACCTATGCAGGAATGGCTACTTCAAGAGATTTCAGACTTGCCAATCTGCATTGAGGAGATATGAGCAGCTTGCCAGTGATAGAGAACTATAGATTCAGAATAAGTACATAACCCTGGTAAAGCAAGACAGGATTGTGCCTTACTGTGAGGACTTTTGGCTGAGATGGATTCAGATTCCGAGATCAAGGAGAAGCTGGAAGAATCCTATCAAGAATCCATTCGAGGCTGGTGGAAAGGATCCAAAGAGAGGAAATAGTAAGAAAGAAGGACTGCTGAAAGAAGACCAGAAGAATCTTCTACAAGGAGGTCCCTGTTTCAACAGTAATCAATGTATGATGTTGTACATTTGTGTATATATCTCTCTGTATGTTGTGTAAAATTTCTTTCTGTTAATGAAGAAATTCTATTTTTCTACATTTGATCAAGTTCATAACCTATGAACCTTTATATGCTTTTTGCTTATCCTGAAGATATTTGATGAAGGATTAGATAAGTTACATCACTGATGAATCCAGGATTAGATTTTCTTTCTCAAAGCATATCAAGTATGTAATCCTGATGAAAAATGATATAGTGCAAAGTAAAAACTTCCTTCATGAATGAAGTAAAAACTTCCTTTATGAATGAAATAATGTAAAGGTTTTTTCATCATCAAAAAGGGGAAAATTGTTGGGATTTCAATGTTTAGATTTTGATGAGACAAACCATATATGTAATAGGAAGTTTGAGTACCCCATCTTTCACAATGTTTAAGTGAAAACATAGATAAGGATTGAGTCTAGTTATAGGTGCTGAAAGATGGAGGAATTTAATTGGATAATGCTACATCGAGAAAATAAGAATGAAGCCGCTGCAAGAAAGTAGAAACAGCAATATTGCAAGAAAGCAGATACAACAATTCTGCAAGAAAGCAGATACAACAATGCAGCAAGTAAGTAAGAACGACATGCAACGACGCTGCAAGAAGAGGTTACTGAAGTACTGTAAGAAAAAATACAGCAGTACTGTATGAAGATACTGCAAGAAGGTCAAGTTACAGCAGCACTGTAAAGAACGAATAACTGCAAGCAGACCTAGGATATAGCACGAAGCTTACTGGATAAACAGCCAACAGCGCTTATGACAAACATAATAAGTATCCTGCAATCTGAGGAAGGATAAATGTAGTACGAGAAACGAAGAACCAAGCATGAATAAATAGAGCCGTTCCAGAGAAAATTAAAGTTATAGACACGGAGCCAATGCTAAACGACACGTGGACTGACGCGCTGTAGAAAGCTGTGAGCCACAACCACCACATTAAATGCTCCAAAAAGAAAAGTCAAGTCGCATTAAATGCGGGCTACAACCACCGTACCAGTTGAAGAACAATTTTATATACTTTTAACCTTGTTGTTATGTGCTTAGGTTGTTTTAGGTGTCGAACAATTGATAGGATTTATCCTTGCTGTTTGTATAAGTTGTCTAGTTGATAGACAATTCCCTGTGTGGGAGTGTGAAATCCTGTGTGGGTGGCCTTTAGAACTTACAGTTGCTGTGTGTATGCTGGGTTCTAGTAGGTGTTAAACTTTGTAAGTTGATAGATTGTTAGGAAAGCCCTGTAATTCAATTTTGCTTAACAAAGTTCCTGCTCGAGGTAGCAGTAGAGTGGATGTAGAAGGATTACAGCACCTTCGAACCACTATAAACTATAAGTGTTTTATTACTTTCTATATATGTGTTTTATCTTATATATCTATCTGTCATAAGCATAAAACATTTTTGAAAGGATCATATTTGAGATAACCAGCCTTGTGTCAAAAACATATTTTCCGCTGCGAATAAAAACTCTAAGCTACAGCGTGCAGCATTGCATACTAGTGCTGTAAGCAGTAACTGACTGGTGCTGCAAGTTCAAGTAGCTTGCAGAATAGTAAGTTTATAAAAGATTTGCAAAATCGACCAAGGTTCATTCACCCCTCCCCCCTCTGAATCTCGGACACCACTTGGAACCAACACCTTCCATTGTCGATCTCCCTACTTTAAAGAAAAGGAAAGATGATGAAGGCCAAGGTGCTGCTGGAACCGTTGCATCTAAGACAGCTGGTAGCACTGCATCCAATGATGTTGTAAGAAAAGATACAGCAGCCCCACCTTCTCAAAGTTCAAGAAGGGAAGAAAGACAACAGCAACCTCAGTTTAAAAGAAATATAAGCAGAGTAGAAGCTAAAAGGCTCTACAACCAGAAGATGGCTACTTAAAGGGTTGAGAGAGTAAGATTGGAGAAGAAAGAGAAAACCTAGATTTAGAGGCTTAGAGTGTTTGGAGAGTCAAACCTGAACTAATGAAGAATGTTGATAGAACTTTGTTTCAATACCCCGAACAAGAAATTCCACTTCTAGACATTGACAACATATCTGTTGAAGTATTTATTCTAATGGATCAGAGGCCTAAAGCAGAAAACATGGCATGAGGCCTTTCCATTTTTAAAGTTGTAAGTTTGCCGATGAATAGAAATCCATCATTTGAGCAGATCACACTCTTCAAAAGATCAGAATACTTAAGATACTTCAGAGCTCTTTGCAGAGAGGGATAGTTCAGAAAATTTGACACTTGTAAATTTGCACTGAGAAGATATGAAGAGCTTGCTAGGGATGGAGAGCTTAATTCAGAAACAACAGTTAGATCTAGTAAAACAAGATAAGATTGTGTCTTATAGTGAAGACTTTTGGCTTAGGTGGATTCAGATTTTGAAGATAAAGAAAAAATTGGAAGAATCCTATCTGGAGTCTATTCTAGACTGGTGGAAAGGATTTGAAAGAAGCCTGAAGAAAAGTCTACAAAGAGGTTCCTATTTCAAAAGTAACAGAAGATTCAAGACATGTTGCAGCTCTACACTCTGGTATCGTAATATCTTTTCTGTTGTAATATGTAAAAAAAATTATCTATAAAGAAGTTACTTTTTGTTCATCAAGTTCATTACTCATGTATTTTTGCATGATTTACTTTATGCCTTCATATGTGATGAAAATTACAATTGATACGACATTTGTGTATCCAAGTTTAAAATTTATGGATACAACATGTATGTAATGATCTTGACAAATCTCTTAAGTATAAGAATGATAACAACATGTATTTCCTATCATGACTAATATAATGTAAAGGTTTTGTCATAATCAAAAAAGGGTAAATTTTTAGAAAATCAGTGTTTAGATTTTGATGAGATAAAATAACTTTGTAATAGAAAGTTATAGTATCCCATTTTTCACATTGTTAAGTGAAACATAGACTAGATTTAAGTCTGCTGTTTGAAGACTGAAGAATGGAGGATTTTGAAGAAAACAAGTAAGCTACAGACAAAGAAAGAAAAAAAGACTCTGTAAGAATAGCTCGAAACAGGACAGTTGTAAGAAAAACATATAATGCAGTTGTAACTAAGAGAAAAATACAGAGTTGCTGTAAGTTAAGGATACAACAAGAAGTATCGTAGGATGCAGAAGAGTATCTAACTCACTGCAAGTTTCAGCGAAACATTAAATACAACATCAGAATCACCTGAAGTTAAATACGAGAAAGATCAAGATGCATACAATGATGAGAGTTCTCAACAGATCGAAATAAAGTCATTAGAGACAAACTGAAATTGTAGACTCAGACCCAATCTAAAAGAGATACGGGACCTGACAGATTGCTAACAGACTACAAGCCGCAACTACCGTATTTAATGATCCATTATACAAGGATAAAGAAAATTTAATACAAGTTATACCTATGGGGAAGAGTATTAAATTCAAAAGGAGAATGTCTTCTTCAACGGGTATAACTCTATATCTATAAATAGAGGAAGAGAAGACTGAAACAACTACTGAAATTTTCATTCTCAAGAGACCGAGCAAGAATTGATTATAATCTTCAAGCATTTAAGAATACAATTTCAGTCACTCGGTCTTGTGAAGTAATCAAGCTAAGCTCAGAAGCTCGAAGTTACAAGAGACTACTTCATTGCACTAGTTGGAGAAAATAAATATACTTTTATTAATTTGTTATGTGCTAAGTTGTTTTATTTGGTATCGTCAGTTGATAGGATTATATCCTTACTGGTTGTTATAGTTGTCTAGATGAAGGCAACTGCCTTATGTGGATGTTTGAAATCCGTAGTAGGTTTGTCTTTGCTCTGGGAAGTAATAGAGTAGATGTAGAATGATTAGACCATCTTCAAACCATATAAGACCATAAGTGTTTAATTGCTTTATATTTTTTTATGTGCTGCATCCTTATGTATCATCATCGTGCATAAAAGGTTTACAAGAAAACATCATTAAGTAAACGTGTTTAACAAACCATCTGTCAAAAGTTTAATTTCACTGCAAGAACTCTTAGATACAGTAGATAGTAATAACTCATGGTGTTGTACTATAAGTTCAAGTAACTTGCAGTGTAGCATGTTCGAAAAGATATACAGCAACTATTAGAGGTTTATTTACTTCAGATATACAGCACTTTAAGAATACCAGAAACTCAACTTTTAGAATCGTAAGCTTTATTGAATCCTCAATACTTCAGATCTTCAACTCTTCAAGTAGAATTCCATCTATACATTTTCTCACAATATATCATGAAACTTAGTTATAGTAAGACTCAACTAAATAAATTTTAACTAAATAAATTTTCTCTCAATATATCATGAAACTTAGTTATAGTAAGACTAAACTAAATAAAGCGTTATACTCAGCTATTTTAGAATTTTGTCATAATTAAAATTACACTTGATTTGTTTGTTTAAATGTATAGAGAAGTTCACCCACAATAATCATACCTCATGCACTTTGTTTGTTGTGATTTTTCCATCTCCATTTATATCTAGTACCTTTTATAGATCCAAAATTAATTTATAATTAGTTTATAAGTTATGCAACAAAAATCTACTTAAAATTGTTGACCCTAAAAGAAGATTTAGAAATTTAAATTTTGAAAAACCAAACTATTCACTTTTAGTTGGCAGAGTTATATTGAACTATTTCTAAAAAAACAAGAATACTCGAGTAAGGAAATTCTAGTTGTGACCTATTCTCCCTCCCCATACAATAATGGAGAATAAATTATGGGAAAAATTAATTTTTAGTTCTACCCAAAAACACCGTCTTTTTTAGTTTTGTTAAAATTTGATTTTTAATTTTAGTCCTATTATTGAAAAAATTATCCAATTTAAGTCATTTTTTCACTGGATTTTCCATTTCTCGATCAGACTCCGACGAGTGTGCTACACTCACACTCGCCTCCAATCTGACATTTTTGCCTACTTATGCTGAAGTGGACTTTTTTTCATACATGAAATTTCTTTTTGATATTATTTCATAACCATTATTTACACTTCGATTGTCATATCATATTTTCACTTACAATAAAAAAAAGAAAACAAAAAACTTAATTAAAAAAATAAAACAAAAATTGAAAACATAATGAATTAAAAAACATAAACAAGAGGAGAAAAAGTGAAATCTCCCCCAAATCCTCCAAACTGAAGAACCCTAATTCCCCAATAGCCCGAAGCCCAAGATATATGAAAGCTTTCAATAATGTCTGATCTTTCCCAAGTCGCAACACCACATGAATGCCTGTGTGGAAGATGCGTTGTTCTCCAAATCTCAAAGACTTCAACAAATCGATGAAAAAAAATTTGGGGTTGTCTGAGATATAACATAAGTTAACTTTATGGTTTGAAAGTTTGTCTTCAGTCATCTTGGGTTGGTTTGAGGTTGTGATTTTTCTTGGGTTGGTTGTTTGAGATTTTGATTTTCAGTCAAAGTTGTAAAGATAAATAGAACGATTTACAGAGGTTCAAGGGTGGAGTAATTCCTCTACGCTAAGACAAACTTGATCCTAACAAAATTGTCAGCTCTATCCTACATAGGTAGCTGCACAGTGACCAAAACTATAACTCACACAGGATTCTTGCTCTTTCTACAGAGAGCGAACTACACTTAATAGGAACAGCCTCCGCTAAGTGACTCTTAAAACAATTTATTTAAAAAGGGATTTTCTTCAACAGTTAGAGGCAGCAAGCTCTTAGAACTTAAGAAGACAAAAGGTATATGACTTGCTGCTGATAGATTGAGTGACTGAAACAGGTAGCTTGAGAGTGTTTGAATACTTAATGGCTTGAGAGAATAAGCTCGTGATCAAATGTTTCAGTAGTCATTTCAGGTACACTCATCTTTTATTTATATGCATGGGAAATCTGCCCGTTGAAAAGAGACAATTTCCTCGACAGTGAGGTGTCAAGTAGTGATTGGATCGTACGTGATCTTCTAACATTCTAGTACACTGTTGCCTCTGCGTCTCTTTTTTTCTACAGAACTCATCCTTTGTCCTTTTGATTCCTCCAGTTGGCGATCTCTGATTGGCTTATATATGAATGTCTCTACCGATTACTCAGAGTGCACTAACTTTGAGGTAATTGTAAGTTGAAGTCAAAGGTGCTACTTTGTCGTCTGATATGGCCAGCTTTCTCTAGCTCGGGATGCTTTCAGCTAGCTCATTGTATCCTTCTATACTTAGATGCTTCTCAACTTCAATTGTACTATAGTGACCTTTGAAGTATGCAGTGACTTGCGAATTCTTCTTCCAGCATGCAGTAGCCTCGTCGTTCTCTTCCAGCGACCTTGCTTTTACTAAACATTTACATATCAAGACCTAAATACAAGGTTGTTAAGTCATATCTATTATATGTTTTGTCTCATCAAAATCTATACAAAATTATCCTAACAGATATGAACATCAAAAGTCGGTACAATTAAATTTACATCATCATTTGCCATATCTAAGACAATTTCATATTTCAAACAACACAAAAACCAACACTAAATGCTACAATCCACAAAATATTGAAAAGCATCATCATTTTCCCAAAAAAAAAAAAAACCACAAAATAGCTAAGGTAGTTTCATAGCATATCTCAATATCAAAAAAAAAAAAAAATCAAAGTGACAGCCAAAATTTTTGCATTATCAAATGCTATAATCATCATTTATCTTTATTCTCATTCTTCTTTCAATTTCATACTTTCATAGTTACTACTCTTTCATTTCAATTTCCAAGCTCAATTCTATTTCATTTTCTTCCAAAATCAAAAAAATGTCAAGAAGAGTACTTTTTTTTCCGTCGGTTCATCCTGTGAGAAAGGTTAAAATCTTATGTCACCACCACAAGATTTGCCTCTAGATGATATCATTGATTTTTACTCTCATTGGAATCTATAAGGTGATGATGATTTGGAGACAACATTAGGACCTAATACCGCTGTCATCTTTGCCGATGAAGAAGAAAAAGGGCTGTTGAGAGCAACTCAAGAGAGTGGTAATACCACACATACCACTCCTCGAGCACCTTCTCCATTTCGAAGTGATATTTTCTCTACTTATTTTCAAAAGAAAAAATATCGAAGAGCAACGTGGATTATATAGTCACTTGCAACCGTTGTGGAAAAAACTACAAATTCAAGCATGGAGGGGGTTATGAGACATTAACAATCATGTGTTGAAAAAGCATCCCGATAAGATAGACAATGATCGATCACAAATGCAATTTCATGGATTTACTGACTCTTCTCAAGGAGTCGAAGGTATGAAATCTCTTCTTTGTAAATTTAGTCAATTAAACCATAGGAAAGGAGTAGACAAATTTATTGCTAAAAAATATCTTTCTTTATAATTTCCATGTGATGATGAATCTGAAGAATATACTAGTACTTATTTACAACCTAGTAGTAGAAAAATATCTAGAAATATCGTAAAATATGATATAGCAAATATTGTAGGAGAATGTAAATTTAAATTTATAGAAGAATTTAAAATTAAAAAAAAATTCTATATGTAGTGATATTTGGAAAGATCCTTATAAAATTCATGATTATATGGGTATTAGTAGTCATTGGATAGATCATGTATGGAATGTAAAAATATGTAATTGCATATATTGAATTTGAAGAAATACATTCGGATATAAACATTGCACATAAAATTATTTCTATTTTAAATGATTATGGTATAGTACAAAAAGTATTTTCTATTGGATTTGATAATGTTAGTACTAGTACGGCTAGTATGCCTATGCTTGTTGAATATTGTATACCTCCACTTTAAGGTAAATTTTTTCATATTCGTTGTATGTGTCATTATTTAAACTTATGTTCAAGATGTCTTAGGATAATTAAACATACATATTAAATCTATTAAAAAAGCAATTCATGAAATTGCTAAAACATCCGCATACCACAGAAAATGGGCTAGATTGTGTAAGAAAAACGGAATAGAAGTTAAAAAATTTGTAGTTGATGTGCAACATCATTGGAATTCTACTTATAACATGTTTTGAGATTCTTATGATTATAGAGAAATGGTTTGCCAATTTTATATGGAAAATCCACATGATGAGACTATGTTATTTAACAATTCATGGAATGCATGTTTAATTCGATTCAACTTTTAAAATTTTTTGAAGAGGCAACTAGAGATTATCCGGTTGTTATTATCCTACTTTTCCATTAGTTTTAGATCACTGTGTGAAAATTGCTCTTATTTTAATGTATATTCTACATGTCCTACGTTAGGAGATATAATTGTAGTGATGAAATCGAAATGGTTAAAATACTTTCATGAAATACCCTATTTATTTTTATGTGCTAAATTATTAGATCCCAAAATTAGAAAAGATGACTTAGAAGAATTATTAAAAATGTATTATAGTGCATTATTCCCAAATTTTATATTAGGAGAATATGATGAAGTTGAATATGTTCATAATTTTATTGAAGTTGTTGGTAGAGCTAAACAATGGTTAGTCGAATTGTTTAAAAAATATAAAGTATTATTTGGTGATTCTAGTGATGATGTAGGTGTACAAAATGTAGGAGGTAATATGTCTTCCTCTTATTCATCTAGTTTTAGTGTGGATCTTAGTCAATTTTACAATTTTTATGATATTAGAACACAAAAACGAGCTAGAGGTTCTAACCTTTGCCAAGAATTAAATTCATATTTAAGTGCTACTTTTGAACTAACTGCATTTGAAAATCCTATGGATCTATTGAAGTGGTGGCCTAGAAAACCATTTATCCTATTTTAACTGCTATTGTAAAGAAATATTTGCAAGTCTTGCCTCAACCGTCTCCGTAGAACATACATATTCCAAAGGAGGTCATATGTTGAATCCAAAAAGATCAAAGTTGACCTTTGAGAATGTACAAAACAGTATTCTTCTTGAAGATTGAGTGATATCCAAAAAAAAAGTCAATAACATCATATTTAGATGAAGATGGAGATGCATATGACTACGATTCAAACACATCCTCTTATGCTGGAATCAACGTTGACGAATGAAGATAAGTTTAGGTAAGAGAATTACATGAGTTTTGATTTTTTAATTTTACTAAGGATACGTAGCAATTTCATTCTAAGGTTGGAAGTATAATTTTAATTTCACTTCCAAACTTAGAATGAAACTCAAGCTCTTTCAATTTTTATTCCTTTTACCTCTTCTTTCATTTTTTTTACACAAAATTATAATTTTTTAAACTTTAATATTGATATATGATTGTAATATGTTGAGTTGTAACTTGTAACTTGTAATTTTTATTTTATAATTGTAATTTTCACTCATTGTATACTTCAAGTCTTCAAGATCAAGTTATATATTATCAATTATGTATGTAGCAATGCAACATGTAATTTATAAAATCTTAAGTTGTATAATTCATAAACATTTATTTCTTGTATTTTATTCCATATCTAAATTGTATTTCATCAAAATTTTAGAAACATAAATTTAATAAATAAAAAATGCAAAAAAAGATAAAATAGAAAAATCCGATCAAATTGTCGGTTCCGGTTGAACTGTCGTTTACAAATCGGAACCGACAGACCCATGATTTGGTTCTGATTTGACTTTTTTCGGTTCACGAACATCCGATTTGAAATCAAAACCGACGGTTCGAATTGGATGACCACCACTACATTGATCCTTAATTAAGAAATTAGTTAAATATTATTTAGAATGATCTTATCTGTTAATTCAATTTAATTACTTCACATATACAAAATTAATTTAACAATAATTAAATGTATTCCAAATTATACTAATCTTAATAATTCAAAAATATAATATACTTTATTATATTTTTGATGTAATTAAGAATAATAACAATTAACTTTTACTAATATCTTACATATAAATTTTTAAAACACTATATTAATTATAGCACAAATTTATTGATTCAATATATAAAATAGACCCTCATCCTACTGATATTCGTGTCAATATAAAATACAACATGAATAGAAGAATAGTAAATATTATTTACAAGATAAAACATAGATTTCTCAACAATACACAACTCTTTGTATATATAGTTTTAAATATATGAAGTATATATCATGTTAAATTATATTCTTAAATTAGAAAGTCTATAGACATCTAAAGTAATGTCTACTTTTCACTTTTATTATATATATTTTAAATCTAACAACGAATATAGGAAAAAATTATAATAATAAGGTTATAACTCATAAGCTTAAATCTAACAATGTAGAATCAAAATATTGTAATTTTAAAATTCATATACATATATGTATATAATATTAATTGTAAAACAAAATATAAATCAACTTATAGAATCTTAAAGGATGTTTAACAACAATAAGAACAACAACGATAATAGATAGTTATATTAATAAAAAATATTATTAGTAAAAAAAATTATAAAAATGAATAAATAAAATTTAAATACTGCCTTTGATGGGTAATTTAAAAAAAATATAGTCGAAATAAAAATAAAGATATAATTAATCTACAATTAAATTGCTTGAAAAATCTTAATGTTGTTTTTAAACTTTTGATAATTGTTTTAAAGTTCTAATTGTAAATTCTAAAGCTAAATTCTATTTCAAAAATCTAACAATAATGTTAAATAGTTTAAATCTATGAAATTTTAAATTTAGAAAAAAAAAAACTAAATCCTTAGAAAATACTGAAACAAAAATCATGGTCAAAATACTTATTGAATATGTTATTCATTTAATTTTTTATATTTTTTTGTCATATTTATACATTAATTATATTCATAATTTCATTTAAACATCAATATTTTTATTAATACATTCATTTAATTCATCAACATCAACATTTCATTTAGTTTCATTAATTACAATCATATTTCATATCTACTTTAAAATTCATAATTTATTATTTACATTGCATATAAAATTATAATGTTGAGTTTCAAAATTATTTGCATTCCAAATTTCTAATTTTATCAAACACAGTTGTTTAAAATAACATAATTTTAAAGTTGAAATATCAACATTTTTATTAATATAGATATTAAAAGCAGTATATATTTTACATTTAAATGATATATCATTACATTATATCATAAAAATTATAAATTATTAGATCATATATAACAATTCGTGCATCGCGCGAGTATACTACTAGTTATTAATAAATTGATACAATATGTTTTCAAACTAGTATTTCTCCCTTGCGTTGTATGGTTTGTTAACATTTTATAATTTTAATTTTTTAAAACATAGTGTAATGCTATATTATCTTAACCTTTCTTTTTGTATACATGTCCAATTTAAATTTTTTTAATCTAATATAAGTAAGATTTTAAAAATTAATAAATAAAACGAAGATCATATTTTCTATAGAAAATTACAAAATTAGGACATAACTTTGGGGGTTAATTACACAATTATCCAATAAAATTAAAAAAAAAAATATGTAAACTAATATTAAAATTTAAAAATATTTATGTAATCTAAAATTATAGATAATGAGGAAAATATTTTTGAAATCCACGAATTCTCTTTATTTAAAAACATTTCTGTACATTAAGATCAAGACAATGACAATACCTAATGTTGGCCTAAAGACATTCCATATCAAAAGCATATGGCACGAATAAAAGATAAAGAAGATAATTTCATTCTCTTTGCATTATTTCTTAAAAAGTCGTAAGCAAATCAAGAGAATTTAAGACCCGAAAAACCAGTTTGGGGTCTTCAGAGAGCAAAATTGCTTAAACAAGATAAACCACTTGTTCAAAATTACTATATTTCTATTTGAAATTTGTAATTTCAAAGAGAAAAATTAGTAGTTTTTTAGAGTAAGATTTTGTTTTTGATTTGTCAGAATCTAAATATTAAATTACAAGTGATAATCATGATTGATATTTTTGTTTTTTAGAATTTTTTCCCTCTCTATATTTAAGTATTTTTATCCTCAAATTTTGAAGCAATAGTTTTACACCCGTCATACATTCGATCCTCCAGTTTTGAAGAAACTCTTACATTACTATGTTTACAACACTATGTTTTGGATCTCCAACCTGCTGTAGTTGATAACTCTTAAAGACGAATCCAAATTAGACCCAAATTATAGGTAGCAACGAGATAATGACCAATAAATCGAGAATTATAACTAATTCACAATTATTTCTATACATCAAGTGCACGGATTTAGAATCCATGCAACTGGATCGATCCGACCCAAAAGTGTATTTCATGCATCCGAAGCGCGCTTCACGGGTCTACACGTGCCCAAATGCGCCCAAACCCTAGTTTTGCTGTTATATTGACATAACCTTTTAGTTTAGTGAACTTAACTTTTTAGTTCTGTACTCATAACTTTTTAGTTATATGCACATAACCTTTTGATGTAGTGAAAAAAGTATAAGTTATTCACTGAAAAGGTTATGAAATCTGTACATAAAGGTTATACTATTACAACATAAAAGGTTATATCATTACAATATAAATGTTATATTATTACAATATAAAGGTTATGACATAAATTTAAAATAAACAACTAAGGATGGATCCAGGTTAAACCGGACACGACCCAACCCGCACACCTAATTGCATGAATCATGATCTATACACTTGGTGTACACAAACACTACCCTAAATAATTTGGTAATCTTAATCACATCACATGAAACATAATTCAATGACTAAGAAAACCAGAATTAATAATAGCTTATAGCTTATAGTAGTGTTTTTGTGCATCAAGTGTCTGGGTCATGATCCATGCAACTGAGCATGTGGGTCGGGTCGGGTTCAGCCCGGATTCGCGCTCAAATTTTTATTTTATTTATGTCATAACCTTTATTTTGTAATAGTATAACCTTTATGTAAAGATTTCATAACATTTTCAGTGAATAACTTATACTTTTTTCACTATAAAAATTCATATAATATAGCAAAACCTTTATGTTGCAATAATATAATATTTATGTTGTAATAGTATAACCTTTTCGGTGAGTAACTTATACTTTTTTCACTAAATATTTCATGTAATATAGCTGAAACCTTTATGTTGTAATAATATAACATTTATGTTGTAATAGTATAACTTTTATGTACAAATTTCATAATCTTTTTCATTGAATATGATAGGATGAAATGTAATAGATTTTGATGAGACAAAACGTGTAATAGATTAGAACCTTAGCTATCTGGATGAGTTTTAAATGTAAATATGCTAAGGCAAGGATGCTGGAAGGACTTGAAGATTCTGCCAAGCAGCCAGGAAGCCGAAGTCCCTGCTACCTGCATACTGTATCGAGCAACCAGCAAGCAAAGCTCTAAAAGGATGCTACAAGGAACCTGGAGATAATCAAGGAAGCTGACTGACTCGAAGAGGATACTACCACATACATCAGAGTCAATGCAACCTGACTAGCCAGTAGAGTCACTCTAGTTCCAACGAATCAGAATCTGCCATGTGTGATAAAGCAGCAAGGACACAGTACAAGCAGTCTGCAGAGGGAAGTTGCGCAGACAAAGGACAAGCAGTTGCAGAACAGAATGGAGGCATTTCAGAACAGGTGTCAGAAGATCAGCAGAACCAATCAGGAAGAGACACCTCATCATGCAAAGGACTGCCTTCCCAACGGGCAGAAAACTACCTGATGCCTATATATAGGAGTCTGATTTACAAAAGGAAAAACACAAGATACAACATACAACGATCATATACAACCAAGAGAGAACTGAGAAGCAAATAGACGCACAAGCTTATACTCTCGAGTTAATCAGACTGAGCAAGCAGCAAGCCAGCTACCTTTGTGATCTTCTAAAGTTCAAGGAGCTTGCTGCATTTGATTGTGTTTTAACCTTTCATTTTATTCTAAGTCTGATAGGAGTCGCTTAGGCAGGACTTGAAACTGCTAAGTTGTAATCTCTCTGAAGAAGAGAAAGGATCCTGTGTGGGTCAGTTAACCTGTGTGGAGATCCTGTGTGGGTCGTTAGTTGGTCACTGTGCAGCTACCTGTGTGGATAGAGCTGACAGTTTGTTTAGAGTTTAGTTTGTGTTAGCTGAGTCTATTGTAAATCAAACTAGTTTTAACAAAGTTCCTCCTTGTGAAGGAGTAGAGAGGACATAGAGGGATTACTCCACCCTTGAACCTCTATAAGCTTGCTTGTGTCTTTTATAGCTTTCTATACATCTATCTGCATCTGAGCATATTGCATTAAAAGCGTGTTTCGAAAAACATAAGTATTTCCGCTGTGCATTACTCTCTCTGTCTAAGTCCTGAGGTCACTGCCTAAGCAGGAACCTATCGAGCAGTAAGCTTACTAGCTACCTGTTTATCAGGGACTTAACATTCTTTGGAGCAAAAGTTGAAAATTTGGTAAGGTTAATTCACCTCCCCTCTTAACCTTATACCACTGGGACCAACAAGTGGTATCAGAGCAGGTTGGATTAGAAACCCAACTTATCTGGTCAAATCCCTGATCCCTGTTTTTCAAAAATCTGCATACATCGCTTTCATCATATCATGGACACGCACAAGCTTCCTATGTTTTCTACTGAAGAGTATGACGATTGGAAGATTAGAATGCAGGCACATCTCTCAGCCATGCATGACGAAATGTGGATGGTTATCACGGATGGACCTCCAAGGATCACCAAACCTAATCCAATATTTGCGAGAGCTGCCGAAGCTGGTGATGTAGGAGCCATTCCTCATCAATCTGTGATTGACAAACCGAGGGAAGAATGGTCGGCTGATGATAGAAGACGAGCTAACCTGGACAATGTAGCCAAGAACGCCTTATTCGTTACTCTGGATAAAGGAACCTTTAGCAAGGTCAAGACATGCAAGACAACAATGGATATATGGAACAAACTTGAACAAATCTGCGAAGGAACAGAGCTAACTAAGGAGAACAAGGTGTCTACAGCAACCCAGAAATTCGAGCTGTTCGAGATGCTCCCTGAAGAGACCTTGGAGCAGATGGATCTGAGATTTACAAACATTGTAAATGAGCTTGAGTCCCTGGACAAATTCTACACTCAGAAGGAGAAAAATATGAAAGTGCTAAGAGCACTACCTGCAGAATGGGACAGCAAAACTACTGCAATGAGGGTGTCAATGGATCTAAAATCAATGAGTACCTTTGACCTCTTCTCTGACTTAAAAGCCTTCGAATATGATATCAACAGAAGGAAGAAGGAAGCTGAAGAATCTAGCACAAAGGTAACTGCCCTGACAGCCAGAGACGCAATAGACACTGGAGCTATCTGCAGTAAGCAGGGTGAGCCACCTGCCGAGGGTACTGATGAAGAAATGGCCCTTCTTCTAAGAAATTTCAAGAAATTCATCAGATACAACAGAAAAGGTGACTTTAAGAAGTATCAGGCACCTCCCCAACAACCCATTGTTCAGCAACCAAACCAGGATATGTCCGATCTCTGCTACAATTACCGAAAACCAGGACACTATGCCAAAGAGTGTCCTCATCCTAAAGTCAACAGGTACCCTAATGGAGAGTCATCCCAGAAAAGAGAAAAACGAAGAGAGGAACGGAGGAGAATTAAAGCTTTCCTAAGTGAGATGGAAAAGGGCAAGGAACCTTCCAAGGAGGCTCAGCAAGATGCGGACTCCTCTGATGATAATAGTGACTCCTCATCCTCGGAAGATGAAGCACTTATCTGCCTGATGGCACAGGAAGCTGAGGATAGCGAGGATGATGAGGTGATATATTCTAACCAGCTCATATTGGAAGAGGAAAAGTCTAAAACAAGCCCCTCTCTTAAACAAATCATGAGCGAATTCGAACAGATAAACTCAATTCATGAGGAGCTAAAACTCGAAAATGAGATGCTCAGGAGGGAAAACAAACAGCTAGCTGAAAAGCTATCTGCATATGAGCTTGATAGCTCAAAGTGCAGTGACCTCCTAGAGCAGACATCTAAGCTCAATCTGAGAATCGCCAAACTTGAGAATAAGAAGAGTGATCTTCAAGCAGTTATAGGATCCTTTAGCAAGTTAGCTAAAGAAGCCAAGGAATGCATGAATTCGGGCAAAAGTCCATTTGATAGGACAGGCCTAGGATACTGTGCAGGAACCTCTCAAGGAACAGCAAGATCATCTAAAACTATTGTTTTCATTCGAGCTGGAACCCCAAAAGAAAATGAGTTATCCAATAACTCAACAGCAAACTTGGAGAACGCAATAGACAAGGGCAAGAGACCCATGTGCACATCCTTAGGGGATAAGCCTATTTTCAAAAGCTGGCTACAACAGAATCAATCTGCTGATAGAAACAAGAGAAAACAGCAACCTACAAGAATGCTGAACAGAAACCTCTATCCCACCAATACTAAGACCAGAATGTCTAAACCTAAACGAGCTCATGCTCAAAGAAAGTATGGTGGAGGACCTCACTTCAAAAGTGACGGGTATACACAAATTGCACACACATTTCAGTATCCGAAGGATACCTCTTATAGACGAAACCACCAAGTCTACAACAAAACAATTGTTGTAAGACAAGTTTGGATTCCAAAAGGTACTAACAAAGAAGGACCCGTACATGTATGGGTACCTAAGAACCAGTAATCTCTATTTTACAGGTACCTACAACAGGAACCAGCAAGGAAGTGTGGTACATTGATAGCGGGTGTTCGAGACACATGACTGGAGACAAAGAAATCCTTAAGAACTTTCAACAGTGCAAAGGACCCAAAGTAATCTTCGGAGACAACTCCAAGGGAAGCACTAGAGGAGTTGGAACTCTCATCAAAGGCAACACTCACATTAAGGAAGTGTCGTATGTCAAAGGCCTAAAATACAACTTGCTAAGCATAAGCCAATTTTGTGACAAAGGTTACTCAGTGGAGTTCAATCACAACAAATGCCTGATAAGGGACAGCCAATCCAAGGAAGTAAAGCTATCTGGAACTAGAAAAGGAAACATCTATGTAGCTGACTGGAGCTCAGTAACCACAGCTACCTACTTCATAGCAAAAGGATCATCAGAAGCTAGCTGGCTATGGCATAAACGGATGAACCATCTGAACTTCAAAACAATCAACAAGTTAGCCAGGAAAGGACTAGTCAGAGGGCTACCCGATATGGTGTACAAGAAAAAAAGTCTATGTGAAACATGCCAAAAGGGAAAGCAAACTAAAAGATCCTTCAAAAACAAGATACAAAGGTCAACTGAAAGAGTGCTAGACTTACTACACATGGATCTATTCGGATCGGTAGAACCAGTAAGCATGAGTAGAAGAAAGTACACACTTGTAGTGGTGGACGACTATTCAAGATTCTCATGGACACTATTCTTGACAAAGAAATCAGACACTCAGCGAAGGTTACCGGAGCTATTGAAGAATACTGCTCTAACAATGGAATCAAGCATGAATACTCAGCAGCTAGGACACCACAACAAAATGGTGTTGCAGAGAGGAAGAACAGAACCTTGAAGGAAGCTGCGAGGACCATGCTAGCTGAAGCACAGCTACCCAAGAGATTTTGGGCAGAAGCAATCAATATAGCATGCTATACCCAGAACAGATGCTCTAGAGGACACCAACTGGATACAGGCAATGCAAGAAGAGCTTAATGGATTTGAAAGAAACCAAGTATGGTATTTAGTTCCTAGACCTACTCACCAAGGAGTAATCGACACAAAATGGGTATTTAAAAACAAACTCGATGAAGAAGGACAAGTAGTCAGAAACAAGACAAGATTAGTGGCAAAAGGTTACTGCCAGGAGGAAGGAATAGATTTTGAAGAAACTTTTGCACATGTAGCGAGACTAGAAGCAATCAGGATCTTCCTAGCCTATGTCGCTCAAAAGTGCTTTTCTCAATGGACTGCTCGCTGAAGAAGTATATGTGGAGCAACCTCCAGGATTCGAAAAAAATCCAGAGACCTTGGTCTTCAGGTTGAAGAAAGCTCTCTATGGGCTAAAGCAGGCACCTAGAGCCTGGTATGATACTCTCTCGAAGTATCTACTTTATAATGGTTTCAAGAAAGACAAGGTGGATAATACACTCTTCAGAATCCAAGATGGAGATAGCATACTGCTCGTTCAGATCTATGTCGATGACATTATCTTCGGTTCAACAAACAAAGAATTGTGCCAAAAATTTTCAAGTCTCATGCAATCCAAATTCGAAATGAGCATAATGGGAGAACTAAGCTTCTTCCTCGGTCTACAAGTCAAACAACTGAGCAATGAAACCTTCATCAATCAAGCAAAATACACTAAGGAACTGATAAAGAGATTTGGATTGGAAAATGCAAGCACAGTAAGCATACCGATGATAACATCAAGAAACCTAGACAAGGATACTGATGGCAAAGCAGTAGACGTTACAAAGTACAGAAGACTAATTGGGTCACTGCTCTACCTGACAGCAAGCAGACCAGATATCATGTTCTCAGTGGGAATGTGTGCAAGATATCAAGCAGCTCCAAAAGAATCACATATGATCGCAGCCAAACAAATCATCAGATACCTCAAAGGAACCCAGGAAGCTGGTCTATGGTACCCGAGAGAAGGAGGACTCAAGCTTATTGGTTATACTGACTCTGATTTTACAGGTTGCAAAATTGACAGGAAAAGCACCAGTGGTACCTGCCAGCTACTAGGAAACAAACTGGTATCATGATTCTGCAGAAAGCAAACCTCTATAGCAACCTCAACAGCCGAGGCCGAGTATGTTGCTGCAGGAAGCTGCTGTGCACAAATTCTATGGATTCAACAGCAACTAAAGGACTACGGAATTGAAGAGAAGGGAACACCTATCCTATGTGACAATTCAAGCGCAATAGCTATCATCCACAATCCAGTTCTACATTCAAGAACTAAACACATTGATATCAGACACCACTTCATCAGAGATCACGTTGAAAAGAAAGATATATCTCTGCAAAAAGTGCATACTGATCTACAGCTAGCTGACATATTCACAAAGCCACTATGTGAATCAAGATTTTTGTTTCTAAGAAACGAGCTGGGAATAATCAATTTATGATAACTTTTCTATATAACCCTATGTTTGTCTGTTGAAATGACTATAATATTCAGGGGGAACATTTCCATTCTCTTGCAAACCCTAATCTCTTACACTTAAACATTTCCATTCTCTTGCAAACCCTAATCTCTCGTGCTCTCTTTCTCTCAAAGCTTTCCAGTTTTCAGATTTCTCTCTCTCTCTCTGAAATGGCACCAAAAACATCCCAAGTTGTTGATGGAAGGCTAGTAGACCGCAAGATCCTCCTCAAGATGGTGGAGGAAGAAGGGAACTCGAAGGAGGTCATGAAGAACATCCTTCAATGCCTCTATGAAACCGGACTTCTCAGACTCTGCTCCTATCACAAGGCCCCGTACGCAGAGGAGCAGGTGGAGAAATTCTACCGGAGGGCGAAGGTCTCTACAGATGGGTCAGAGATCACATCAAAAGTTGGTGGAGTGACTGTGGTGGTGGACACCGGACTTCTGGAAGAGGTGTTCGCTCTGCCTACTGCAGGGATGAACGCCAGTGACGTCTCCACCTACGGAGAAGACCAGCTGGAGGAGTTCTGGACGACGTTCACCGGGAAGGAGGACACGGCGGGGATGTCCCGGAGTTGCAGCAAGAAGGTCTTCCTTCTGAAGTTTGAGTTGCTGCATGATATCTGCTGCCATATCATAGAGAACCGCTCTGGTTCCTTTGATAAGTGTACCAACTTCCGGTACAGGATGATGATGGCCATTGTGAAGAAGGAGAAGGTGAACTGGGCCAGCTACCTGCTTTCCAGGCTGGTGGAGGAGGTGGAGAAAAAGGTAGGTAAGCCTACCTATGGGCTTATCATCAACACCCTTCTGGGTCACTTGAAGG
Source organism: Scutellaria barbata (assembly GCA_028654395.1). Lineage (NCBI taxonomy): Eukaryota > Viridiplantae > Streptophyta > Magnoliopsida > Lamiales > Lamiaceae > Scutellaria > Scutellaria barbata. Next base: position 12,184,372 of record CM053644.1, on the reverse strand, counting down.
TGGATCTGTCCCAGGGGAAGCCCATCCAGAAAGGAAAATTCATCGGTGCGGGTAGGGTCTTTGCCAAGAAGACCACTGCTCGGTCATCCCCAGTAACCAGAGAGGTCTCTGAGGACCTCAAGGGGGCTCCAAGGACAAGGAAGGCATTCCACGACAATGCCTCTCCTTCGCCTGAAAGCAGCTCGAGGATGGAGGAGCCTGCAGAGCCCTCACCAGCTCCTGCTGTACCAAAGAAGATCAAGCACAAGAAAGATGTGCAGAGGAGACTGGTCATCTCTGATGATGAACCAGAAATCGTCACCACTCGGGCTGTTAAGAATCCTGCAGTGGAAGTGGAGATTGATTCTCCAAGGGAGGAACAGGAAGGAAATGCAGCTGTTGATGATGATGATGATGTGGAGGAAGTAGATGAGGAGGAGGTAGCTGAGTTCGTCATCAGCATACCGAAGCTGGAGGCGGAGTTCAGTAAATTGGTGGAAAGATTTACCACCTGGTGGCAGTACAGGCACCTGCCCAGGGAAGAACTCATCCAGTGGGCAGACTGGAAGACTGAGGAGGAATGGGCGCTGAATTGGGTCGCCATGGATGATTTGGAGGAGATCCTTCAAAAGAAATTTCTGAAGGATCTCAGGAAGATGAAATGGTCGGAATTTCTTGAAAATGCGGAGATAGCCGCTGAGTTGGAGGCCAGGAAGCAGAAGGAAGCTGCCGCACAGCTGCCTGGCCCCAGGAGCCTGAAGGGAAAGGAAGCTGTCATCCAGCTAGACTTCTATAGGGAGGAGGTGATACTGGATGCTGCTGCTGACCAGGTCAGAGCAGGCGATGATGTAGGCTTTGCTGAGGCCCAGATAGCAAAGTACGGGGAATAGGAAGCCATAGAGAGGATGATGAAGCAGGCTGCTGATATCAGCCCGACAGATACCAGAATGAGAAGGCCAGTAAGGGAACAACAAATAGGTGAAGGATCCTCCTGCTCAGCTTTGATGGTGGAACCTATCAGCAGGCGGTCACCTTCACCAACGGAGAAAAACGGTGAGGAATTCTCATACCTTACTGACCTGATCATTCTTCCTGAAGTACCTGTACAGACGCCGATGAAGGAGAGGAGCTCGACGCCAACTGACTTTCCCAAGGCTAAGGAGTTGGAAACCCTCGCTGCTGTGGCATCTCTCGAGCTGATAGTTCCAACCACAGTAGCAGCCGCCGATGACACCACGGAGACCACCATTCCTACACCAATGGAGGTAGAGGCTGAGGGGGAACATGTGCAGCAGGAGGCACCTGTTCAAGCTGAAGCAGTAGAGGAACCTGCCCCCATGGAGAAGGAACAACCTGATGCAGCTGTTCCAATGGAGGTGGAGGAGATAACACCTGCCAAATCGATGGACCAGGGAGAGACGGTCGCTGAGGGGGAAGTAGCTTCAGGTGAAAATGTGGTGGAAGTGCAGGAGGCAGGAGGAGACAAAAGTGGAGAAAAGGAGCCTGTTGTGCAGAAGGAGGCTGAAGTGCAGGAGGATGCAGTACAAGAGGTAGTAGAGGAGATAGAGAAGGAGAAGGAGGCCGAAATGGTGTTCAGCAAGGGTAAGGTAGCTGAACAGGACAAGAAGCTGGGAGAACAAAAGGAGGATGCTGAGGAGGAAACTCACTCTAAGAATACTGGATCAGGAGGTGGAGGATCCAGTAGCCCTACCAGCAGCGATGAAGGGTCACCCAGTGAACAGGGTGATACCGGAGCCGAAAAATCCAAAGAACTAACATCTGTCTCTGATGAACAGGCACCAGCAGGAGAACGCCAGGAACCTGCCAGATCAAATGAAGAGGTGCTGATAGCAATTGAGCAAATGGGGAAGTCCTTGGTGAAGACGAGCAGGAAAATCCGCAAGGATACCCGCTCACACTCTGTGAAGACCTATTCTTTTATGGACTCCCTCAACGTGACATTGTCAAAGCTCACTCAGATGATAGCCGCCTACCGACCCCCTAAGGAGGATCTGCAGTTGAAGTCGTCAAGAGTGTGATGGAGAAACTAAACAGACAAGAGGAGAAGATGATCTCTCTTGAGGCCAGTCAGAAATCTTTAGTCACTGCAGTAGACCGGATGGACAGGAAGCAGTTCAACCAATCTCAGACCCTGCGGGATCACTTAGGCACCTTGTCTGATATTCACTCCATGGTCAGTTTTGCGGTTGGGCGTGCTGATGATGACAAAAAGGGGGAAGGAAGGATTGAAGGCAGACAGAAGGCTGGACAGGACCCTGCTGCCTGCAGACAGATGGTAGTGAGCAGTAGGAGGAGAGATGACTCTGGAGATGGCTGACACAAGGGAGCTGGATCTAGGGGCCCTTCAGACAGCAGTGCAAAAAGAAAATCAGATGTTGTTTCTGGGTCTGTTCATCCAGGCTTCAGGAAGGGTGCTGATATGAGAGAAGAGAAAAGGAGGAGGACTGAAGCAGAGCTGAAAAGCAACCTGGATGCTGTTTTTGCATCAGATCCCAGGGTTGTCCTTGACAAGATCTTCCCTCCGCACAAGCTGCCTGACATGGTGGAAATGGAGAAAAATTTGCAAAGTCTGGATGTCGCAGCAAGTGCCACTCTCAGAAGCTTTTTGGAAGCAAGCCCGGATCCCAGGAGTGACAGATTCCTAGCCCCAGAAGTCCCGGAGGTCACTCTTCCTACTGAGGTCAACCCATCCTTTTTCCAGATAGACGCTTTCAAAAGAAAGGAGCTAATGAAGTACTTCACCACCCTCTGCAAGGAATCTGCTCTTTTCAGAGGATTCAAGACGAACAAGGAGGCTTTGCAGAGGTTCCTGGAGCTAACAAAGAAAGGTGGACTTCCAATTCAAGTGAAGCTAAAGCAGAAACTTGGAAAGGAGCCCATACCATACAGTGAAGACTTCTGGCTCAGGTTTGAAGAGTCTGAGGAAATGGTGAAAAGGATGGAACCTAGCTATCAAGATTCGATAGCCAACTGGTGGAAAGGCACAAAGTTTGAAAGAAAGAAGAAGACCAGTTGGTTGAAGACTTGATGTTTTTGCTTTTTGCTTATGTTTATTCTGTTATTTTGTTTAAGTTTCTGTTTGATTCTGCTATCTGCTTGAGTATGTATATGCCTTGTACTTAATTCTGATCAATGAGAATTTGATTCTTTTGGTTGATGAAAGCTCACATCTTGTGAACTTGATGCATGCTTATGAATGATTTTATCTCTCTGCATCTTTGTTCCAAGTTAATAATATATGGTTCTTTGATCCTGTTAAGAAGTTTTGTCATCATCAAAAAGGGGGAAATTGATAGGATGGAATGTAATAGATTTTGATGAGATAAAACGTGTAATAGATTAGAACCTTAGCTATCTGGATGAGTTTTAAATGTAAATATGCTAAGGCAAGGATGCTGGAAGGACTTGAAGATTCTGCCAAGCAGCCAGGAAGCCGAAGTCTCTGCTACCTGCATACTGTATCGAGCAACCAGCAAGCAAAGCTCTAAAAGGATGCTACAAGGAACCTGGAGATAATCAAGGAAGCTGACTGACTCGAAGAGGATACTACCAGATACATCAGAGTCAATGCAACCTGACTAGCCAGTAGAGTCACTCTAGTTCCAACGAATCAGAATCTGCCATGTGTGATAAAGCAGCAAGGACACAGTACAAGCAGTTTGCAGAGTGAAGTTGCACAGACAAAGGACAAGCAGTTGCAGAACAAAATGGAGGCATTTCAGAATAGGTGTTAGAAGATCAGCAGAACCAATCAGGAAGAGACACCTCATCATGCAAAGGACTGCCTTCCCAACGGGCAGAAAACTACCTGATGCCTATATATAGGAGTTTGATTTACAAAAGGAAAAACACAAGATACAACATACAACGATCATATACAACCAAAAGAGAACTGAGAAGCAAATAGACACACAAGCTTATACTCTCGAGTTAATCAGACTGAGCAAGCAGCAAGCCAGCTACCTTTGTGATCTTCTGAAGTTCAAGGAGCTTGCTGCATTTGATTGTGTTTTAACCTTTCATTTTATTCTAAGTCTGATAGGAGTCGCTTAGGCAGGACTTGAAACTGCTAAGTTGTAATCTCTCTGAAGAAGAGAAAGGATCCTGTGTGGGTCGGTTAACCTGTGTGGAGATCCTGTGTGGGTCGTTAGTTGGTCACTGTGCAGCTACCTGTGTGGATAAAGCTGACAGTTTGTTTAGAGTTTAGTTTGTGTTAGCTGAGTCTATTGTAAATCAAACTAGCTTTAACAAAGTTCCTCCTTGTGAAGGAGTAGAGAGGACATAGAGGGATTACTCCACCCTTGAACCTCTATAAGCTTGCTTGTGTCTTTTATAGCTTTCTATACATCTATCTGCATCTGATCATATTGCATTAAAAACGTGTTTCGAAAAACATAAGTATTTCCGCTGTGCATTACTCTCTCTGTCTAAGTCCTGAGGTCACTGCCTGAGCAGGAACCTATCGAGCAGTAAGCTTACTAGCTACCTATTCATCAGGGACTTAACATTCTTTGGAGCAAAAGTTGAAAATTTGATAAGGTTAATTCACCCCCCCTCTTAACCTTATACCACTGGGACCAACAGAATAACTTATACTTTTTTCACTATAAATTCATGTAATATAGTCGAAACATTTATGTTATATTAATATAATACTTATATATAAATATCATAACTTTTATGTACTTAAAGAATAACATAAGGTTATATTATTATGACATAAAAGTTATGTTATTACAACATAAAGGTTTTGAAAGATATTATAAATCTGTTATGCATTGCAAAAGGTTATGTGCATATAACTAACAAAAAAGGTTATGCAGACATAACTTTAAAGTTCACTAAACTAAAAGATTATGTCAATATAACTGCAGAACTAGAGTTTGGACTAGGGCTTAGAATGCATAAAATACATCCTCGGATCGGATCGACCCAATTACACGGATCTAGAATTCATACACCTGATATATAAAAATAATTGTGTATAACTTAAACTTCTGTAAAAAACCCAATCAATTATACTAGATGCAAGAAATTTTGAAAAATAAATATTCATAGTTGACTTAGTAGATGCTTACAAGTCAACACCAGAGAAAGTCATATAAGTATTTATACAATCAAATAGCTAATATGCATTACACTAAATATCACCTTTTATTCGGAGTGATCTTTCCTTTCTTCTTTTTCTTCACTACGTATTTCTTTGTTAAATCTTTATCGTTAAAAGTATAGGAACACAAAATTGAGCATAAAAAACAAAAGCCAAATTTTTGACAAGGGGTTTATACACTCTTTTTGTTCTCGAATCATACCAAATAATTTTCTTATCATTGCAATTCAACGTAACCTTATTACCATCCCTCGAATAAAATCATTTTTATCTATAACTGGAGGATCAATTGATAACTTCATCCATGATTCCTTCACTCCATATTTTCTCGACACCCAAATACAGCTCTACAATATGACTCTTAAATTTCTTGTACTAGGCCACCAGTTAGTGAGGAAAAATGGCTTAACAAAGTGAACAGAGAGTTAATATAAATAACTAAAAGCTAAATAAACTAACTTCTCATATCACATGAATCGAGCAATTTCTCTTAATGGACCACCAAATCCATAGGCAACATCCAAGACCTATAGACATGAACAATAATTGAATATGGATTCAAAGCATAGGAATGTAAGTCCAAGTTATGTTTAAAAAATAAGTCAAGAAAATCTTATGTCCAGGCCTCAGGCCAAGTTGTAAGACAAGGAAGTGCCTATGTTGCTTGATGCTCTCACATTTCCATCTGTGTCGCATTATATAATGGTAAGTATTAGTTTTTACAATCAGCAATCCAAAAAGGGTTTAAGATTGTCTTTAGCACAAACATACATGGTATAGAAACTAAACAGAATTGACACTTCATATGGCCTAATTAACTACAGATGTGAAGAAAACTATACAAAAAATAATGAAAATAGTGAGATTATAATTCATATTTACCAATACTTTGTAGTGTATGGAGATCTAGATATTGGTGACTCGATTATTCTAGACACTATAGTATATTGAATTCAAAAAGAAATAGAGGATGCAGCTTTAAGAAACATGTCCTGTAGTGAATTTCCAGATGACCCAAAAGGCTGCTTTGTGATGAAGTTGTCAGCAATAGCACAAAAATGAAAATGAACACATGGGATGAATGCTCTTTTGAAGTTCTCATCATACTCATCAATTATTTAAACAAATATAGAGATGGGATCATAACCTTTAAACATTTCAACCATAGGACCCATCAACAATATTATATGCAATTTAGTTATCTAATTATCAGATACAAAGACATGTATGCCATCAATGTCTTCATATTCACGCTGCTCAACATAAGAAAGACTTGTTAGAAGTAGATCTATAAAATTTATAAGCAAAAGAATAAAGAAGGAGAGGGAGTGAGAGAAATAACTAATAACTATCTTAATAGATATCTTTCAAGTGTGTCCAAGGAGATTCATTGAGCCATCTTGAACCAAAACTATATCTAACAGCAGCAACCACATTGAACAATTTTTTTGGTCTATATCTAACCATTAAAAGATCAATTAGTGCTCAACGTCAACAATATAAAATGTTTGATTATTCGACAAATAAACACTACAAGAAATTCGCTGAACAACAACACAAAAATTACAATGGTTTTCAGCATTTTCTGTTGTGGAAGATATCTTTTACAAACCGTTGTCGTTGTGCGAAAAAAATGCACAACGACAACGGTTTTTTATACCGTTGTTGTTGTTCGGATTTTTCACACAAGGACAACGGCTTTTTTGTACCGTTGTTGTTGTGCAAATTTTTCGCACAACGACAACGGTTGGGATAACGGTTTTTTGTACCGTTGTTGTGCAAATTTTTTTTTCCCAACGACAACGGTTTTTATGTAATCGTTATAAAAATGAGGATTTTTAAAATTAGTTAATAAAAGTAATGCATGTAGAATATAAACACATAAGCACTAGTGGCCTAGTTGTTTGAGTTCCAGCAAGGTGCACGAGTTCGAATCCCAGACAATGCATAATTATTGGCGATGACGTGGCAATGACATGGTAGATGATGTGTCAGAATTATGATGATGTGGCGATGACGTGTTAGAACTATGATGAAAAAAAGGTCTACGACAACGGTTATTAACTGTTGCCGTTAACATCTACGACAACGGTTAATAACCATTGTGAAAGATGGGTCTACGACAACACCATCTTCCACAACGGTAAAAAAATGTCTACGACAACGATTAATAACTGTTGTCGTTAACATCTACGACAACGGTTAATAACCGTTGTGGAAGATGGGTCTACGATAACACCATCTTCCACAACGGTAAAAAATGTCTACGACAACGGTTAATAATTGTTGTCGTTAACATCTACGACAACGGTTAATAACCGTTGTGGAAGATGGGGTCTACAACAACACCATTTTCCACAACGGTTAATAACCGTTGTGGTAGACCTTTTTTCTTGTAGTGAAATGACTCAAACAATTGATCCTACACAAGAATTTACATCAGATCTCATTGAAAAGTGACCTTCACACTTATATCCTACTACATATAGGCATTATACTCCATCAATGTTGCCAACCTGCCGTTTTAGAATTACTGGGTAATCATCTTTTAAAATCACCCAAATGGAGATGATTAAAATTTACTAAAAGTTTTTACACCAATAATTGAAACAGAAACTTAGATTCTCGACCACTCCAAGTGCCTGCCAACAAGATTGATCAATCACATAATATGAGTAAATAATGGGAGCCATGTAAGTGACTGAGTTTGTATATTTAGCAGAAATGAGAATTATACTTAACATCAGTTTAGTCTTGTCAAAAGACATCAAATAAGTTCTTTTGGTTAACTGTACATGCTGTTGACGTCGGAATTTGTATGAGAGTAATTCCTAGTCTAACACCCAAATGTGATGAAAATAAGATGAAAAATATGACACAAGAATGGCCCGGAGCCTACTCGGGCAATGTTGCTCGGCTGATCCTGGACGGTGAAATTACCGGGCAGGACCTTATAGTATTATGTTAGAGAAATCAGCTATCTAGTATTGTTTACAAAATGAGGAATCAGATCCTTTACAAGTTAAAATTACATCTATTTATAGCCGGAGCATCACTTGAGTGTAGGAGATCGTGGAGATCGTGGAGGTCGTGGGAGTTAAGGCCACCTTCTCCTTGATTTCCGCCTATTTACTGGGAACTTGGCGGTTTTGTTACCCACGATCTACTGGAGGTTAGCGGTATCTTGGATGGCCATACGGATCCTGGCCGGCTAAGCTGATCCGCCGAGTGGTCCTCGCAATTAGCTTGGACGGTCGACTCGAGAGGACGTCATCGTTGTGGCCGGCCAGGTGGAGCGACCTCCGCTGTTCTGCCGCCCAGGTATCTCATGCTGCGCAGCTCAGGTCGGACGCCCAACAATAGCCCCTTAGGCCTTGGTAGGAAATCACTTCTGCTGAGGCCTAATCAACCTTGACAAGTCGAGCCGAGCAGGAATGAATCATAAGTCAGTATGTTGCGAACAAGTGTCGTCATCTGGTGGAGTGGAAGTCGAAAAGTCATTGTTTTATACCCGTTCGATTTTCCACGCGCCTGTAGGTGATTGGTTGAGAGTTAAGGGTCATCACCTATATATAGCGCTCTTCTCATTTAACATTTGACCTTTCATTAGTTTTCGATTTTGTGTACTTGTTGCGTATCCCGAGCAGGATTAGTCGGTCTAGATATCCCGTGCTGCGTCATCTTGTGAGAGCGCCCTTGCTCAGAAGGTAATTCCTCTCTTTCGTGACTATGTCTGAGATTCCTAAGAATATCCCATCTAATTGGTCCCAAGGCCAACGGTGGACCGAATGGGCTGAGGTTCCTTTCGAGGATTCAGAGGTCGTGAAGTGGCCCTCCGTAGTTTCCCAAATCGAGCTGGATAGGATACAATCCCGTTTCAATATACCTTTGGGTGTTTTCTTCCTCGCTCCTTGTCCTGATGAACGAATGCACAAGCCGCGGAAGAATTGTGTTGCTATCAACCTTCAAGCATTGGAGGGAGGCCTGCGGTTTCCAATGGCGCCTTGCTTATCCCGGTACCTTTGGTAGTGGGGGATAGCCCCAGGACAGCTTCGTCCAAATAGCTGGTCCTCTCTCTTGGGTTTGTTAGTGCTTCTTCATAGTTACAACCTCGGGGAGCCCAGCTTTGAAGAGCTGTCCTGGTTGTTTAAACTTGAGCTTATACCTGGGGTAGAAAATCACTTTTATTACCTTGCTCCTCGGATACATCGGCCCCAGTTAGTCTGTGATCTTCCTTTGCCAGTAAAAGATTGGAGGAGCGAGTGGTTTTGGGTCGACGGGGACTGGAGGAGTCCAGGGACATTTAGGAGCTCCTTTGCTGTCAGGGCATCGTGCCCAGTTGGTTTTGGTCTGGCTGAAGGTATTCCTTATTCATCTTCTTGGTTAAGCCTGCTAATGTTTTTTAATATTTTTCAATTTTGCAGAAGGAGGGCTTGAGAGCCTTGAGAGTGGTGGCGATTTCTCTCGCAAAATCCGTTTCTTACGGGATAGCATTAGCTCAGAGCAGCGAACGTTTGGGTAGCTGATTGTGGAAGATCGGCTTATCCGGGCTGGCCTAGTCTTTCCTTTTGCGCGCGTTGCCGTGGATTTCCAAGGTAGGTCTTGCTGTTGGAACAAGATTAAGCCTGGCTATTTTCTAACTTATTGCTCTTCGTGTAGCCGTCCTTCCTCACGACGGTCTTCGCCCTGAGATGAATCCTTCCGAGCGCATTAAGATCAGGGCGGAACGAGGTAGCAAAAAGAAACTAATTGAAAAAATGAGGGGTTCTGCATGTCCAGTGATCGAGACTCCTACTCCGAGTCAGGATCTTGTCGAGCTGTCAACCAAAAGATCACGCCCGACTTCTAGCGAGCAACCAACCGACAAGCCCGATGTCACCACTTCAGCTCGTGCAGGAATATGGTCTTCTGAATCTTCGCTGGCCGGCTCGGTCAGCATTTGTGGTTGGGATCCCAAACTGATTGAAAGTTCCAAGGAGTTCCTCGGGAAATGTCCTCCATTTCAGATCAGTTTTTCTCGTGCTCGGCCGCCCGATGCGGATTTAATTAGGAACCTTCCGTCTGGGATTAGGCAAGGTATGGATGCTCCGGTGAAGTCCTGGACAGGGGAGCTGGAGGATTATGCAAGGGAAATGTCGGCGGCCGACATGGGGGCTTGTTCGGCAATTTTGAATGCCCAGGCTTCCGTCTTTGCTTGGCGGGCTAATCGTGAATACCTTTCTCAGCAGGATAAATATATGAAAAATAGAGCTGAGCTCGGTGATAAGAAGGACGATTTGGCCGCCGCTTCTGAGGAGATAAAGGGGCTTAGGGCCAAACTGACTTCCACTCAGGATTCATTATCTCGATAAAAGGCCGAGGCGGACGTTGAGAATGCCTTGCTTAAAGGTCAGCTCGAGGCGATCCGTGCTGAGTTGAAGTCTGCACGTGATGAGTTGGCCATTGCTAGAGCTGGCCAGTTGGACGAGGCTGCTGTGGCACAAAAATACAAGGAGTCTGATGAATGCAAGTACGAGGGAATCCTGACCTATCTTTTTGCTTATATGGACAATATTGTGGTAGCTCGGAAGGCGAACTTGGACGACCGTCCTTTTAGTATTGCCTTAGCCAATTTCCTGGAAAGGAATCCTTTTCCTCAATATTACCTGGACCTCATGGAAGATTTGTCCGGCTATCTCCCTCTTGGTTCTGAGCATCTTTTGAAGCCGGCTCCTCCTATTCAATTTATGTCAAATCCTAATTTAGGAGCTTCTGGGTCCGAGCAGGTTGAGGAAGTGGGCGCGACTGGATCTAAGGATGACATAATTGTACTCCAGGACGATTAGCGTAGCATTTTCTTTTCTTCTTTTGTTTTTATTCTTCTTCTTGGCCACTTGGCTCTTTGTGAACATGTTCTGGCCTGCAAACCAGTATGTGTACTTATACTTTCAAATGGACAGTGCTTCACTTGCATCGATGTTTACTTTAGACATGTCGGGCTAACTTGTTTTGACCGGTTTTAGCCTCTGGCCTAGTACTCAGGCCGGCTTTGTATCTGGAGAGCTAGATAGGATCTTTATACTTCATTGGGTCTAGCCCTTAGGTTTGACACGTCATAGCTGACAGCCTAGAAGATGACGTGTCGTTATTTATTGGATTTCGGAATTGCCACGTGTTACCAATTATTAGGGAGGACCCCAACAGTCACAATCTTTCTATAAATAGCGGGGGCTTATTCATTTTCATATTTGCCATGATTCTCTTTAGTTTTCCATAATATTCCAACATTGCCGTGCAGGAATTGCCGCCTAGGATGAGCCGTCCTCCATTAACCGTTCTATTTACGACAGGCCTCGGCATGGAAACCTGTGGAGTAGGGCATGCTGGGGAGGCCGGCGTAACTAGGTCTGAAGATGGTGTGATCGTGTTCGAGGATGATCGATATTACGATCTTGGCCATAAGAAGTTCCGAGCAGTTCTCTTAAGTTTAAGTACTTGGCAACATATTCAGCAACTGCTGTCCGCTCTTAAAATGCCCTGGCTGACATGTCAATATTGAGAGGGAGGCTTGATCGGACTGAACGGCCTGGTCAATTCTTCTAGTAGCATATGTTATTGCCAAGCTGCTCATTTGAGTCTTTTGTTTAGGGTTTAGGGTTTAGGGTTTAAGGGGTCGTCTGTTAAGAGGTTCTGGCCTCCAAACCAGCAATCTTTAATGATATTCCTAATTTCGAATCTAATTGTCCCTGTTGCATTTTCATTATATAATTGCTAACACAACCTTACACGTAGCTTGATTTTGGACAGCCTGAATATATTTGATCTGAAATATTGATATCCTGTCCTGGCCGGCCTCATATTGTAGAGATCTGTAGAATCTGGAAAGATCTGGTCCTGGGCTTCTTCTTGGGTTTGACACGTGTCGTGATCTGGTATCCTGGAAGACGAAGCGCCTTCCGTAGTTGACCGTTTGATTCGCCACGCGTCGTCTCTGGTCGGATGGGAGTTGCAGGGTCACTCTTTTTCTATAAATAGGGGCGACCTTCCTTCATTTTGACCTTCACGAATTTGTGATTACTTAGAGAATTTTCTGATATTACCCGACTAGATTGAGCCGTCCAACATCGTTCGTCCAGGATAAGCCGTCCTCAATCGTTCGTCCAGACCAGTCTCTAGGTAATTATTATTTTCTCACTATGTCTTCTTCTTCATCTTCTGGGACTGAATCCAGGTATGGAGGATATCCTTCTGAAGAATTAAGTTTAGAGGTTAGTTCGTCCTCCGAGGAGATTAGGAGTCCGGGTCCTCCTGCGGTTGAGGTGGCAGGGATATCAGGCCGACCAGCCCGCTACGTTCCCATCAGGATGCCTAGGCCGCCTAGACAATATAACCGGATGGAGCAGCCTTCTATAGATTCGGAGGCTATGTCTTGGCCGTCCACAGTTACCCGAGCTGAAGTGGATAGGTGGCACGCCCTCTTCAACATCCCGCGGGGGGTGTCTTTCGATGTTCCGAGACCGAACGAGCGGATGGACAAGCCACCCGCGGATAGCGTGGCCATCAATCTCCGATCTTTGGAAGGTGGTCTTCGGTTTCCATTGGCTCCACCTCTTACTAAGTACCTCCGCTTTTGGGAACTTGCTCCTGGCCAGCTACACCCGAATAGTTGGTCCTCTATTCTTGGGTTGCTCACCCTCTGTTGGATGTTCAACATTGGCGTCCCGACCCCTGAGGAGTTAGCTTGGCTATTGGGTTTGAAACTCCTGCCCGGGGCTCAGAACCACTTGTACTATCTGTCCCCCCGGTATGGGCGTCCTCAATTGATCATCGACCTTCCGTCCTCTGTAAAAGATTGGAAGACGAAATGGTTCTGGGTCAGAGGTGACTGGATGAGCCCCGGCCAGGTTGGAGAGCAGGAGTCTGAGCGGGTGTTTTGTTCAATGTTCTTTGGGACGGCAAATGGTATACTAGCATTTTACTTGCTTTCAGCTCGGTTATCTGATTTTAATTATCTTCCATTTTGTAGAAATTTCGGTGGAGGACCTCCCAGCTGGCAGCACCTTCTCTCAGAAGATAGTATTTTTCTGAGACCGCACCGCCCCTGCTCAGCGAAATTTCAAGACGCTCATTACCGAGGAGCGCCTCGCTAGAGCCGGCCTTATCCTACCTTTTCGCCCTGCTCCGAACAATTATCAAGGTAACATTTTCGGACTTATTTGCTTTACTGAAAACTCTTGCTTATATTTGCTTCTTGTTTTTTAGCTGTCCTTCCTCCTCACGGCCTTCAGCTCAGGATGAATCCCACTCAAAGGATTCGGCAGAGGACCCAGCAGGCCGCTGCTGGGCATGCGGGAAGGCCTCAAGGTCGAGGCCAAGGAAAGGGTAGGGGCGTTGAGCGCCCTGCTTCTATTGCGCCGTCACCAGCCATTATTTCCGTGGAAGCTGTTCCACGCACTCCCCCGACCAAGCGATCCAGGCCGGGCTCTAGCAGTGGAGCGGGGACCTCCCGGGGTGGTTCGGGAGCTGGAAGGGGAAGCTCAGGTATACCTGAGGCTTCAGCTGCTCGTGCGGTGCCTGGCGTCTGGACTGCCGAAAGTCCTCTGGCCGGCTCGATCAGCATTTTCGGATGGGACCCTGTTCGGGTCGAGGAGACGAAGGAGTACCTCGGTCGTCGCCCGCCTTTCCAAGTCAGCTTCTCCCGGGCTCAGTCTCCGACCCCGGAGGCCTGGACGGAGGATCTGGATAAGTTCTCCCGTCAGATGTCTGGTGTGGATTCCGGCTCCTGTGCCGCTATCCTTATGGCACAGGCGTCCGTGTTTGCCTGGCAGGCCCAACAACAGTATGAAGAGCGGCTAGAGAAGATCAGGGCGTTGAAAGCCGAGCTGAGGACAAGGAGCGGCGAGCTGCGAGACGCGGTGGAGGAGAAAAAGACGCTGCAAACTCAGCTAGTTTCTTCTCAGGAAGCTTTGTCGCACGTCACCCAGGCCGCTGAGCTGGACAGACAGAAGGTAGCTGACTTGGCGGTAGAGAATGCCCGGCTTCAGGCCGGGATGGAGGAGCTGAGGGCCGAGCTTGAGGCTACCAGGGCTGACCAAGCTGATGAGGTGGCTGTAGTCGCTAAGTTCAAGGGCTCTGACGAGTATAAGCTCGAGAGTAGCCTTGCTTATCTGTTTGCCTTCTTCGACGCTATTGAGGCGGCCCGGAAGGAGGAGCTGGACGACCGTCCACTTATGGCAACTCTGGCCGGGTATATTGAGAAGAACCCGCTTCCAGCTTACTATCTGGAGTTGATGAGTGACTTGCCGAAGTATCTTCCGGCCGGGTCGGAGAAACTGCATATTCCGGCTCCTCCCATTATGCTTATGTCTAATCCAACCTTTGACATGGGAGCAGCTTCTGAAGCTGGACGGTCTGAAGCTGGGCGGCCTACTGCGGTGACGGGCGAGGTGGTGGAAGAGGAGATGGTGGATGTTGAGCAATAGCTCTTTGTAGGGATTTCTTTCTTTTTCTCTAATTTTTTGTAAGAGGTACTGGCCTCCAAACCAGTTTTGATTTTAATGTCATCATGTTTTGCTGGTTTATAATCTTCTGTATATATATGTAGTTCATTCTAGTTGACACTTGCTCGTCTCAACCGAATCAGCTCGGTATTTAAATGCCTGAAACACTTAGTAAAAAAAACTATTAATTACTTGATAGTGGTAGTGTGAATCTGCTCTGCTTGTCACGTCGATTTTTATCACTTCTGTTTGATCAATACTTTACCCCTGGCCGGAGCCAAGGTAGGTGTAATACTTACAGTTTGGCCCGGCCTAAATGGCTCGGATGAAGTTGCGGTCTTGAGTGAGTCGAAGCCTTACCGTTCCATCCGACCTGGCCGGCTCGGATGAGGCCGTAGCCTTATATGGGCCGGGGCCTTGGTGGGCCGAGGCCTTACTGTTTCATCCGGCCTGGACGGCGCGGATGGGGCCATAGCCTTAGGTGGGCCGAAGTCTTACTGTTTCATCCGGTCTGGATAGCGCGGATGAGGCCGTAGCCTTAGGTGGGCCGAAGCCTTGGTGGGCCGAAGCCTTACTGTTTCATCCGGCCTGAACGGTGCGGATGAGGCCGTAGCCTTAGGTGGGCCGAAGCCTTGGTGGGCCGAAGCCTTACTGTTTCATCCGGCCTGGACGGCGCGGATGAGGCCGTAGCCTTAGTCAATATTACAAGTTGGGAAAACAATTTCATTAATCGTGAAAATGTGCAAAAGAATTACAATTGAAATCCTGGCCGGCTAGTGATAATATTTTTTTAAGTGCTCTATATTCCATGGTTTGGATACAATTTTTCCATCCAGGTCTGCTATCTTATATACACCTCCGGCCAGAATCCTGCTTATCTTGTACGGTCCTTCCCAGTTGTGTCCCAAGGATCCGTTCGGTAGTAAGACCTTTTTGAGGACTAGATCTCCGAGCTGAAATTTTCTGGTCCGGACCCTTGAGTTATAATATCTTGTACTTCTTTGCTTGTAGATGGCGTTCTTTATGTCTGCGTCCATTCTCATTTCTTCTAGCAAGTCAAGGTTGGCGGCCAGAGCTTCGGTGTTCTACTGGTCTTGATATTTGTCCACTCTCCAAGTGCGAACGCCGAGCTCGATTGGGATGACTGCCTCGGAACCGAATGCTAAGGAGAACGGCGTTTCTCCTGTCGCTGTTCTGGCCGTCGTTCTGTATACCCAAAGTACCTCGGGCAGTTCATCGGCCCTAGCTCCCTTTGATTCGTCAAGCCTTGCTTTCAGGGTGTGCTTGATGATTTTGTTCATGGCCTCGACCTGACCGTTTCCTTGAGGGTGGTAAGGGGTAGAGAGCAGCTTCTTGATGCCCAGGTTTTTGCAAAATGTCCTTATATCGTCGCTGTCGAACTGTCGTCCATTATCTGTGATGATGGAATAAGGGACCCCGAAGCGGTAAATGATAGATTTCCATATGAAGTTTGTAACTTTCAGTTCGGTTATCCGTACTAGGGGTTCCGCTTCCACCAATTTGGTGAAATAGTCGACGGCGACGATAGCGAATCTTACTCCTCCTCGGCCAGTGGGCATCGGGCCAATTAGATCTATTCCCCATTTTGTGAATGGCCACGGGGCCATTATTGAGTTCAAATCCTCCGAAGGTGCTCGGATGAGTGGCGCGCATCTCTGATATTTGTCGCACTTTTTAGCGAAGTTGATAGCATCTTTTTTCAGGCTAGGCCAGAAGTATCCTTGCCTGATAACTTTGAAGGCTAGCGACTGGCCTCCCGAGTGATTGCCGCATACGCCCTCGTGAATCTCGGCTAACACATATTTGGCTTCTTCATCGTCCAGGCATTTCAGGAGAGGATGGGAGAAACCTCTTTTGTACAGAAGACCGTCCTGGATGGTGTATCGAGCAGCTCAGATTCTTAATTTTCTGGCTTCGCACTGATCGGCGGGGACCATCCTCCCTTCCAAGTATTGGATGATCGGGGTCATCCAATTCACTTTTGGCTCAATATCATAGATTTTCTTTTGATCGAGGGCCGAGCTGTCCACCGTTCCAATGTTTACTGATCCAATATCTTCAGCTCCTTCACTTGTCGCTAGTCGGGCAAGGGCATCAGCTTGTGTATTCTTGCTACGAGGGATTTGCTCGGCGTGAATCCGTCTAAATTCTGCGGAGGCCAGCTCCACGGATCTCAAGTACCTCACCATTTGTTCATCCCTGGCTACATACTCACCTGAAATTTGATTGACGACCAGGAGGGAGTCGCTGAAGACTTCGAGGTCATCCACTCCGAATTGTTTCGCCATGTCCAGTCCGGCCAGCAGCGCTTCATACTCGGCCTCGTTGTTTGTTGTGGGAAATTTGAACCGTAGCACCGAGCAAAAGTATTTCTGGGTGGGGCTGACCAGGACGATGCCAGCCCCGGCACAATGGGTGGTGGACGACCCGTCCACGTACATCTTCCAAGGTTTCTCTATTCTTTCTTCTCGGATGATGAGAGTTGGAGTGAATTCGGCGATGAAGTCAGCAAGGGCCTGACCTTTTATTATCGTTCTGGGCGCATAGTGGACGTCATATTAGCCCAGCTCGATCGCTCACTTTAACAGTCTTCCTGAGGCGTCTGGGCGGCCCAATACCTGCTTTAAAGGAAAGTTAGTCAATACCTCAATTTGGTGTGCCAGGAAGTATGGCCGCAACTTTCTGGCTGAGATGACCAACGCATAAGCTAACTTTTCCATTGCTGGGTAGCGGAGCTCGGCGTCGTGCAGTGACTGGCTCACATAATAAACGGGTTGTTGAGCCTTTTGCTCTGCACGGACCAATACCGAGCTTACCGTATATTCGGACACTGCCAGGTAAAGCTGCAATTTTTCTCCTGGCTGAGGCTTTGCTAGGATCGGGGCCTCCATGAGTGCCTTCTTGAGGTCGTCGAGAGCCGACTGGCATTCATTGTTCCACTCGAACTGAGCGTTTCTTCTGATTAAGTTGAAGAATGGTCGGCATTTATCAGTGGACCGAGATATGAAGCGATTGAGGGCGGCGATTTTACCCGTCAGACTCTGGACGTCCTTGATCCATCTTGGCGGGGTCAGGTTCATGACCGCTTGAATTTTTTCAGGATTGGCCTTGATTCCCCTCTGACTCACCATATATCCCAGGAACTTTCCTGATCCTACCCCGAAGGAGCATTTCTTGGGGTTTAGCTTCATCCTGTATCTTCTCAGGATATCGAACATCTCTGCCAGGTGGCCTACGTGATCGGCTTTCTGTTTTGACTTTACAAGCATATCATCCACGTAGACCTCCATTGTTTTCCCAATCTGTGCGGCGAACATCTTGTTTACAAGCCGCTGATAAGTAGCCCCTGCATTTTTCAGACCGAAAGGCATCATGGTGTAACAGTATTGTGCGCGGTCGGTGATGAAGGTTGTATGGACCTGGTCGTCCTCGACCATTGGTATTTGATGGTAGCCGGAATACGCATCCATGAAGCTCATGAGTTCATGGCCGGCAGTTGTGTCGACCAGCTGGTCAATGTTGGGGAGTGGGAAACAGTCTTTTGGGCAGGCTTTATTCAGGTCGGTGAAGTCCACGCATAGCCTCCATGATCCATTTGGCTTCCTGACCAGGACGGGGTTGGAGACCCAAGTTGCATATTTGGTCTCTCTAATGAAGCGGTAACCCAGCAGCCTTTGTACTTCTAGCTCTAGCCCTTCGTACCTGTCCGGGCTCAATCGGCATCTTTTTTGGGCCACCGGTTGCATGGCAGGGTTGATGTTAAGGTGATGGCAGACGTCTTCTGGCCGGATCCCTTCCATGTCTTCGTGAGCCCAAGCGAAGACATCAACGTTGCCCTGCAAGAAGGTAATCAGCTCGGTACGGAAGGGTTCTTGCAACTCATGGCCGACCCGGAGCTCCATATCCGGCCTGTTTGGATCCATACTGACAAGATCCAGCTCTTCAACAGGCGCGGCTCGTCTCTGGGGTCCGTCCCCTCGGGGATCAACGGACCCCCACTCCTCTTCGGGTTCTCGTATGTCCATCGCCACTTCCCTTCTGCTATTCTGGGCGGCGGTAGCAGAGGAGGACCCGACTTTAAAAGTGGAGCTGACCGGCTGTTCAAGGATAATTGCCGGGAGTGGAGGTTCATTATCTACCTCCATGGCAGTCTGATCGTGCTCGGTGATTTCGAGAACAGAATCTTCAAAGGCGTCTTCCATCTGTTCATCGGCCGCGGTGGTCTGGGCGAGCTCCATCTGGTTGAGCTCCTTTGGGCGCAGCCCCATGTCTGTCTCTCTGGCGGCCAACTGGTTCCCTTTTACAACATATACCTCGTCGCCCACAGGGAACTTGAGGGCGAGGTGGTAGATGGAGACTACTGCCTTCAATTTGGCTAGAAGTGACCTGCCCCAAATGGCGTTATATTGGGAATTCAAGTCCACCACCTTGAATTCCGTCGTTGTGAATACTTCCCTGTCGTCGGAACCGAACAGGACCTTGAGTTCACAAGTGCCGAGTACCCGAGTACTCATCCCTCCAAAGCCTTGAATAGAGTCGGAGGATGGCTGGAGCTGGGATTCATGAAATCCCATCCGCCTGAAGGTGCTCAGGTAGAGCACGTTAGCGTAGGTGCCGGTGTCAACCATGACCCTGTGTACCATAGTCCTGCAGATATTGAGCGATACCACCAAGGTATCGCTATATGGGTATGCTATCCCTTCACTGTCCAGCTCAGTGAATAAGATGGGTACATGGCGGGGTGTTGCCCGAGGTGGAACGCACCGTTGATAAGCGTTCCTGGCCTCCCGAACTTGCCCCTTCCGGGCTCGCTTGGACTCCCGCTGCTCGTCGAAGCTGTTGTTGATGAGTGTATGTATTTCGCGAGCAGCTCCGTTTGATGGAGGAGGTGGTGGGGCAATGGCCTGCTGTGCCCCCTGGCCCTGTTGTCCCTGGCCCTTGACGTACTTTTTTAACTGACCTTGGTCGATCAGCTTCATCAGCTCGGCCAGTAAGGCCCAGCATTTGTCAGTGTCATGTCCCTTCGCCTTGTGGTATTTGCAGTACTTATTCTGGTTGAGGCGATTTGGGTCGGCCCTCATAGGTCGTGGTTCGGGCAGCAGGTTCTTGTCCTTAATCTCAGTAAGGACTTGTGATGGGGCGACCGTGAGGATTTCAGTTACCTGGCCGGGAGCTCCAGGCTGGAAGGCCCTGAAATTCGTGGCCGGCCTGAACGGCTTCATTGGTTTCCTTCTCTCGTCCCTCTTTTCTTCACGCCGCTCAGGCCTCTTCTCTCGTTCTGGGGCCCTGTCCTCTGGAATGGCCTCCTCTGCCCCTATATACCGTTCTGCGCGGTTGAGGAAGTCGTGATATGTTCTCGACCCTTCTTCGTGGACAGACCACCAAAATCTAGTCCGGGGCCTCAATCCGGCCATGACAGCCATAAGGATGGCGTCGTCCGACACCTGCTCCATGCCAAGGACCAGCTTATTGAAGCGGTCCAGGTATGACTTCAGAGGCTCCGTTTTGTCTTGCCTCACATTAACTAACCTTTCCTTGGGGGTCGACCTCATCCTTGACCCCATGAACTGTGTCAGAAACAGATCGGACAGCTCGTCCCATCCTCCTATGGACGCGTCAGGTAGAGAACGGAACCATCTTTGTGCTCAATCTCCAAGCGTGAGTGGGAATGCTTTGCACATGAGCTCTTCTCCCAATCCTTGTAGTTCCATCCAGGACGTATACTTGTCCAGGTGGGTACTAGGGTCGGTCTCTCCATTATACTGACCGATGGGAGGCATTTTGAACTTTGTGGGGACCATGGTGGCGATGTGCTCTGCGAAGGGGGAAGCCCTCTTCCAGCCCCCTTTGTTGCGCTTGGCTTGAATGTCAACCAGTCTATGTCGAAGCTCCTGCTCCTCCATAAGCTCCGAGTACCGCAGATTGTGACCGGTACTCTCATCATGAGGTGGCGGGACCTCACACCTCTCATTAGGAGGCCTGTCGAGTCTCCTGGCCTCCCCGGTGGGGGTTGGGTCCTTCTCACCTGAGGCGTATCGCCTGTGTGCCTGTACCCCGGCATTAACTGGGCGGACCTGGTGGTGATCTGGTCGGGCACGTGTGGGAGACTGACTTCGCCGAAGTTCGGCTTCGGCTATTGCTTCCCCAGGTTTCGCCTCCGCCTGGGTTCGTGTGAGGATTCAGAGTCCTCCAATAGGCCATTGGTCTCTTTGGCCTTCTCCTTTTGCTCAGCCTCTCTGAGCCGCTCGGCAAGGGCGGCCATAATACCTCTAATCTATGCCACAATCATGGGGGTGTCTGGTGTTTCTAAGGTGATGTGAGCCATTTGAGTCACTTCCTCGGCCGTGATTGGTCGAGCTCGGCTGGAGCCGCCAACCTGGAAGACAGGAATTTGGGGCTCTGGGGTAGTATTGCGTTCGGAATTGCTCATGGTGTACTGGAGTTATGTTCAGGTATTGTGAACGACCCCCTCCTTCTAGGGCCAAAATGTTGACGTCGGAATTTGTATGAGAGTAATTCCTAGTCTAACATCCAAATGTGATGAAAATAAGATGAAAAATATGACACAAGAATGGCCCGGAGCCTACTCGGGCAATGTTGTTCGGCTGATCCTGAACCGTGAAATTACCGGGTAGGACCTTATAGTATTATGTTAGAGAAATCAGCTCTCTAGTACTGTTTACAAAATGAGGAATCAGATCCTTTACAAGTTAAAATTACATCTATTTATAGCCGGAGCATCACTTGAGTGTCGGAGATCGTGGAGATCGTGGAGGTCGTGGGAGTTAAGCCCACATTCTCCTTGATTTCCGCCTATTTACTGGGAACTTGGCGGTTTTGTTACCCACGATCTACTGGAGGTTAGCGGTATCTTGGACGGCCATACGGATCCTGGCCGACTAAGCTGATCCGCCGAGTGGTCCTCGCAATTAGCTTGGACGATCGACTCGAGAGGACGTCATCGTTGTGGCCGACCAGGTGGAGCGACCTCCGCTGTTCTGCCGTCCAGGTATCTCATGCTGCGTAGCTCGGGTCAGACGCCCAACACATGCGATATACAAACTTCATTATGTACAGCCAAAAAACTAGTCGCTTTTGAATAGCTCATTCACTTACCACTATTGAAAAACAAAAGAAAACTTAAGATCACATGAATTAGTTTAAAACCAAGCAAACACCTACAATATGTTGTAAAACACCCCAAAAATGCTACCAATGATGCAGATAACAAGTAAAAAGCGTACACTTAAAGCAAAGTTTATATTCTCTTACCTCTATACAACAAAATTAAGTTTCCCAATTGTCGTCATCACTCTCCTCATCATAATAAGTATTTTTTTATGAATCATCTTCGCTACTACAATAATCGATTATGTTTCATCCAACCCATCTTATCTTTCAACATATGAGTTATCTTCTTCAAGATCCTTAGGTAGTCTTGAAATTAATGAAACATCAAAATCTTCGGGATCCAAATCCTCTCTATTGAGTGTTTGTAATTCATCATGAGCAACTTCGAATTGTATCATCAATTTCATTCTCTTGATATACTCCATCTTCTACTAATGAATAGCTATCATCATCCATTGCTTCATCATGCATCTCATCAACATCGTATGTATGTCTTTATTGGAATGGTCGAACTACTCGTCATTCATGTCCTAATTTGGGATCATTGATATAGAAAACTTGTTTTGCTTGATCAACTGATACATAACAATCACTTTCATACCATTTACCACTAATTTTGACACTTACTGTATTTCTATCTCTTTGTATCCCATACTTTTTTTGGCTCCCAAGATCAAACCAATCACATTTGAATAAAATAACATGTCTTATCTTTCACATAATCAAGTTGAACTATATCTATCAAAACACCATAAAAATCTATGGTATCATCACCAAGGTTCCTTTCCACTAGAATTCCACGATTTTGACTTTTACGACGACTATCACGTTTTGTAGTTAGAAATCGTACCCCATTTACAATGCATCTAGTGTACTTTCTTACACAATTATGCAGTGCATATAGAGACTCATTTCACTACAAGAAATTTAGCCTACAACAACCCCCAAAAGACAACCCATTTTATGAATTTGTGTTGTCTTTTCTAAATTTACAACCCTTTTTCCGAAAAGCGTTGTCTTTTTTCAAAAAATTCGCTCAACGACAACGCAAAAAATGGAAACGACAACGCTTTTTTCGTAGGGTTGTTAAATGGCCTTTTTTTAAAAAGACAACGCTTTTGTGCAACACTTTTTCAAAGGGTTGTCGTATAGCCAATTTTTTTCTCATAAAGACAACCCTGGTATGCAATGCTTTTATGCGTTGTCTTTTCTTAATACTTTTTTGCCAACAGACAACCCATTATGCAACCATTTTTTTTGTATTGCATATGTTAATTATAAAATAATTGTTTTTTAATTAACTTAAATTTAATTAATTTATAATGTTATCTTATATTATATTATTTGCATTAATATTATCTCATATGAACAAACTCATAATTTTAGAAAATAGTATTTTTATAAAATACTATTTTGAATTAATTAAGAAACTACACCTAAAATATTACTCTCACCGGCCCCTTTTATATAATAATACAAAATTGGTATATTATTTTAAAACATAATTCAAAAATTGTGTTTTATAATTCATAATTCATAAATTATGAATGTTTTTCTAAAAAATTAAAGATAAAATTATTGTGTTTTTATAGAGATAATCCATGGATAAGATATAATACAAAAGAGATACTATTGAGGTTACAAGTTCAACCAAACATTCATAGAACTACTTTTG
This sequence comes from Scutellaria barbata, assembly GCA_028654395.1. Lineage (NCBI taxonomy): Eukaryota > Viridiplantae > Streptophyta > Magnoliopsida > Lamiales > Lamiaceae > Scutellaria > Scutellaria barbata. Next base: position 12,160,956 of record CM053644.1, on the reverse strand, counting down.
TATTCTATGAACACAAGATTCTTTGTCAAAAATCATAATTATAAAACAAAGTAAATTACAAAACAAGAAATAAAATCAAAGAAAATTTTAGTGAATTGACAATTGTATTGCTTCTTCGATTTTGAATTGAATCGCGAATCTGCTATTTAATTCTTTGTACTCTCAAGATAAAATTTCAAATATATGAGATTCATAAGTTCTTTTAGGATTTGGTCCGATTTTGGGCAGAACCGACCAATTGCTTGATTCGATTAACTGAGAATTAGGGAAAAAGAAAAAAGAAAAAAGAAGAAGCAATTTGGGCTTAATCGACTGAAATTTTAAGATTTAGGGGCTGATATGTAATAATATAGGAGTTTGGAATTGTATTATCTCCCATATACTCTTTTTTCTTACTGCTTCGTCCTAGTCTCTTTGTCCTCTGCTTTTTCCTCCATTCTTTTCTTACATATACCAGCACTTTCTGAGCAGTCATCGAAAAAGAAGTCCAGCAGAAGCAGCGGAAAGAGACGCTTATAGAAATTACTTTGCTTCAACTTTTGAGGTGTGAATTTCGTGCCCTAATTTTCTGGGTTCTACAAAAATATATAGAGGCGTTGATTATATGCACACACGCATCGTTTGTGTGTTTCCTTTTGAATTAATAATCAAATAATTTGGCCCTATTAAGTTTCAGTGCGTTTATTGAATTTCTCTGGGTGCGATCTCTTTCTTTCTTTACTTGCATAGTTATGTTTTTAGGTGCGTCTATGCACAACAAATGAAATCAGAGTTATGTTCCTGTTATTATATTTCTCACTGTTGTCATTTCTTGTTGTTGTGATTGAAGGTGTTCGGAGAAGTTGCTGAAGGTTTGGAAACACTTACTAGAATCAATAAAGCCTATGTGGACGAAAAGAGCAGATTTTACAAAAATATTAGGTTAGATTTCTCTTACTTCTTGAAACTGGTTTTATTTGTTACAAGTTTAGATCTAACTCCTCTCTTTTCTAATTATTTCAACTATGCAGGATCAAACACACTTATATAATGGATGATCCCTTTCATGATCCTCCACTGCTAGCTGACTTGATCCCAGATGCTTCACCTGAAGGAAAATAATGATTTTATAAGTCATGTTCCTCTGAGCAACCTGTGGCTCACATTGGATGTTTTCATTTTCAGAAGATGGCTTTATGCAAATTTTGTAGGTTCTAGTTGTTTATTTCTTCAGGTTCGGGATGCATGTCTGTGATACTTTTCTTTTCTTTGGGAACTCAATTTCTTTCATATTTTGTAAGCATTTAGAAGCTAATCTTTCTTTTGTAATACTACTGATAAACTCTCTCAGACTTACTTGGTCTGAATAAAGTTATGAAATAGATGCAGTGAGAATTGATTTACTATTTAAGACACACACACACACATGTAAGTAGGCTAGAATCATATATGATTTTCTTCTCTATGGCCAAAGTTGACAGGGTGGAGATGATGGGGTCGGTCCACGGATTTCTTTAGCCACAATTCGCCAAGTCGATGGCCTAAGTACGTGAACGACTGTATTCTCTATTTTCATTTACTTTCCTATTCTCTTTCACCAAGTTTCTATGGCATGGCTATGTATTTCTGTGCATAAAGTTTCAGGAATATTTATGATCCAAGATAAGCTGGTAATTTGATGCTTTAACTCAACATATGTTATTTCTACGGATGTGTTTCTTTAGTGCATTTATGCATAAGTTGATATAAATATGCAACTTAATATTTTAGTGGAAGTCTTGAGATAACCAGCCTTGTGTCAAAAACATATTTTTCGCTGCGTATAAAACCTTTAAGTTACAGAGTGCAGCACTGCATACTAGTGTTGTAAGCAGTAACTGACTGGTGCTGCAAATTCAAGTAGCTTGCAGAACAGTAAGTTTATAAAAGATTTACAAAATCAATCAAGGTTCATTCACCCTCCTCTCAACCTCGGACACCACTTGGGACCAACAAGTGGTATCAAAGCGCGTTGGGTTAAAAGCCAACTTATCTGGTCACCTACCCAAATCCACCTTAGACTCGCTGTTTTCTCTACATCTTAAAAATCTCATTCTTACAGCATACCATGGATTTCTCTAATCATAAGTTGCCCATGTTTTCCATAGAGGAATATGATGATTGGAAGATAAGAATGCATGCACATCTCTCAGCAATAAATGATGAGATGTGGATGGTCATCACCGAATGACCGATTATCCCCACGAAGGTGAACCCTATGCTTGGTAGAGACATGGAGGAAGGAGCACTGCTACCACCCAACTTCCTAGTCAAGCCAAAAGAAGAATGAAATAATGAAGATAGGAAGAGAGCCAACTTAGACAACGTGGCCAAGAATGCTCTATGTATCACCTTGGATAAAGATACATTTAGCAAAGTTAAAACTTGTAGAACATCCAAGGAAATTTGGGAAAAGTTGGAACAGATATGTGAGGGTACAGAACTCACTAAGGATAATAAGATCTCCAACGCCACCCAACTATTTGAGCTCTTCGAGATGAAGAATGAAGAAACTTTTGAGCAACTAGATTTAAGATTCACGTCCATCGTGAATGAACTAGAAGTTCTGGGCAAGCACTACACCCAAAAGGAGAAAAACATGAAAGTGCTTAGAGCCCTGTCAGCGGAATGGGATAGCAAAACCACCGTCATGAGAGTGTCCATGGATTTGAAATCCATGAGTACATTTGATCTATTCTCCAACCTCAAAGCATTCGAATATGACATCAACAGACAGAAAAAAGATTCTGAAGAATCGAACTCCAAAGTTACAGTGCTGACTGCCAGAGGCTCCAAGGATACAACAACTACCAGTTGCAGCAAGCAGTCTAAGGTTACAGTAGAAGACGCTGAAGAGGATATGACTCTTCTTCTAAAGAAATTTAGAAGATTCATGAAGAGCAACAACAACAATAGTAACAACAACAATCTTAACAAGAGGAATGACTTCAGAAGAAGTCATCCACCTCCTCTCCACAATCAAATGCAAATAATCTTGATTTGTGCAATAATTGCAGGAGATCTGGACACTATGCAAGAAGCTGTCTGCATCCAACGGTGCACAAGTACCCGGAAAGAGAGAGAGAACAGAGGAAAGAAAAGAGAAGAGATGATAGACACAAGTTTCTCGTCTCATTGGAGAAATGGAGAAAACCAAGAATGCAACAGTCTCAAAGGAGATGTTGAAAGCTGCAGAGTCCTCTGACAGCTGATGAAGAAGCGTTGATTTGCCTAATGGCAAAAGATTGTGAGGACAGCGAAGAAGATGAGGTAACTTACCAACCGCTGTCTATACCAAAAAAAAGAAGTGCTAAACATGATCCACTCTTTAAAGAGGATCATGAGTGATTTCGAGCAGATTAACTCACAAATAATTTTCATGCATACGTAAACTCTATAGTGCCCGCTTTTCACGATGCTGTTGATGCACCTCTTGTCGTACGGAGATTACAGAAGTCCAGGACAGAGGTTCTGTTATGCTACCAGTGGTGTCATTCTAGTTTTGAGTTGCCTTTATGAATGACTTTCTAAATTATCTTTACTTTTGATCAGGTTAGAAAGGAGCTTGGAATTGGGGAAGACAAGAAAGTTCTGATCTATAATTTTAGCGGCCAGGTAGAGTTCATATTGTCTGTGACCATATGTTAGGAAATTTAGCTGTTTGACGAGCGACATTCTCTGTATTTTTACAGTTCTAACTTCTCAAATTAATAAGAATATTTTATATTTCTGTTGTCAATATTTTACAATGTCTTATTGCATTTCCTATGTTCTTAGAAGTTCCAAATAGTTTTGTTTTTCATTTAAGGAAGCAAATATATAAAGTAATTCTGTGCTTGAATTCTAGTACTCTTAGTTTCTCCAGATAAGATATAATTGCCAGACTATGCTATAATGGTTTGTAATTTGTATCTTACAATACTTAGACAAGTAATAACTATATCAGTATAAATTATTCACAGCCAGCTGTGTGTATGATCTTTGTTAACATTGAAGAACATGTAAATGGGTAGAACAAGGTGACTACTATATTTTAACTTGCAATGCTTTCTTTTGAATATTTAATATGATCACGTTATGATTTTTAGGTGTTCATGTTAACTTTGTTCTTACATTTGACAGATTTTGGGGACGTAGGGAGTACAATTTTGGTTTAATAGTACATCCCAACAAAGGAAGACCATACTTGTTCAATGTATCTCTCTCAACTTGGATCCCATGAGGCAGGCCTTGGAAAGTTTTAACATAAGCAACAGGGATTCGCAAATCTTCCAGACATAGAGCACGTAGGGCTTTGAATCCAAATACATTTCCTACAATGTTAGTAATAGAAACTTCCTCAAAAAGGTCTAAGGGGTAAGCTACATAACGGTTATTATTTATGAATTTTGGAAAATAGATAAAAATAACCGTGGATATTATGTGATTATTTAGTATTCAAAATATTAGTCAAGTTCGTGATGCCGTGATTGTAAAGGTTGTGATATTATTCAAACAAATTCAATCATTTTGTTATTAATTGTTGGAGAACTTTACATTTATGAACTTAAGGTTGTGTGATTACAAGTGTTAGGATGAGACATAAATTGTTGGGATGATTTATGAATGTAACCGATGATATTGACGATGTTTAAATGTTCTTCTAATGCATTTGTTAGTTTATATAATTAAATTATATTATTATATATATCCAGCAAAATATGAAATTATTGTAAAAAATATGAATAAACAAAAAAGATAACACAAAAAAGGGTTGTCATTAGCGTTGCTATTTTATAAAACGACAACCCAAAAAAAGAAAAGAAAAGATAATGCTTTTAAGCGTTGCATAATTTTTTTTTTTTGGAACCAGAAAGACAACGCTTTAAGCGTGCATAAATAGTTGCACAAAATAAGAAAAGACAACCGTTTCTTGCAACGGTATAAAAGCGTTGTCGTATCTAGATAAGACAATGCTTTTTGGTGCGTTATCGAATGGCGAATTTTTTTTACAATCCTGGATACAACAACCCTAAAAAAATGGCTACGACAACAGGTAAAACCCGTTGTAAAAGGTGAAATTTCTTGTAGTGTTTGCAATTGATTGTTCCTCATGGTATAGTTGAGTCATCTAGAAAAAAAGAAATATAAAATATCAATCATAACAATTATTGGATGCAAATATATTTTATTATATACAAATAAAAGTTTGTTGTCTAATTATCTTACATGTTTCTTGAACCATGAAGAAAATTGCTCATTGTGTTCTTTATCTATATTTTCATAACCTTCCAGGAGAAGCTTTTGTTTATGTCTCCTGCAAAATAGAATGTCAGCTTGTTTTTAACTTCATAATGATTTTGTAAGTTAAAAGAGAATAAATTTCTTACTCAAAATATGGTTCGACCTCCTTAGAATTTTGAAAGACAAACTATTGTGTTGCATTGAACTCCTCTTTAGAAAATTCTAAATATTTTGTTGCTCCAAATTGGCGACATTTTTGTGAGAAAATTGATAAACTATCATCGATTCCTGAATCATTATTACGCTCATCTTTGATACACTACAAGAAAACTGCCCGATAGTGACGGATTTTAGTGATGAAAATATTCCGTCAAAAATTTATTACGGAATAGTGACAGAAAAGATTTTGTAATGGACTTGTGACGGAAATTATTGAGAGAAACGTTTTCGTCACAAATTCTGTCAAAATTATGTAGTGACGGATTATTCCGTCACAAAATAGTAACGGATATAAATCCATCACTATTTTGTGACGGAATAATCCGTCACTACATGAATTTAAATTTAAAAAAAATTATAAATTCTAATATTTTTCTTTTTGACGGAATTTTCTGTCAAAATTATGTAGTGACGGATTATTCCGTCACAAAATAGTGACAAATATAAATCCGTCATTATTTTATGACGAAATAATCCGTCACTATATGAATTCATATTTTTCTTTTTGACGGTATTTTCCGTCAAAATTATGTAGTGACAGATTATTCTGTCACAAAATAGTGACAGATATAAATCCGTCACTATTTTGGGACGGAATAATCCATCATTACATGAATTCAAATTTTAAAAAAAATTACAAATTCGATTATTTTTCTTTTTGACGGAATAATCCATCACTACATGAATTCCTAAAAATATGTGATAATATTAATTATTTTTTAATTAAATTAAATTTGAAAAATTTAATTATTTTGTGATGTTATCTTATATAATTATTTGCATTAATATTATCTTACATGACCAAACTCATAATTTTATAAAACTAGTATTTTTATAAAATATATTAAAAATATGCACTAGTATATTTTATAATTGTCTTAAAATGAAATTAGATTAACCATTACTAAACATATTAATTAGTCATGAATCTTCTAATTACATATATATGTATTGTTAACCTTTTAAAAATATGTGATAATAGAGATTGAAAAATATCAAAAATACTTATAAAATAAATGCATGTAGAATATTATAACATAAAACAACAATGGTCTAGTGGTGAAAGTACCACCATGAGTCCTAGGTTCAATTCCTAGAGAATGCATAATATTGTGTATGATGATGTAGTGACATGTCATGATGATGTGTTGGTGGGATGTGTTGTCTATGATGATGTGGTGACATGTGTCATGCTGACATGTCAGATGACGTTAGTGGTGATCGGGTAGGTGCAAGGGCTTGCCGGATCCTTGAGTATGTTGAGGGAATGCATTGACCATCATATCCCTCAGATCTGAAGTAGAGAGTTGGGACAAGGTCTGCACTTCAGATCTTGCAGTAGAGATAATATTGTCTATGATGATGTAATGACATGTCATGATGACGTGTTGGTTATGTCTATGATGATGTAGTGACATGTCATGATGACGTGTTGATAAGATGTGTTGTCTATGATGATGTGGTGACATGTGTCATACTGACATGTCAGATGACGTTGGTGGTGATTGGGCAGGTGTAGGGGTTTGCCTGGATCCTTGAGCATGTTGGTGGTGATCGGGCAGGTGCAGGGGCTTGCCTGGATCCTTGAGCATGTTGAGGGAATGCATTGACCATCATATCCCTCAGATCTGAAGTAGAGAGTTGGGAATCAATTCACAAGGTCTGCACTTCAGATCTTGCAGCAGCTGCAACAACCTTCTACTTCCTGCGTGGGGTGATAATTTTACTCGTCTCATTCCTTGCTAGGGGTGTGTCATCATCTAAGGACGAGGATGCAGATTCAAGTTCAGTCCTCCTTGGGGTCCTCTTGATGACGGGAAAAGGACTCTTAACATCCTCATCTTCCTCTTCACCCCCACTGCCTACAGCTTCATCTTGCAGGGCCAGTATTGCAGTCTTTTTGTCTTTGATTTTCTTCCATGCAACACCAGCAATCGTCGTCTTCTTTTGGGTCTTACCATTTTTCTTCTCTTCGAGATACTTTCTAATGGGGATGGGGATGAGAGCTGCAAGCTGAAGACCTAGCTTGCAGAGCAGAGAACAGATGGTGATTCCATAGCTCCTCCTCACTATGCTCTTCTCTACCTCCTCCCAAATCCTCTTCAAGATGAACCTTACCCAATTCACCTTCTCTCCAGTCATGATGGCCGACATGATTCGGAAGTGGAGATCGGTGTATTTGTCATAACTCTCGGTTTGGCCATCAATGGAGTATGCACAAATATCCTGAAGACACTCAAACTCTGGTTTGAAGAGTTTTTTCGGGGCACTTCTCTTTATCTCGGCCTCGACATCTCTTACTCTAAAGAGATCCCACATCTCCTGAGAGATGTATTTCCTATAGGTCGCAAGCTGACTGGGGGTCAAGCTTTTAGAAGAGATGATGAAGGCAGTGCGATGTCACCGGAGGACACTATCGCTTCTTTTCCATCTGCATCCATCCGAAACAGGATGTCTCTCCTTTCATCGGATCTCTTAGAAAAGGAGTAGAATTGTTGAATCGATTCTACGGAGTATCCGACATAGACGGTGGTCAGAAGCCCTAGAACACGGGTCCTTCCCATAGCGTCAAAGATTCTTTTGATAAGCATGTTATCGTATAAACCAAAGTCATAGACATGCTCTTGGTTTACTAATCTTTCTTCCAAAATGATGGTTTGTCTTGCCGCCATTGATGATGTTTTGAGAGAGAGAGAACTTAGGAAATATTTGCGAAGAAAAGAAAACTTCTCTCTGGGATGATATGACGAAATAAATTTGAAAATGAGAAGGTTATGAGATTATGGAGAATATCAAGAGACGTGTAGTAAGATCGACGGTTGAAATTAAAAAAAGGGTATTGATCTTATAGTCCTTAGAAAAAGACGGAGGGGTCAAATCGTATGTAATCATGACTGAGTGCAGACGTGGGCTTTGACCGTGCCTCTTCGACTTCTGACAGGTGCAGACTTGTATTAAATGATGAAAGACATGAAATTTGCCGCCTAATTTATTGTCTTTTTAAGGTTGCAGCATCATGGGTACGAGGTTGCAGAGTATTAAATACTCTTTGACATAAATGATGTAACCAAGTGTTGCTTACTTCTCTTTTTTCCGTCTGTACTGTAAGAGTTAAAGATGCAGCGCTGTTTGAACCCAGCGCCGTATGGAGACGCAGCTTACAGTATGATTCTTACAGCTTCTCGCAAGCATGTAGAGATTCCCTCTAGGCTTCAGCACCTTCCTTTTCGACTCATAATTTCAGAATTCTCAGCTCGTTTCTTAGCATAAAAAACCTTGATTCACTCAATGGTTTAGTGAATATATCTGCAAGTTGGAGATCTGTATGCACTTTCTCAAGAACAACATCTTTCTTTTCCACGTGATCTCTTATAAAGTGATTTTGTATATTAATGTGCTTTGTTTTTGAGTGAAATACAGGATTATGGGTAATTGCAATATCACTCTTATTATCACAGAGGATCGGAGTCTCTTTTTCTTCAATCCCATAATCTCTTAATTACTGCTGTATCCAGAAGATTTGAGCACAACAACTTCCTACTGCAACATATTCTGCTTCAGCTGTAGATGTTGCAATCCATGTTTGCTTTCTGCAGAACCATGAAACAAGTCTATTTCCTAGAAACTGACAAGTCCCACTGGTGTTTTTTCTATCAATTTTGCAGCTTGTATAATCTGAGTCAGAATAACCTTTAAGCTTGAATCCTCCTTTCTTGGGATACCATAGGCCTACTTCTTGAGATCCTTTCAGATACTTGATAATCCTTTTGACTGCTGAAAGATAGCCTACTTCTTGAGATCCTTTCAGTAAGCTTGAATCCTCCTTTCTTGGGATACCATAGGCCTACTTCTTGAGATCCTTTCAGATACTTGATAATCCTTTTGACTGCTGAAAGATGAAAGATAGCCTACTTCTTGAGATCCTTTCAGCTACTTGATAATCCTTTTGACTGCTGAAAGATGTGACTCTTTTGGTGCTGCTTAGAATCTTGCACAGACTCCAATTACAAATATTATATCTGGCCTGTTTGCTGTAAGATACGACAATGATCCTATGAGCCGTCTGTACTTCGTGATATCTACATCTTTTCCATCTTCATCTTTGTCAAAGCTTATGGATGTAGACATAGGGATACCATCTTGATAATCCTTTTGATTGCTGAAAGATAGCCTACTTCTTGAGATCCTTTCGGTAAGCTTGAATCCTCCTTCCTTGGGATACCATAGGCCTACTTCTTGAGATTCTTTCAGATACTTGATAATCCTTTTGACTGCTAAAAGATGAAAGATAGCCTCCTTTTGACTGCTGAAAGATGTGACTTCTTTGGTGCTACTTGGAATCTTGCACAAACTCCAACTACAAATATAATATCTGGCCTACTTGCTGTAAGATACAGCAAGGATCCTATGAGCCATCTGTATTTCGTGATATCTACATCTTTTCCATCTTTATCTTTGTCAAGGCTTATGGATGTAGACATAGGGACAAATGTTGCTGAACCATACCATAGGCCTATTTCTTGCAATACGGCAAGGATCCTATGAACCGTCTGTGCTTCGTGATATCTATATCTTTTCCATCTTCATCTTTGTCAAGGCTTATGGATGTAGACATAGGGACAGATGTTGCTGAACCATTCTCCATGCCAAACTTCTTGATAAGCTCCTTTGTCACTACAAAAAAATAGGCCTACTTTTTGCTATACGGTAAGGATCCTATGAGCCGTTTGTACTTCATGATATCTACATCATTTTCATCTTCATCTTTGTCAAGGCTTATGGATGTACCTTTGCCACTATAAAAAAATGCTAAACGAGCCGTCTGTACTTCGTCATATCTACATCTTTTCCATCTTCATCTTTGTCAAGGCTTATGGATGTACCTTTTTCACTATAAAAAAAAATTCTAAACAACAATAGTTATATCTGCCACATCATCACGAATAAATGTGTATTTTCTGGGATTCGAACTCACGCGCGTTGTTGGACCTTAAACTACTAGGCCACTAATGCTTATGTGTTTATATTGTACATGTATTTCTTTTATTAACTAATTTTAAAAATTTTCATTTTTACAACGGTTACATAAACCATTGTTGTTGTGAAAAAAAATCCACTCAATGACAACGGTATAAAAAACCGTTGTCCCAACCATTGTCGTTGTGCGAAAAAATTGACACAACGACAACGGTAAAAAAAACCGTTGTCCCAACCGTTGTCGTTGTGTGAAAAAATTCACACAACAGTACAAAAAACCGTTGTCCCAACAGTTGTCATTGTGCGAAAAAATTCGCACAATGACAACAGTAAAAAACTGTTGTCATTGTGCGAAAAATCCGAATAACGACAGCGGTATAAAAAACCGTTGTCCCAACCGTTGTCGTTGGGTGAAAAAATCAGCACAACTATAACGGTACAAAAAACCGTTGTCCCAACCATTGTCGTTGTGCGAAAAAATGCACAATGACAACAGTAGTAATAAACCGTTGTGCCAACCGTTGTCGTTGTGCATTTTTTTCGCACAACGACAACGGTTTTTTGAAAAACCGTTATAAAAGATATCTTCCACAATAGAAAATGCTGAAAACCGTTGTAATTTTTGTGTTGTTGTTTAGTGAATTTCTTGTAGTGTGTGTACTTAACCTGGCTGATGAAGGTTCCTGCAACCAGCTGTTTTACTTGCAACCCTAAAAAGAAACTTAATTCTCCCATCATACTCATCTCGAATTTTGATTGCATCAGGTTGGTGAATTTCTCACATAGCTCTTTGTTGGTGGATCCGAAAATGATATCATCCACATATATTTGTACTAAGAAAATACTATCTCCATCCTGTATCCTGAACAGAGTTTTGTAGACTCCTTTCTTGAAAGCATTTTCCAGTAGATAGAGGGATAATGTGTCATACCAAGCTCTTGGTGCTTGCTTGAGTCCATACATGGCCTTATGTAATATAAACACATTCTCTTCTACTTGATCTTCAAAGTCTGGTGGTTGTTCAACATATACCTCCTATGTAAGAAGACCATTGAGGAATACACTCTTCACATCCTTTGGCAACTAGTCTTGCTTTGTTTCTCACAAGCAGTCCAGATTCATCTAGCTTGCTTTTGAAGACCCATTTTGTTCCTATAACTCCTTGATGAGTTGGTCTTGCAACTGTTTGCCAAACTTGATTTCTTTCAAATCCATTTAGCTCTTCTTGCATGACTTGTACCCAGTTGTTATCTTATAGGGCTTCTTCAACATTCTTGGGCTCTATTTGAGATATGAAGCATGCAAACATTACTTCATAAGGAATGAACCTTCTTGTCCTTACTCCTATGGATGGATCTCCAATTATGAGATCCCTAGGATGATTCCTTAGCCATGTTCGGTCAGGCTCAAAAACATGTATAGGTCTGGGTTGCTCCTTGTTAGGATGTATACTATAAGCCTAGCTTTTGTATGAACATCTATTTATGATATGAGAATCTTTTGTGGTCAAATGTTTGCATTTTATATATTTGTTATATATGTTATTGCAATTGTCCAATTAATTTATATTGTAGATAACATGGTGTGTGGTGCCACACAGAAGATCATGTTATCAGTTCCTTATAAATTATAAATGGTAGCTCACAGCCGAGATAATTTTGGACAAATTATCGGAATGGTTGTAGTGTAATTTGGTATTAATCTGTCTTGATTATAAAATTACACTAGTACATTTTGTATGTATTGAGCAGGACCAATTGAGGTTGTTTTATTTGTACTGACTACATAAATAAAACAAGACCTCTGTTATTATGGATGTGCGTCCTCTTAATCATTGTATGATAACGGGCATGTATACTCGATATATGTTTCTTTAATTTACCAATGGGTGAGATTTATTTATTAAATCAATAAGCTCGGTAAATTGGGATACAATGTTGTTTATATGGTGTGCTGTTGATTATATAATGAAACTATGTCCTAATTATTTAGGATGATGATGTCCCCTTGAGGAACTCATAAGGATTATCATGTAAACCCTGCAGGTGGATTTATTCCGGCATGATAATAAAGTTGAGTGGTACTACTCTTGGATTAAATATTAATTAATTGAATTGTCAGTAATTCATTTAATTAATGGACATTCGATATCTTAAACATGGGGAGATAAACGCGCACATAATAAATAGGAGCCATATCTAATATGGATAAGGGACTGTAGTTCAATAATATCTTTTTAGTGGATTAAGATATTATTTGATAGGCTTAAGAAGTATATTCAGATTGAATTAAGGACTCCTAAGCCTATCAGGAGATCGATTCCTAATCCTCCTCAAGGTCCCTATTGTAGCCTATAAATAAGCCTCAAGTCAGCCGTTTTCAAAATATAGAAATACAGATACACAGATATAAAAATCTGAGATACGTATTAGTAGAAGACGGCTGAAAGTCTCGATAGCTCGTTGCCCACACAACGTTCGAGATAAAGGCGAGGAATACAGCAGAAGATCGTGAGGTCCAGGCTTCATCGATTCCTCCATCTACAGTTTTGATCTTAGAACTAATTTCAGTGCAAAATGTATGATTCGTTTTCCGCTGCGCGTTAATCATATTTGCATGGACTCCGATTCAGATAATCGTATAGGGTCGGCGATCTGGCGGTTCCTACAATTGGTATCAGAGCCGTGGTTTTCTGACTCTATTCGATTGAATCAGTTAATTCTATTATGAATCGTATCTTGAAGCCTGCGTATTTTAGATCGGATAATAGTAGGATGTGCGAAAAATTATGATTTTCTGCAGGAACCTTAAATCCAACTATTATGGTCTGAATGTATGTTTATGTATGAATTAAACCCTCGGACATGTTGAGGTTGTTTTTTGAATGAATGATTGTAATAGTAAAATCATGGCGGTTTGTCGTGTTAGGTTTTAATTTTCTGTTCGATCTAGATTATATGTAAACTCCTTCGTGGGGTATAGGATCGATGGATGTAACAGATACAAGGTTAGGATCGTACAATCGGGCATGACCGTGCTGTGCAGCACGGTCAGACCGTGCCAGCCGAAGATCGCGACTGAACGACAGGGCACGACCGTGCTATGGAGCACGGTCAACCGTGCGGCGTGTTTGAAGATCGGGCACGACCGTGCTGGAGGGCACGGTCAGACCGTGCCAGCTGAGGATCACGACTGAACGACAGGGCACGACCATGCTATGGAGCACGATCCCCGTTTGACGGAAAACATTTAAGAACACAGTGATAAAACGAGGCCATAATAGTTGGAAATTATGTTTTTCATATTTATTGCCTCATATGTGTTTTGTCAAGCATGCTTGTATGTGTTTTATATGATATGCATGTTAAAAATCCCTCATGTTAAATAACTAAGTGGGAGAGGGATTAATTGTTTTAATAAATCTCATGGCCTCCATTACTGGTTTGTAAGTGATGCACCTGAACTTGCGCGTTGGCTTTAAGTGCCTTCCTCCATATCGGATGAATTCATTTGCGGATCACTAGATCAAACTTCCTTTATGGATGATTATAGAAAGTTGTTTAGGAGCGTGTCATCTTCTCCATCTGAAGGGGCATAATCCTAGATAATGGACTTAGTATCAAGTAATGGTGTACACTTAGATACATTTGATAAGTATCCTCCCCATCGGAGTCACTGCTATTATTTGTATGGCCAAAGCAATACCAACTATTAATTTTATTTGTCATAAAGTTAAGTTGACAAGATAGTAAAATTAATGGGTAAAACCTCCTCTAACAAATGTTTGAATTAGTATACGTCCACACTATCATGGCATACAAAGTTCACGGTGTATTGAGGTGTTGGTGAATTTAGATTATGTTGTTTGAGTGAACAATATGATTTGTCAATTCAAATTATTTGACCTATGTGTTTATTTATGTGATTCTCAAGATTTTCATTATGGTTTTCAATTCTCTTGCTGTTATACTTAAAGAAAACAAACATATTGGTCCTAATTATATTGATTGGAAACGAAACCTGGATATTATCCTGAATGCTGAAGAGTACAAGTTTGTACTCACTAAGAACTGTCCTGAAATGCCCAATGAAAACTCTAGTGAAGAGGAGAGATTAGCATATAGGAAGTGGATCAAGGCAGATGAGATGGTGCGATGTCACATTTTGGCTTCTTTGTCAAATGTACTGCAACATCAGCATCAGGTCATACCCACTGCCTATGATATGATGCAAAACCTCAAGGAACTCTTCGGACACCAGAATCGGGCATTAGTTGTTGAAACATGTTTGGCGGTGTTATCTACCGGTACCTGGTGTGTAGATACGGGAGCCACTGATCATGTCTGCAATTCATTGCAGGGGTTCCAGGAAACCAAACGACTAGGTGATGGGGAGATTACCATATACATGGGCATCGCTGAGGAAGTGGCGGCCGTTGCAGTGGGAGATGTTTATTTATCTTTTCATAGGAATAAGACTTTGATTTTGAGAAATTGTCTTTACGTACCTTGTTTTAGAAAGAATTTGATTTCAGTTTCTAAACTTTTTAAGGATGGATATTCTGTTTCTTTTGATAACAATGTTGTCGTTAAGAAGAATAGAGTTATTATCTGTTCTGGTACGTTGGTTGACAATTTATATATTCTTAATCCTATAACTCCTACGATGCAACAAATGGAAATTAATAGCACATCTTCTAAATCTAATAAGAGAAAAGAACCTTCGAAAATGAATCAAACATATCTTTGGCATCTAAGGTTGGGTCATATTAACTTGAGGAGGATTCAAAGGTTGATAGCCGATGGACCTTTGGGTTCCTTGGAAGTGGAAAACTATCCAACCTGCGAATCCTGCTTGGAAGGAAAAATGACCAAAATGCCTTTTAAGGCAAAGGGGTATAGAGCCAAAGAAGTGTTGGAATTGATTCATTCTGATTTATGTGGCCCTATGACTATTCAGGCAAGAGGTGGTTTCGAATATTTTGTCTCTTTTATAGATGATTATTCGAGATATGGATACATTTACTTGATGCGCCGCAAGTCTGAGTGCTTTGACAAGTTCAAAGAATACAAGGCTGATGTGGAGAAACGTCATGGTAAAAGTATCAAGACACTACGATTTGATCGTGGTGGTGAGTACCTCTTAAGAGAGTTTAGGAGTTACTTATCAGAGGCTGGGATTCAATCCCAATTGTCTACACCGGGTACACCCCAACAGAATGGTGTGGTGGAACGAAGGAATATGACTCTTATGGAAATGGTTAGATCGATGATGAGTTATTCAGAATTACCAAATTCGTTTTGGGGGTATGCTCTGGAAACAAGGACGTATATTCTAAACTTGGTACCTTCTAAGTCAGTACCTTCTACTCCCACAGAATTGTGGACTGGGCGCAAGCCTAGTCTGAAACACATTCGGATTTGGGGTAGTCCAGCACATGTGCTGGATGGAGATGCTGATAAGTTGGAATCTCGTACGGAAGTACACTTGTTTGTGGGCTATCCTAGAGGAACGAAAGGTGGTTTATTTTATAGTCCTAAAGATCAGAAGGTCATTGTTAGCACGAATGCCCGATTTTTAGAAGAGGACTATGTAATGAACCACAAGCCCATGAGTAAAATTGTTCTTAAGGAAATGAGAGGGGATAATTTTAATGTACCGTCGGTACAAGATGAGATACCACAAGTGACTGCACCGCGTGTCACTAATGATACACAAATACCGATAATGCCTCGTCGTAGTGGGAGGGTTGTTAGACAACCTGATAGATTCATGTTTTTGGGAGAGTCTTTAGACTTGGTCCCTGGACAACATGAAATAGATCCCTGGACTTATGACGAAGCACTCCAAGATAAAGATGCGATATCTTGGCAAAAGGCAATGCTCTCTGAGATAGAATCTATGGATTCTAATCAAGTTTGGGAGCTTGTAGAACCACCAAATGGTGTAAAAGCCATTGGATGTAAATGGGTCTACAAAAGGAAAAGAGGATCAGACGGAAAGGTAGAGACCTTTAAAGCAAGGCTTGTTGCGAAAGGGTATACTCAAAAAGAAGTGATCGATTATGAGGAAACCTTCTCGCCGGTAGCCATGCTGAAGTCTAGCCGGATTCTTTTGTCTATTGCTGCTCATGTGGATTATGAGGTTTGATAGATGGATGTCAAGACAGCTTTCCTTAATGGAAGTCTTGAAGAAAACATCTATATGAAGCAACCAGAGGGATTCATTGAGAAAGACAAAGAGCGTCTTGTATGTAAGCTTAATCGGTCCATTTATGGACTGAAACAAGCTTCGAGATCTTGGAACATCCGTTTTGATAAAGTAATCCAGTCTTATGGATTTATTCAATGTCCGGATGAATCTTGTGTATATAAGAAGAGTGACGGAAACGTAGTGGTATTTCTTGTACTATACGTAGATGACATCTTGTTAATTGGAAACAATGTCAAGGTGTTATCAGACGTAAGGGTATGGCTGTCCAAGAGTTTGCTATGAAGGACTTAGGAGAAGCTGGACATATTCTTGGGATCAAAGTTATAAGGGATCGCAAGAAAATGATGTTATGCTTATCTCAAGCTTCATACATTGACACTATCCTAGCTCGTTTTAGCATGCAAAACTCCAAGAAAGGTTTTTTACCTTTTAGACATGGAGTGCCTTTATCTAAGGAAATGTGTCCTAAGACACCAAAGGAGATAGAGGAAATGAAAGCAGTTCCTTATGCTTCGGCTGTAGGAAGCTTGATGTATGCGATGCTATGTATGAGACCGGATATTTGTTTTGTCGTGGGCATGGTTAGTAGATATCAAAGTAACCCAGGACAAGGTCATTGGACTGCCATAAAGCATATTCTAAAGTACCTGAAAAGGACTAGAGATAATATGCTAGTTTACCAGGCAAATGATTTATTACCTGTGGGTTACACGGATTCGGATTTCCAGTCAGATAGGGACAACAGTAAATCAACCTCGGGGTATGTGTTTACCTTGGGAGGTGGAGCCATAGTGTGGAGAAGTGTGAAGCAGAAATGCGTTTCGGACTCCACCATGGAAGCTGAATATGTGGCGGCCTCTAAGGCAGCCAAAGAAGCTGTATGGCTTAGAAACTTCTTGATGGACTTAGAAGTGATTCCTGGTTTGCCCAAAGCTATCACCATCTATTGTGATAACAGTGGTGCAGTGCAAACTCGAAGGAACCACGAGCCCATAAGGCAAGTAAACACATTGAGCGCAAGTACCACCTGATACGAGATATCGTAAAGTGAGGGAAAGTTGTTGTCGCCAAGATTGCATCAGCCGATAACCTAGCAGATCCTTTCACAAAGGCCCTTCCGACGAAAGCCTTCGATGAACATGTTGATGGGATGGGAATCAGATGCATGGCAGCGTATATGACATCATAGTCTTTTAGTATAAGTGGGAGATTGTTAGGATGTATACTATAAGCCTAGCTTTTGTATGAACATCTATTTATGATATGAGAATCTTTTGTGGTCAAATGTTTGCATTTTATATATTTATTATATATGTTATTGCAATTGTCCAATTAATTTATATTGTAGATAACATGGTGTGTGGTGCCACACAGAAAATCACAGCCGAGATAATTTTGGACAAATTATCGGAATGGTTGTAGTGTAATTTGGTATTAATCTGTTTTGATTATAAAATTACCCTAGTACATTTTGTATGTATTGAGCATGACCAATTGAGGTTGTTTTATTTGTACTGACTACATAAATAAAACAAGACCTCTGTTATTATGGATGTGCGTCCTCTTAATCATTGTATGATAACGGGCATGTATACTCGATATATGTTTCTTTAATTTACCAATGGGTGAGATTTATTTATTAAATCAATAAGCTCGGTAAATTGGGATACAGTGTTGTTTATATGGTGTGCTATTGATTATATAATGAAACCGTGTCCTAATTATTTAGGATGATGATGTCCCCTTGAGGAACTCATAAGGATTATCATGTAAACCCTACAGGTTGATTTATTCCGGCATGATAATAAAGTTGAGTGGTACTACTCTTGGATTAAATATTAATTAATTGAATTGTCAGTAATTCATTTAATTAATGGACATTCGATATCTTAAACATGGGGAGATCAACGCGCACATAATAAATAGGAGTCATATCTAATATGGATAAGGGACGGTAGTTCAATAATATTTTTTTAGTGGATTAAGATATTATTTGATAGGCTTAAGAAGTATATTCAGATCAAATTAAGGACTCCTAAGCCTATCAGGAGACCGATTCCTAATCCTCCTCAAGGTCCCTATTGT
The DNA here is from genome assembly GCA_028654395.1 of Scutellaria barbata. Classification (NCBI taxonomy): domain Eukaryota; kingdom Viridiplantae; phylum Streptophyta; class Magnoliopsida; order Lamiales; family Lamiaceae; genus Scutellaria; species Scutellaria barbata. The sequence continues at coordinate 12,142,221 of CM053644.1, read as the reverse complement.
AGCCTATAAATAAGCCTCAAGTCAGGTGTTTTCGAAATATAGAAATACAGATACACAGACATAAAAATTTGAGATACGTATTAGTAGAAGACGGCTGAAAGTCTCGATAGCTCGTTGCCCACACAACGTTCGAGATAAAGGCGAGGAATACAGCAGAAGATCGTGAGGTCCAGGCTTTATCGATTCCTCCATCTACAGTTCTGATCTTAGAACTAATTTCGGTGCAAAAGGTATGATTCGTTTTCCGCTGCGCGTTAATCATATTTGCATGGACCCCGATTCAGATAATCGTATAGGGTCGGCGATCCGGCGGTTCCTACACTCCTCATGTTACTGTAAGATTGAAGGTTCTGCAGTTGTAAAAATGTCTGCTGCATCCAGAGGTGCAGCTTCATCTTCTTTGTCCTCTGCTGTATGCAGAACTCCTTCAACATAGGGAACACCATTCTTTTTCCTTGGAACTACTTCTTCAGCAGGTTCTTCTAGCCTCTTGGTGTCATAATGTGGTTCATCAAACACCACATGAATTGACTCTTCAACCACTAAGGTTCTTTTGTTGAACACTCTGAAGGCTCTACTCAGCCTCTTGTGCCATAGCCAGCTCAGCTCTGATGGACTTTTTACAATGAAGTATGTTGGTTGAAAGAGGAGTTCCAGTCTGCAAGATATATGTTTCCTCTTCTTGTTCCTATAAGCTTGACTTCATTTGTTGTGTTGTCCTTGATTAGACACTTGTTGAGGTTGAACTTCATAGTGTATCCTTTGTCACAAAACTGACTGATGCTTAGAAGATTATATTTGACGCCTTTCACATAGGATACATCTTTGATCTTTATATTTTCTTTGATTAAGCTTCCACTTCCTTTTGTGCTTCGTTTGAAATCATCTTCAAAGATGACCTTTGGTCCTTTGCATTCTTGGAAGTCTTTTAGAAGTTCTTTACTGCTTGTCATGTGCCTTGAACAGCCACTGTCTATGTACCATACATCACTACTGCAACCTGGCACTGAAACCCGCAACAAAATCAAGCAGATTTAGATACCCATTTCTATAAGGGTCCTTTTGGGTTAGTTTCTTTTGGAACCCATACTTTCTTAACAGTTAATATTTTGCTGTAAGATTTACTGGTTCATGTTCTGTATGCAGTTTTGTTTTTAAACTGCTTGTTAATTGTGTGTGCAGAAACTAAATATGTTACTAACACTCTTGTGGTGTGGTCTTCCATCATACTTCCCTGTAGTATATCCCCCTTTAGGTTTAGACATGTAAAACTTAGTATTGGTGGGAAAGTATCTTCTGTGCTGTAACTTTGTGGGTTGCTGTATCTTCTTGCTGCTTACAGCAGATAGCTTCTGCTGCAGCTAGTTCTTCGATATTGGCTTACTTCCTGCAGCTGAGCATTAGGGTTTTTTTCCCCTTATCCATCAATATTGGTTTGTTCAAGATCTTTTTTAAGTTACAGGGTAACTCATTCTCCATTAAAGTTTCAGCTTGAATAAATTTTACAGTCTTGGATGAACTTGCTGTATTCTGAGAGGTGTGAGTGCTGTCACCTAAGCCCGATTTTTCAAATGGACTTCTGCTTTAACTTAGGCACTCCCTTACCTCCTTAGCTGACTTGCTAAATATTTTGATCGTGGACTGCAAGCTCTCCTTCTCAGCTTCTAGCTTAGTGACCAGCAGGCTTAGCCTTGAGACCTCCTTTTGTAGTTTGCTGCACCGTGAGTTATCAAACTCACATGCAGCTAGCATTTTAGCAATATCAATGTTCTTGCTTCTGAGGATCTTATTGTCTCTTCTTAGATTTTCATTCTCAACCTTCAGATATGATCCTTTCAAAGATGTTTTATGCTTATGACAAATAGATATATAAGATAAAGCACAGATATAAAAAGCAATAAAACACTTATGGTGTATAGTGGTTCGAAGGTGGTGTAATCCTTCTACGTCCACTCTACTGCTATCTCGAGCAGAAACTTTGTTAAGCAAGATTGAATTACAGGACACTCCTAACAATCTATCAACTTACAAAGTTTAACACCTACTAGAACCCAACGTACGCACAACAATTGCAAGTTCTAAAGGTAACCCACACAGGGTTTCACACTCCCACACAGAGAATTGCCTATCAACTAGACAATTTATACAAATAGTAAGGATAAATCCTACCAACTGTTTGACACCTAAAATAACCTAAGCACACAACAACAAGGTTAAAAGTATATAAAATTGTTCTTCAACTAGTGCGGTGAAATGAGCTTCTGAATCCTTCAAATGATCTTTCAGCTTGAACTTGGTTCACTTCACTAAGGTCGAGTGACTGAAACTGAAGAGAATGCTTGAGAGATTATAGCTTGAATGCTTGGTCTTTATCGCGTAAATTTTCAGTAGTCAGCTTCAGGATTGCTCATTTCTCTATTTATACTTGTAGAAAGATATCAATTGAAGGAAATATCTCTCATTTGAATTTTAGTGTACTTGATCAAAGGTATGGCTCACATTTAATGCGACTTGAGTTTTCCTTTTGGAGCATTTAATGTGATGGTTGCAGCTCGTAGCTTTCTGCAGTGTGTCAGTCCACGTGTCGTCTTGGCATTGGCTCCGTGTTTGTACCTTTGATCTTCTTTGAAATGACTCTATTTATTCTTATTTGGTTCTTAATTCCTCGTACTGCATTTATCCTTCCTCGGATTGTAGGATACTTATTTTGTTTGTCATAAGCGTTGTTGGCTGTTTATCCAGTAAGCTTCGTGCTGTATCTTAGGTCTGCTTGCAGCTGTTCGTTCTTTACAGTGCTGTTGTAACTTGATCTTCTTGCAGTAACTTCATACAGTACTGCTATATTTTTTCTTATAGTACTCCTATAGCTTTTCTTGCAGCGTCGCTGCATGGCGATCTTACTTACTTGTAGAATTACTGTATCTGCTTTCTGCAGTATTGTTGTATCTGTTTTCTTACAGCAGCTTCATTCTTATTTTCTTGATGCAGCATTATCCAATTGAATTCCTCCATCTTTCAGCACATATAACTAGACTTAATCCTAGTCTATGTTTTCACTTAAACATTGTGAAAAATATGGTACTCAAACTTCCTATTACATATATAGTTTGTCTCATCAAAATCCAAACATTGATATCCCAATAAAAGGTCTTCTTCTTCAGTTTTTTCTTCTTTCTCTCTTTGCTCCTTTCTTTCTAATCTTTCTTCCCCTTTTTAGCATCATAAAAAATGGCTTAAGTAGGAGCAACTGATCTGATGACAGCATAATGGACTCTTCTAGCAAGAATATATATAGGGGTGGGGGCAGACTTGGTTGGCAATTCCTTGTCGCCTTTTACATGTTGAGGGATTGCACTAAGCATTATATCCCTTAATTCACCAACTATCATCTCCAAGTTGTCAAATCTATTATTGGCAGTCCGTGATCTCTGAGATTGATCGATCACATTCTCCAACAAAGTCTCTAAGACTAATGAATGAGTGACTAAGGTGTCAACAACTGCATTTAAATACTTCTTACAGCCTGAAACTTCTTCTTTGGTTTCAACAGCTGTTGCCTTGAATTCTCTTTCCATCATTCATTCACCTTGTACTAAGTGTTCCACTCACTTCTCATCCAATGTTGCGTGTCCATTGGAAATGCTTCAATGTCCTTTCTGAGTTCTAAAATGGACGCAGCATGGGATTTGTCCCTTATGTTGATGTTGTTCTGCATGTTGGATTCATGATCACGAAGAACATGGAAAGGCTGTTTCACTGTAGAAACAATATTCTAGATCAATTCTTCCTATGACAGCGGTACGGTGCTGTCTGTAATTGGTTCTGATGAAGTTGCAGTATGTGGAACTATAGCTTGCTGATCCAATGATAGATGTTTTGCTGCATTTAGGGCAGCTTTTTCAAATCGAACACTCATTCTTGAGCCCTTTTCTTTTAAAGAAGCAGTAAATTTTTCATGAACATTGGAAGTAGGAGCATCATCATCATCTTCTTCATCAGAGCTTTCTTCTTTCTCGACTTCCTCAGTAACTTTTGTTGCTACTGTATCTTTTTCAGATTTTGGCAACCTTACAACAGGTGCAGTGTCAACCTCCTTCTGAGGTAACTCTTGTTGCACAGCAGTTACTTCGATCAATTCTTCCATCTCTGTATCCTCTAAGGGTATTGTCTCAATAGCTGCCTCTTTAGAGGTCTTTGATAAATTCTTATTGAGTACTGTCTCAACAGGTGTCTTACCTAAGGTTTTCTCAAAGGACACCATCTCAACGGCCGGTCATTCAGCAATAATCTCCTCTTGAGATTCTTCTTACTGTAAACCATCAACTTCATTTCTAACAGCCTCTTGAGCCACCACATCAAGTGGGGTTAGGTTTCTTGCAGTACTAACATTTTGAGATACTGTTTGTTCTATATCTGCAAGAATCTCTGCTTCAATCTTCATCCTTGTCTCTTCAGATTCTTCTTAGATTTCGGCATATTGTACTACTACTTCAGCCAGTACAGAGAGTCTCGCCTCAACAACTTCCTCCATGGTTACATCATTGGCCATCTCTTTACTTGGAAGGTCAGTAAGAACATCTTTGATGATTGCTGGTGGTTCCCCTTCAGGTGAAGTGGGTATAGCTTTTTCCATTTCATGCACTAGGGACTCACCATAATCCAGCAGCTGAGTCTTTCCTCAAATAGGTCTAGAGAAATGATAGAAGATAACTCAACTACTACTTGATCGTATGTAGGAGAGTTCAAGTTGTGATATCCAGAAGTTCATTCTCCTTATTGTATTCTTGGAGTCTGCTGCATTCTCTTCTCAGTAACATTAGCTTGCACTGTTAGTTGCAGCATGACTTCATTTGCTTGCTCCTATCCAAGGTTGTTGATATGTTCTTTTTCAAACCTTACTTCATCGCTCATTCTTATAGCCTCTGTAGTAGGGACCAGAGCGAGCTGCAACTCTTCCCTTATTACATTCATTAGCTGCTCGGCTGACTTCTCCTGCTCAACCACATTTTCCTTGTAGGAACCATCGGATCACCGACCCTATACGATTATCTAAATCGGGGTCGATGTAAATATGATTAACGTGCAGCGGAAAACGAATCATACCTTTTGCACCGAAATTAGTTCTAAGATCAGAACTGTAGATGGAGGAATCGATGAAGCCTGGACCTCACGATCTTTTGCCGTATTTCTCGCCTTTATCTCGAACGTTGTGTGGGCAACGAACTATTGAGACTTTTAGCCGTCTTCTACTAATACGTATCTCAGATTTTTATGTCTGTGTATCTGTATTTCTCTGTCTAGAAAACGGCTGACTTCAGGCTTATTTATAGGCTACAACAGGGACCTTGAGGAGGATTATGAATCGGTCTCCTGATAGGCTTAGAAGTCCTAAATTCAATCTAAATATACTTCTTAAGCCTATCAATAATATCTCAATCCACTAAAAAGATATTATTAAACTACCGTCCCTTATCCATATTAGATATGTCTCCTATTTATTATGTGTGCGTTTATCTCCCCGCGTTTAAGATATCGAATGTCCATTAATTAAATGAATTACTGACAATTAGATTAATTAATATTTAATTCCAAGAGTAGTACCACTCAACTTTATTATCATGCCGGAATAAATCCACCTGCAGGGTTTACATGATAATCCTTATGAGTTCCTCAAGGGGACATCATCATCCTAAATAATTAGGACACGGTTTCATTATATAATCAACAGCACACCATATAAATAACATTGTATCCCAATTTACCGAGCTTATTGATTTAATAAATAAATCTCACCCATTGGTAAATTAAAGAAACATATATCGAGTATACATGCCCGTTATCATACAATGATTAAGAGGACGCACATCCATAATAACAGAGGTCTTGTTTTATTTATGTAGTCAGTACAAATACAACAACCTCAATTGGTCCTACTCAATACATAGAAAATGTACTAGTGTAATTTTATAATCAAGACAGATTAATACCAAATTACACTACAACCATTCCGATAATTTGTCCAAAGTTATCTCGGCTGTGAGCTACCATTTATAATTTATAAGGAACTGATAACATGATCTTCTGTGTGGCACCACACACCATGTTATCTACAATATAAATTAATTGGACAACTGCAATAACATATATAACAAATATATAAAATGCAAACATTTGACCATAAAAGATTCTCATATCATAAATAGATGTTTATACAAAAGCTAGGCTTATAGTATACATCCTAACAATCTCCCACTTATACTAAAAGACTATGCTGTCATATACGCTGCCATGCATCTGATTCCCATCCCATCAACATGCTCATCGAAGGCTTTCGCCGGAAGGGCCTTTGTGAAAGGATCTTCTAGGTTATCGGCTGATGCAATCTTGGCGACAACAACTTCCCCTCGCTTTACAATATCTCGTATCGAGTGGTACTTGCGCTCAATATGTTTACTTACCTTATGGGCTCGTGGTTCCTTCGAGTTTGCTACTGCACCACTGTTATCACAATAGATTGTGATAGCTTTGGGCAAACCAGGAATCACTTCTAAGTCCATCAAGAAGTTTCTGAGCCATACAGCTTCTTTGGCTGCCTCAGAGGCCGCCACATATTCAGCTTCCATGGTGGAGTCCGAAACGTATTTTTGCTTCACACTTCTCCACACTATGGCTCCACCTCCCAAGGTAAACACATACCCTGAGGTTGATTTACTGTTGTCCCTGTCTGACTGGAAATCCGAATCCGTGTAACCCACAGGTAATAAATCATTTGCCTAGTAAACTAGCATATAATCTCTAGTCCTTTTCAGGTACTTTAGAATATGCTTTACGACAGTCCAATGACCTTGTCCTGGGTTACTTTGATATCTACTAACCATGCCCACGGCAAAGCAGATATCCGGTCTCGTACATAGCATCGCATACATCAAGCTTCCTACAGCCGAAACATAAGAAACTGCTTTCATCTCCTCTATCTCCTTTGGTGTCTTAGGACACATTTCCTTAGATAAAGGCACTCCATGTCTAAAAGGTAGAAAACCTTTCTTGGAGTTTTGCATGCTAAAACGAGCTAGGATAGTGTCAATGTATGAAGCTTGAGATAAGCATAACATCCTTTTCTTGCGATCCTTTATAACTTTGATCCCAAGAATATGTCCAGCTTCTCCTAAGTCCTTCATAGCAAACTGCTTGGATAGCCATACCCTTACGTCTGACAACACCTTGACATTGTTTACAATTAACAAGATGTCATCTACGTATAGTACAAGAAATACCACCACGTTTCCGTCACTCTTTTTATATACACAAGATTCATCCGGACATTGAATAAATCCATAAGACTGGATTACTTCATCAAAACGGATGTTCCAAGATCTCGAAGCTTGTTTCAGTCCATAAATGGACCGATTAAGCTTACATACAAGATGCTCTTTGTCTTTCTCAATGAATCCCTCTGGTTGCTTCATATAGATGTTTTCTTCAAGACTTCCATTAAGGAAAGCTGTCTTGACATCCATCTATCAAACCTCATAATCCACATGAGCAGCAATAGACAAAAGAATCCGGATAGACTTCAGCATGGCTACCGGTGAAAAGGTTTCCTCATAATCGATCCCTTCTTTTTGAGTATACCCTTTCGCAACAAGCCTTGCTTTAAAGGTCTCTACCTTTCCGTCTGATCCTCTTTTCCTTTTGTAGACCCATTTACATCCAATGGCTCTTACACCATTTGGTGGTTCTACAAGCTCCCAGACTTGATTAGAATCCATAGATTCTATCTTAGAGAGCATTGCCTTTTGCCAAGATATCGCATCTTTATCTTGGAGTGCTTCGTCATAAGTCCAGGGATCTATTTCATGTTGTCCAGGGATCAAGTCTGAAGACTCTCCCAAAAACATGAATCTATCAGGTTGTCTAACAACCCTCCCACTACGACGAGGTACTATCGGTATTTGTGTATCATTAGTGACACGTGGTGCAGTCACTTGTGGTATCTCATCTTGTACCGACGGTACATTAAAATTATCCCCTCTCATTTCCTCAAGAACAATTTTACTCATGGGCTTGTGGTTCATTACATAGTCCTCTTCAAAAAATCGGGCATTCGTGCTAACAATGACCTTCTGATCTTTAGGACTATAAAATAAACCACCTTTCGTTCCTCTAGGATAGCCCACAAACAAGTGTACTTCCGTACGAGATTCCAACTTATCAGCATCTCCCTCCAGCACATGTGCTGGACTACCCCAAATCCGAATGTGTTTCAGACTAGGCTTGCGCCCAGTCCACAATTCTGTGGGAGTAGAGGGTACTGACTTAGAAGGTACCAAGTTTAGAATATACGTCCTTGTTTCCAGAGCATACCCCCAAAACGAATTTGGTAATTCTGAATAACTCATCATCGATCTAACCATTTCCATAAGAGACATATTCCTTCGTTCCGCCACACCATTCTGTTGGGGTGTACCCGGTGCAGACAATTGGGATTGAATCCCAGCCTCTGATAAGTAACTCCTAAACTCTCTTAAGAGGTACTCACCACCACGATCAGATCGTAGTGTCTTGATACTTTTACCATGATGTTTCTCTACATCAGCCTTGTATTCTTTGAACTTGTCAAAGCACTCAGACTTGCGGCGCATCAAGTAAATGTATCCATATCTCGAATAATCGTCTATAAAAGAGACAAAATATTCGAAACCACCTCTTGCCTGAATAGTTATAGGGCCACATAAATCAGAATGAATCAATTCCAACACTTCTTTGGCTCTATACCCCTTTGCCTTAAAAGGCCTTTTGGTCATTTTTCCTTCCAAGTAGGATTCGCAGGTTGGATAGTTTTCCACTTCCAAGGAACCCAAAGGTCCATCGGCTATCAACCTTTGAATCCTCCTCAAGTTAATATGACCCAACCTTAGATGCCAAAGATATGTTTGATTCATTTTCGAAGGTTCTTTTCTCTTATTAGATTTAGAAGATGTGCTATTAATTTCCATTTGTTGCATCGTAGGAGTTATAGGATTAAGAATATATAAATTGTCAACCAACGTACCAGAACAGATAATAACTCTATTCTTCTTAACGACAACATTGTTATCAAAAGAAACAGAATATCCATCCTTAAAAAGTTTAGAAACTGAAATCAAATTCTTTCTAAAACAAGGTACGTAAAGATAATTTCTCAAAATCAAAGTCTTATTCCTATGAAAAGATAAATAAACATCTCCCACTGCAACGGCCGCCACTTCCTCAGCGGTGCCCATGTATATGGTAATCTTCCCATCACCTAGTCGTTTGGTTTCCTGGAACCCCTGCAATGAATTGCAGACATGATCAGTGGCTCCCGTATCTACACACCAGGTACCGGTAGATAACACCGCCAAACATGTTTCAACAACTAATGAAAAAGATGTACCTGAATTGTTCTCCTTTTTACAGGGACAATCGAATTTCCAATGTCCATCCTGCTTGCAATGGAAGCACTTGCCTTTCGGCTTTTTCACACCACCTTGTGGTTTAGCCACTTGAGGTCCGGCCATCTTCTTTGCTGAAGAATTCTGTTTCTTCTTCTTCTTCTTTCCGTCTTGCGGTTTAGAAGCAGAAACATTTTCAGCAACGTAAGCCTGAGAATTTTGACGAAACAGTCCCTCTGCTGATTGGAGTTCTGTCAGAAGTTCCGCCAATGAATACAACCTCTTGTTCATGTTGTAGTTCAAACGGAACTGCTCAAAACTCTTAGGCAGCGTTTGGAGAACGATATCGACCTGGGTTTCCCCATCGATTTCAGCTCCAAGGACCTCCATCTCATTCAGATGAGCCATCATCTTGAGGACATGATCACTCACAAGTATCCCCTCAGCCATGGTGGTAGTCATCAAGTTTCTCATTGCCTCCTGTCTGGCAGCCCGACTCTGGTGTCCAAAGAGTTCTTTGAGATTATACATCATATCATAGGCAGTAGGCATGGCCTGATACTGATGTTGCAGTACATTTGACATGGAAGCCAAAATGTAACACCGCGCCATCTCATCTGCCTTGACCCACTTCCTATAAAGTATTTTCTCTTCTTCAGTAGAGTTTTCATCAGACATGTCAGGACAGTGCTCAGTGAGTACAAACTTGTACTCTTCAGCAGTCAGGACAATATCCAGGTTTCGTTTCCAATCAATATAATTAGGACCAATAAGTTTGTTTTCTTTAAGTATAACAGCAAGAGGATTGAAAGCCATAATGAAAATCTTGAGAATCACATAAATAAACACATAGGTCAAATCATTTGAATTGACAAATCATATTGTTCCCTCAAACAACACAATCTTAATTCACCAACACCTCAATACACCGTGAACTTTGTATGCCACGATAGTGTGGACGTATACTAATTCAAACATTTGTTAGAGGAGGTTTTACCCATTAATTTTATTATCTTGTCAACTTAACTTTATGACAAATAAAATTAATAGTTGGTTATCGCTTTGGCCATACAAATAACAATAATGACTCCGATGGAAAGTGTATACCATTACTTGATACTAAGTCCATTATCTAGGATTATGTCCCTTCAGATGGAGAAGATGACATGCTCCTAAACAACTTTCTATAATCATCAATAAAGGAAGTTTGATCTAGTGATCCGCAAATGAACTCATCCGATATGGAGGAAGGCACTTAGAGCCAACGCGCAAATTCAAATGCATCACTTACAAACCAGTAATGGAGGCCATGGGATTTATTAAAATAATTAATCCCTCTCCCACTTAGTTATTTAACATGAGGGATTTTAACATGCATATCATATAAAACACATACAAGCATGCTTGATAAAACAACACATATAAGACAATAAATATGAAAAACATAATTTCCAACTATTATGGCCTCGATTTATCACTGTGTTCTTGAATGTTTGCCATCAAATGGGGATTGACCTGTGTCGTCCAGTCGCGATCCTCAGCTGGCACGGTCTGACCGTGCCTTCCAGCACGGTCGTGCCCGACCTTCAAACACGCCGCACGGTCGACCGTGCTCCATAGCACGGTCGTGCCCTGTCGTTCAGTCGCGATCCTCAGCTGGCACGGTCTGATCGTGCTGCATAGCACGGTCGTACCCGGTTGTGCGATCCTAACCTTGTATCTAATTACATCCATCGATCCTATACCCCACGAAGGAGTTTACATATAATCTAGATCGAACAGAAAATAAAAACCTAACACGACAAACCGCCGTGATTTTACTATTACAATCATACATTCAAAAACAACCTCGACATGTCCGAGGGTTTAATTCATACATAAACATACATTCAAACCATAATGGTTGGATTTAAGGTTCCTGCAGAAAATCATAATTTTTCGCACATCCTACTATTATTCGATCTAAAATACGCATGCTTCAAGATACAATTCATAATAGAATTACCCGATTCAATCGAATAGAGTCAGAAAACCACGGCTCTGATACCAATTGTAGGAACCATCGGATCACCGACCCTATACGATTATCTGAATCGGGGTCCATGCAAATATGAATAACGCACAGCGGAAAACGAATCATACCTTTTGCACCGAAATTAGTTCTAAGATCAGAACTGTAGATGGAGGAATCGATGAAACCTGGACCTCACGATCTTCTGCCGTATTCCTCGCCTTTATCTCGAACGTTGTGTGGGCAACGAGCTATTGAGACTTTTAGCCGTCTTCTACTAATACGTATCTCAGATTTTTATGTCTGTGTATCTGTATTTCTCTGTCTAGAAAACGGCTGACTTCAGGCTTATTTATAGGCTACAACAGGGACCTTGAGGAGGATTATGAATCGGTCTCCTGATAGGCTTAGAAGTTCTAAATTCAATCTGAATATACTTCTTAAGCCTATCAATAATATCTCAATCCACTAAAAAGATATTATTAAACTACCGTCCCTTATCCATATTAGATATGTCTCCTATTTATTATGTGCGCGTTTATCTCCCCGCGTTTAAGATATCGAATGTCCATTAATTAAATGAATTACTGACAATTCAATTAATTAATATTTAATTCCAAGAGTAGTACCACTCAACTTTATTATCATGCCGGAATAAATCCACCTGCAGGGTTTACATGATAATCCTTATGAGTTCCTCAAGGGGACATCATCATCCTAAATAATTAGGACACGGTTTCATTATATAATCAACAGCACACCATATAAACAACATTGTATCCCAATTTACCGAGCTTATTGATTTAATAAATAAATCTCACCCATTGGTAAATTAAAGAAACATATATCGAGTATACATGCCCGTTATCATACAATGATTAAGAGGACGCACATCCATAATAACAGAGGTCTTGTTTTATTTATGTAGTCAGTACAAATACAACAACCTCAATTGGTCCTACTCAATACATAGAAAATGTACTAGTGTAATTTTATAATCAAGACAGATTAATACCAAATTACACTACAACCATTCCAATAATTTGTCCAAAGTTATCTCGGCTGTGAGCTACCATTTATAATTTATAAGGAACTGATAACATGATCTTCTGTGTGGCACCACACACCATGTTATCTACAATATAAATTAATTGGACAACTGCAATAACATATATAACAAATATATAAAATGCAAACATTTGACCATAAAAGATTCTCATATCATAAATAGATGTTTATACAAAAGCTAGGCTTATAGTATACATCCTAACATTCCTTTCCTTTTTTCAATGCTTATTGGGCTGCAGAGATCTCTTGAATCTTCTCTTCTCGGATGGATTCTGTAAACCCAAGTTGCAGCAGATGAAGGATGTCATCAGATTTTGCCCATTTAAGAACAATTCTTTTTATAGCCAGAAATCACTCCATCTTAGCAACGTCTCCCCCTCTTACAACCTCATGGTTCTCCACAGATTATATTTCACCTCAAAGTCATCTTCAATCTCTTTTGGAGTGTGGTTAGTCAGACTTCTTACAGTAACAAGATCAACAGATCGAATTTATTCTTCTTTAGGCTCTTATTGCTCATCTAACTCGATGTCCACATGGGTTTGGAAAATAGGGGTTGCTGCAACTACCTTTCTAGTAGCGTTAGCTTTCTTAGATGCAGCAACTTTTTTCTTGTTGTGCATGCTGATAAGCTTTCTTGTCTTCTTCTATGCCAATGACGCATCTTCATCAGAGGATGATGATGACTCCGGTTCACCTATTCTTGGAGCCCTCTTGATGACTTGAATGTTGCTGTCATCAGAATCAGATTCATTAGGCTGGACTATCTTCTCTTCTTTTTGCAGCCTCATCTCAGTCTCTAATCACTGTAAGCAACTATTGGAGTGCTGCTTACATTTGGCACGTTACCTATATCTTTTGTAGATACTTTAAATTTCATTTTTGGGTAGTCATTTTTGGATCCTGCAGCGGTGGAATGGGTTGTTAGTTTCAAGGATGTAGTTGCTGTAGCTTTCGGTTGCTTTATCTTCTTATAAAAAACAACTGCATCTTCGGTAACTTTCTTCAAGGTTTTCTCATTCTCACCAAGATATTTTTCAATAGGAATAGGATGGGAGAAATGAGTCTGACACTAAGCTTACAGAGGATGGAGCAGATGGTAATCCTGAAGCTTCGGCGTATTGTATCTTTGTCAACTTCCTCCTAAAGCCGCTTGAAGATGAACCATGCCCAACTCACTTTCTCTTCCTTCATGATCACAGACATGATTCTAAAGTGGAGATCTGTACATTTGTCATAGCTACCTGATAAGTGCCATTTTTCAAGTATTTTTACGTATGTTTATGTATTCATTTGAATATGTTAGATACGTTTTTATGGTGATTTTTGGGATTATTTTTGTATAAGTTGCATTTGACGGGTTTGTGCTTGGTTTCATGAGTTTAATGAGAGAAAATGTGAGTTTCAAGCGTAATTGATGATCCGAAGAAGGAATCATAGAGACACGTGCCCCACAGCACGGTCAGGCCTATGCAATTGGCTGTGGAACACAGTCAGACCGTGCCTAACAGAAAACCGAGACTGGACAATGGGGCACGTCCGTGCCGTGTAGCACGACCGTACCCGGGTGAACAGTAAAATTGAGAGAAGTTTATTTTCTTGGCGTAATTTAATCTCTTACTTCATGGGAAAGACTTCCTAGGTGATATAAATACTTACTAGGGAGAGAGAAATGAGAGTTAGAGAGGCACCAAGAGGAGAAGAAGAAGAATTTAAGAAACTCAGGAATCATGAGATCATCGTCAACAAGAGTTTTTAATCTTTCCTCTCTTGTTAGTTTTTAGTAGATATGATATTTCTAATCTTATCTATGAGTTTGTTGATAATCATGTCTAGCTAATTTTCTAGGGTTTCTAGGGCTTGTTAGTAATTTAATTCGAATCTTGATGGATCTTTAATTTCAATTCAATGTTCATGATCATTTATCTTATTTGTGTGTTTATTAGTTGATTGTTTGTTCGATTATCTGGCCAGTAATTGAGTATGTTTTAGTAATTAAATCAAAATTCGGGAGATGAGATTTAACTATGAAAGAATAAACACATGACACATAAAAATACTTAGATCAGAAGATTAAGGAATTTATATGATGAGAAATCAATCTTGGGTACTTTTGGGAGTTGTTATGTTTCAATCAGATTGAGTAGGGATACCTCTGATGGCATAATAATCAACCGATTAACTGACTTGGGAGAGTTGTTAATTCGATATATGTGATTGCTCATATAGGATGATTGATTAATGAACTTGAATTGGTTAAAGTGATATTTTGATGAGAATTAGATGAAAGCATGTCCTAGAACATGTCTTAGATATCTGTGATTCTTGAGTGAATTTACCTGCGTAATTACCATTTCTGTTGAATTAATCTGCAATTGATGAGTTTTGATTTTCCAAGATAAGATTGAGAACTGAATTTGAGTAGTTAGTTAGTGCCTAGATAAACAGTCTCTGTGGGATCGACCTTGCTCACCACTTCTGCATTCTACACCGTACACTTACGGGAGTAGCTAAAAGAAATTAGTGAACACTGCCCATTCTTCCTTTAAAGATGTATGCACAAATGTCATGAAGAAGTTCATATTCGGGTTTGAACAACTTCTTCGGGGTACTTTTTCGTACTTCAGCCACAACATCTCTTTATTTAAAGAGCATCCACATCTCCTCAGAGATGTCATTACCATATACGGTGAGTTGGTTCGGAGTCATTCCCTCTGAGAAAATGTCGAAGGTGGAGGAGATGTCCTTCGTCGAGAAACTCATCTCTCCTTCATCCTTATCCATCTTGAAGATGATGGATCTTCTGTCTTCCGATGGATTGGCATACGTGTAGAATTTCTAGACCGATTTAGTGGAGAATCCAGCATGGGCGGTAGTAGGAGTACAGAGATCTTGGTCTTGTCCATACAGTTGAGGATGTGAGATATGATGGACATATCATACATATCCGAGATATATATACACTCTTTAGTTCTTTAGGTGTTTGTGAGTTATGATCATTATGGGAAGACGAACGAGTTATATCTATTAATGGTTGTAGTAAGATAGATGGTTGTGTTTAAATTTGAGGGAAGTAATCTGATGATTAGGGTAAAAATATAGAGGGGTCGATTTACAAGTATCCGAAACAGTGAGGATTTGACAACTAACGGCGTCTATTATCTCTTTATTGAACACATGATTCGCTACCCAATTTATTATATTTTAATATTACAACTTCAATACGAGATTTCAGAGAAATAAATACTCATAGATATAGATAATATATCCTTTGCTGCTTCCAAAGCTCATTGTAACTTTTGTGACTGTAAGATAATTTGTACGCAGTGTTGTAAGATTTCGTTTGATACATGACATAACTTGCAGCATACATTCTTAGTTTTTGAATTCCCCCTTACTCCATTCTCGCTTCTTACGAGCTTGTTGTATCTTTTCTTTAGCAAGTTTACTTATCTTGAGATCATAATTTTAATATCCCTAGCTCATTTTTAAGTATAAAGAATCTTGATTCACATAAAGGTTTAGTGAATATGTCTGTTAGCTGGAGGTCTGTATGAACTTTCTCAAGAATGATATATTTCTTCTCAACATGATCTCTTATAAAATTGTTGGTCCCAAGTGGTGTTCGAGGTTCAGAAGAGGGGGGTGAATGAACCTTGGTCGATTTTCAAAAACTTTAAAACAACCGTTCTGCACTGCAAGTTACTTGAGCTTGCAGCGTTAGATGGTCACTGCTTACAGCGTTAGGAAACAGTGTTGCACGCTGTAACCTGGAGTTTTATACGCAGCGGAAATAAACTTTTTAAATGCAAGGCTGTTTTTCTCAAAATGCTTCTTTCAAACGTTTTATGATGAGAGACAGATAATAATGCAGAAGATAAGTGCACAGATAAATAAAGCAATAAACACTTATGACTTATAGTGGTTCGAAGATGGTGTAATCCTTCTACGTCCATTGTACTGCTCCTCGAGCAGGAACTTTGTTAAGCAAGATTGATTTACAGGACTCTCCTAACAATCTATCAACTTTACAAAGAAACAACCTACTAAAGTCTAGCGTACACACAGCAACTGCAAACTTCAAAGGCTAACCCACACAGGGTTCCACACTCCCATACAGGGAAGCCGCTTAACTCTAGACAACTAAGCAAACAGCAAGGATCTCTCCTATCAACTGCTTGACACCACTAAAACAACCTAAGCACACAGCAACAAGGTTAAAAGGATAAAAGGTTTTCTTCAACTGTTGCTTCGAAGTGAGCTTCTGAATCCTTGAGGAAACTTTCAGCTTGAACTTGTTTCACTTCGGTAGGTTGAGTGACTGATACTGATTGTCAGCTTGAATGCTTGAATCTTGTAAGCTTTGAGTATTTCGTGAATGACTTTTAGGTCTCAGTAATGGTTTCAGTAACAGTTACCAGTTTCAGTGCTCCTCAACCTCTATTTATACTTGTAGGAGAAGATATCCGTTGAAGGAGACATCCCTCTTTTGAATTTGAAGTAATCTAACCAAAGTATGGTTCGCATTTAATGCGACTTGACTTTCTCTTTTGGAGCATTTAATGCGGCAATTACGGCTCGCAGCTTTCTACAGCGCGTCAGTCCATGTGGCATCTTCTTATTGGCTCCGTGTCTGCTACTTTGATCTTTTCTTGAATGGCTCTATTTATTCTTGCTTGAATCTCCGTTCCTCGTACTGCATTTATCCTTTCTAGGATTTGTAGGATACTTTGTTTTGTAGTTGGCACTGTATAACTTAACTGTACTGTAAGCTTTGCGCTGTATCCTAGGTCTTCGTGCAGCTGATGCTTTCTTTCTGTGCTGCAGTAACCTAGACCTGGTTGCAGTATCTTCTGGCAGTGCTGCTGTAACTTCTTTCTAGCAGTACTCCTATATCCTTTTCTTACAGCGTTGCTGTACGCCGTTCTTTCTTACTTTGCTGTATAGAAGATTTAACTCGTTGAAGTGTTGCTGTATCTTCTTTCAACCAGCTATGCTGTATCCTTATCTTCTTGCAGCGATACTGTATCCTGCCTTCTTGCAACGATAACTTCCCTTAAAGCTTAGATGCAGCTTTATCCTTTTTATCCTCCATTTTAACACTTAACATAAGACTCAAATCTAGTCTATTCATTCACTTAAACAATGTGAAAAATGGGGTACTTAAATCTTCCTATTACATATTTGGTTTGTCTCATCAAAATCTAAACATTGAAATCCTAACAATTTCCCCCTTTTTGATGATGACAAAACCTTTACATTATTTCGTTCATGAAGAAGTTTTATTCTACATTAACTCATATGGATTATCAGGATTACATGCTTGAACAACTTAATAAAATTAAATCTAATCCTGGATTCATCAGAGATGCATCTTGCTATTCCTTTCAACATATATTAACAGGAAAACATAAATAGCATGCATGAGTTCATAAGGGTTGAACTTGGTCAGAACAGAAAGAAAAATTTCTTCATTGATAGAGAAATTTTTTACAAGGTAGAAGATTTACAACATGTATCACAAGAGGGTATATATAATTTACTGAAACGGAGACTTTTTACTTGGCGATTCTTCGGGTCTTCTTTCAGCAAATCTTTCAAGGTCTTCCCTTCCTCTTGATCCTTTCCACCAATCCCTGATGGACTCTTGATAGGACTCTTCCAGCTTGTGCATGATCATAGGAATTTGAATCCACCTGAGCCAGAAGTCCTCACAAAATGGTACAACTAGCCATTCCTTTACTCGGTTGATGTAAAATTCTTGAATTTCAAGGCTTCCTTCCTGAGCGAGCTGTTCATATCTCCTTAATGCAGTCTTGCAAGTCTGATACCTGCTGAATTTGCCTTTTCTACATATATCTCTGAAGTGTCTGAGGTACTCTGAACGTTTGAAAATGGTAATCGCCTCAAATGATGGGTTCATGTCATAAGGCAGTCTGATCTCTTTGAAGATGTCAAATCTCCAAGCCATGTTTTCTCCTTTAGGTCTTTGATCCATCATGACGGACACTTCAGCAGAGATATTTTCTGTATCAGGACGAGGAATTTCTTGAGGAGGAAATTGGTAGAAGTGATCTGGAATTATTCTTCTTTCACCAATTACACCGAGTCTTTGAATCCAGGCATTAGGATCTACATCTTCTTTTCTTTGGCGTCTATGACTCTCAGACTCGTCCCCGCTCATCCTCTTCCTTGAGCCATGCTGCTGGCTATCATCCCTTCTCTTTGAATGATAGGAGGGAGGCGCTGCATCTTTGCTTGCAGCTCTGCTGTGTGCAGCGCCTGCAGCCGGTCTTCTCCCAGCAGCTGCACCAGCACCTCCAGCTCCATCATCATCTCTTCTCCATCTCTTTGGAGAGGGGATGTCAGCAGCAAAGGATGATCCAGAGCTTCTTCTCCTCCTGTTGAGAGGTTGCTGGTCATCATCCTCTTCTTCTTCTTCAGCAGCCCCTTGCTCCTGAATCTATCTTCTACTCCTTCCCCCTTTTTGGCATCATCAAATACCGAGGGCTGAGCAGGGGCAGCTGGGACCACCTTGGAACGTGGGCGATGGGTCGGTTCTGGGGCGGCCGCTGGAGCATCAACATGCTGAGGAAAAGCTCGGAATATGATGTCCCTCAATTCTCCCACAATCAGCTCCAGGTTCCCCAAACGGTCGTCCACACTTCTGGTTCTTTGAGATTGATCACTTACGCGATCCAGAAGTGTTTCCAGGACTGTCGAGTGAGTGTTTAGCCTATCAGAGGCACTCTCAGCATAATGCTTGCACACCCTAATCTCCTGGCATGTTAGCGCAGCTTCAACTTTAAGCTCCTTCTCCATCCTGACCCGTTCTCAGTACAGCTTGTTGGAGTGATCACTAAGAGTTCTCTTGATCATCTCCGGCAGTACTTCCAGGTCCTTCTTGAAACCTGTCATGGTTTCAGGATGGAATTGGGCAGTGACCCTTAGACTGTTGCGCACGGTAGACTCATATTCTTGGAGGGCATGCAACAAGTGTCTAACAGCATCTTCAACTCAGTTGATTGATTCATCAGGGGTCAGTCCCAAATTCCTTCTCGTCGAGGCAGCAGTGGATGCAGCAAATGGAATAACTACTTGACATACTGGTGCTGCATCCTGCCTCGGAACTTCAGTAGCAACCTCATCATCATGGTTGTTGGTTTGAGAGCTTGTTGAGCTTGAGGATGGGTGCTCTTCTTCTTCTTCCTCATCTGCCTCCTCTTCGCCGGATGAGATTTGAACAGGATCTGCTCCGCCAGATTTTGGCCCATGAACAGCTATGTTGCGTTCCTTTATCATCCTTGCAAAGTCGGCATGAGAAACCTCAGCTTCCATAGTAACCTCTGCTGCTGTAACCTTGGAAGGTTCTTGAGAGCATGCAGCAGCTGCAGCATCAACCTCCTCTCGAGGTGTCTCTAGCTGCACTGGGGTTACCTCAGCTTCAACTTCAATATCCTCAGTGGGTACTGTCTGAACAGCCTCCCCACATGAGGTCTTCTTACCCTCAGGGAGTGTTGTCAGAACAACATCCTCCCCCGAGGTCTTTTCCAAGGACCCCGTCTCCTCGGTCGGTCCTGAAACTTCGACAGACTCTGCTGCAAGAATGGGTTCTTGTAGCTCTGCTTGGCTTCCTGCAGCGTTCACAGCTTTCAGCACTGTATGCTCCACTGCTGTAAGAATTTCGGCTTCCACCCTGCTTGGCTCTTCAGCTGCTACTTCTTAAAGGGTGGTCGCTTGTTGTACTGCTGTCGTGGCCAGTACAGGAAGTATCACCTCTGCAACTTCCTCCGTAGATGCTTCATCGGCAATCTCAGAGATGTCTGAGATGACATCTCTGATTATGGCTGATGGTTCCCCCTGAGAATCCGTAAACACAACATCTTCATCTTCACGAGCTGGGGAATCACCATAATCCAATAGTTGAGTCTCCTCCTCCAGAGGATCAAGAGAGACGATCGTGGAGAGACCTTCAACTAATTGGTCGTATGCAGGGGAGTTCATGGGATGCTGGCTTGAACTTCCTTCTCCCCGCATTCTCCTTGGAGTGTGCTGCATTCTAGTTTCCTTCATACTTTGTTGCAGCGCCTGTTGCAGCATAGCTTCTTCAGCTTGCTCCACTCCCAAGGTGTCGATTTGCTCTCGAGCAAACGCGACGTCATCGCCCCTTCTTACAGCCTCCGCAGCCGGGCCAAGGAAGACCTGCGCGTCCTCCACTGCTGCTCTCATCGGCAGCTTTGCAGAGTCGGATTCTGCAAGAGCTTTACCCTTTCCTTTGTCCTTTGCTCCCTGTGCAGCACTGCATCCTTCGAGCTCTTGAACTCTTGCTGCAAAGTCAGGTTGCAGGAATGCCAGATTGTCTTCTGATTTGGCCCACTCCAAGACAGCTTGCTCGACTGTCAGGAAATCCTTCCACTTCAACAGGATTTCCCCCTTAGCCAGCCTCATCTCTCTCCAGAGAGAGTACTCCGCAGCCATATTTCTAGCTGCTGGAAGGGTAGGATCGAGCACTAAAGCTTCTATTTGTAGATGAGCTTCTTCTTCAGTTGGCTCGACCCGGTGCTGATGTGGCTCCTGAAGCCGATGTGACTCATCCGAAAGGTCAACTACAACCATAGAAGGTGTAGAGAGTTGGGAATACAGAGAGCCTTCTTTATCCCTGGGCTGATGTGACTCATCCACAACAGCAGCAGCAGCCTTCTTGCTGCGTGGAGCCCTTCTCACCAAGGGTGCTTCATCATCCGGGGAAGAGGATTCAAGTTTAGGTACAGTCTTCCCTGAACTCCTCTTGATAACATGAAGAGGACTCGGAGCGTCCTCTTCTTCGGCTTCCTCCCCGCTGCCTGCAGCTTCATCTTGCAGAGCAAGAATTGCATTCTTTTTATCTTTGGTTTTCTTCCTCGCAACTCCTGCTCCTGCAGCCTTCGGTTGGGTCTTGCCCTTCTTCTTTTCCCCAAGATACTTTCCGATGTGAATGGGGGCGTGTGCTGCAAGTTGAAGCCCAAGCTTGCAGAGCAGAGAACTGATGGTGATACCGTAGCTCCGATGCTCCGTTATCTTCTCTGCTTCCTCCCACAGCCTCTTCATGATGAACCTCGCCCAGTTCACCTTTTCTCCGACCATGATGGCAGACATGATCCGGAACCGGAGATCCACGCATTTATCATAACTCCCGGTCCTTCCTTCGATGGAGTATGCACAGATGTCGTGGAGTAGTTCAAACTCCGGTTTGAAGAGCTTCTTGGGGGCGCTTCTCTTGATTTCAGCCCCTACATCCCTTGCTCGAAAGAGATCCCACATCTCTTGAGCCGATGTCTCCCCATATGTTGTCAACTGACTGGGGGTAAGACCTGCAGCGAAGATACTGAAGGTGGTGGCGATGTCCCTGATAATCAAGGATCGTTCTTCATCTTCTGCATCCATCCTGAACAGGAAGCAGTTCCTTTCCTCCGCCTGCCTGGCGTAGGCATAAAATCTCTGTACTGACTCCACAGAGAAGCCAGCATATACAGTGGTCAACAGCTCTAGGATCTGGGTCTGTTGAAGAGCATCGAAAATCCTTTTGATAAGGGCGTTGTCATACAGCCCTGAAACATAGACATGCTCTTGGTTGATCAGTCTTTCATCCAAAACAGTGGTACGTCGGGCAGCCATTTAAGGTTTGATGAAAGAGAAAAAGAGAGAAATTCGCAGATTTGGACTTAGAGGGTTTCTCACGAAGAATGTTTTCTCTCCTTGGAAGATGATGAATAATGAATTCAAAAGACACGGTTATGGTGTTTATGGCGGTTCTCAAGGGACGTGTGTAAGATCGACGATTGAGATTAATCAAGGGAATGATCTTGTGGTTCAGGAAAAAGGCGGAGATGTCAAATCGTCACTAATAATTACCTGGCGCGTGGGTCTGACTGCGCCCTTTCCGCTTCCTGACACATGCAGACATGCATTAAATGCTGAAAGACATGCCATTTGCCGCCTAAATAAATGTCTTTTTAAGGTTGCTGCATTTTCAAGTACGAGGTTGCAGAGTAATCAATACTCTCTTTGAAATAAATGCTATAACCTGGTGCTGCTTGAATTCTTGATTTCTGCTGTACTGTAAGAATATAAGATGCAGCGTTGTCTTAACCCAGTGCTGTATTGAGGTTTAGCTTACAGTACCGTTCTTACTGCTTTTCGCAAGCATGCAGAGGTTCCCCCTCGGTTCTTGCATCTTCTTTTTCTCTTCATAACTTAAGAATTCCTAGCTCGCTCCTTAGCATAGAAAACCTTGATTCACTTAAGGGCTTAGTGAATATATCTGCAAGCTGGAAATCCATGTGAACTTTCTCAAGCACAATATCCTTCTTCTCAACATGGTCTCTTATAAAATGATGACGTATATCAATGTGCTTTGTTCTTGAGTGAAATACAGGATTATGTGTTATTGCAATAACACTCGTATTATCACAGAGAATTGGAGTCTCTTTTTCTTGAATTCTATAATCCTTTAGTTGCTGCTGTATCCATAGAATTTGCGCACAGCAACTTCCTGCTGCAACATACTCTGCTTCTGCTGTAGAGGTTGCGATAGAAGTTTGCTTCTTGCAGAACCAAGAGACAAGTCTGTTTCCCAGAAACTGACACGTCCCACTGGTGCTCTTCCGATCAATCTTGCAGCCTGCATAATCTGAGTCGGAATAGCCTTTAAGCCTAAATCCTCCTTCCTTAGGATACCATAGGCCGACTTCCTGAGTTCCTTTCAGATATTTAATCACTTTTTTTACTGCTAACAGATGTGATTCCTTTGGTGCTGCTTGGAACCTTGCACAGACTCCTACTGTAAACATAATGTCTGGCCTGCTTGCTGTGAGATACAGCAATGATCCAATGAGTCGTCTGTACTTGGTTATGTCAACATCTTTGCCTTCCTCATCTTTGTTAAGACTTATGGATGTGGACATGGGAACGGACGTTGCTGCTCCATTCTCCATGCCAAATTTCTTGATAAGTTCCTTCGTATACTTGACTTGACTGATGAAGGTTCCTGTAGGTAGCTGCTTAACTTGCAATCCGAGAAAGAAACTTAATTCTCCCATCATACTAATCTCGAACTTTAACTGCATCAGGTTGGAGAATTTCTCACATAGATCTTTGTTTGTGGAGCCGAAAATAATGTCATCCACATATATTTGTACTAAGAGTACACTTTCTCCATCCTGTATCCTAAACAGCGTCTTGTCGATCGTCCCTTTCTGGAAGCCATTTTCCAGAAGATAAAGAGATAAGATGTCGTACTATGCTCTAGGTGCTTGCTTGAGTCCATACAGAACCTTTTGTAACCGAAACACCTTCTCTTCTCCTTAATCTTCGAAACCTGGAGATTGTTCAACATATACTTCCTCTGTAGGGAGACCATTCAGGAATGCGCTTTTAACATCCATTTGATAGATATTGAAATTCATGTGTGCTGCATAGGTTAGAAAAATCCTTATAGCTTCCAACCTTGCCACTGGAGCAAAAGTCTCATAAAATCAATTCTTTTTTCCTGACAGTATCCTTTGGCCACTAATCTTGCCTTGTTTCTAACAACAACTCCAAACTCATCTAACTTGTTCTTGAACACCTACTTTGTTCCAATTACACCTTGATGATTTGGTCTTGCAACTATTTGCCATACTTGATTTCTCTCAAATCCGTTCAGCTCTTCTTGCATGGCCTACACCCAGTTGCTATCTTGCAGTGCCTCTTCAACATTTTTAAGTTCTGTCTGAGATATGAAGCATGCAAACATTGCTTTGTGTGGGATGGATCTTCTTGTTCTTACACCAATGGATGAATCTCCTATTATAAGATCTCTTGGATGATTCCTTAGCCATGTCCTATCTGACTCAAAGACATGAATTGGTGTAGCTTACTCATCTTGTTGCTGTATTGCAGGAGGTTCTACTGTTGTAAGAATATCTGATGTATCCTCGGTTGCAGCTTCTTCATCCTTTTCTTCTCCTGTAGGCAGAACTCCTTCTATATAAGGTACAACATTCTCTTTCTTTGGGGCGGTCTCTTCAGGTGGTTCTTCCATCTTCTTTTTGTCACAATGTGGTTCATCAAACACCACATGAATAGATTCTTCTACCACCAGGGTTCTCTTGTTAAAAACTCTGAAAGCTCTACTTACAGCAGAGTATCCTAGAAATACTCTTTTATCTGATTTAGCATCGAAAGTTTTCAGATGTTCTTTTCCATTGTTGAGAATGTAACACCTGCATCCAAAGATATGCAGATAAGAGATATTTGGTGTATGACCATTCCATATTTCATAAGGCATTTTGTCAAGATCTTTGATGATTAGACATCTATTCTGCGTGTAGCATGTAGTGTTGGTAGCTTCAGCCCAAAATTTCTTGGGTATTTCTACTTCTGCTATCATTGTCCTTGCTGCTTCTTTGAGGGTTCTATTCTTTCTTTCAGCAACACCGTTTTGTTGCGGTGTTCTTACAGCAGAGTATTCATGACGAATACCATAAATTTATTCATGAACTCAGTTCCTCTGTCTGATCTTATCTTCACTATACTTAAGCTCTTTTCATTCTGAATCTTCTTCATGAGACCAGGTAGCTTCTCTTGAGTTTCTGACTTCTTTGCAAGAAAGATCGTCCATGTGTATCTGGAGTAGTCATCTACTACTATTAGGGAGTACTTCTTCCCACTCAAGCTTACTGGTTCTACTGGTCCAAAAAGGTCCATGTGTAGAATGTCTAGAATTCTGTGAGAAGATTTCTGAGTCTTTTCTTTGAATGAGCTTTTAACTTGCTTTCCTTTTTGACATGCTCCACAAACATTCTCCTTCTTGTATGCTACGCCTGGCAAACCTATCACGAGGCCTTTTCTTGCTAGCTTATTGATAGTCTTGAAGTTCAGATGGCTTAACCTCTTGTGCCATAGCCAGCTCAACTTTGGTGGACTTTTCACAATGAAGCATGTTGAATGTGTAGAGGAGTTCCAATCTGCTAGGTAGATATTTCATCTCCTCGTTCCTGTAAGCTTTACTTCATTCGTGGTGCTGTCCTTGTTTAAGCATTTGTTGAGGTTGAATTCCACTGTGTATCCTTTGTCACAGAATTGACTTATGCTTAGAAGATTGTATCTAAGCCCCTTTACATAGGATACATCCTCGTGTTAGGATGTATACTATAAGCCTAACTTTTGTATAAACATCTATTTATGATATGAGAATCTTTTATGGTCAAATGTTTGCATTTTATATATTTGTTATATATGTTATTGCAATTGTCTAATTAATTTATATTGTAGATAACATGGTGTGTGGTGCCATACAGAAGATCATGTTATCAGTTCCTTATAGATTATAAATGATAGCTCACAATCGAGATAATTTTGGACAAATTATCGGAATGGTTGTAGTGTAATTTGGTATTAATCTGTCTTGATTATAAAATTACACTAGTACATTTTGTATGTATTGAGCAGGACCAATTGAGGTTGTTTTATTTGTACTGACTACATAAATAAAACAAGACCTCTGTTATTATGGATGTGCGTCACTTTAATCATTGTATGATAACGGGTATGTATACTCGATATATGTTTCTTTAATTTACCAATGGGTGAGATTTATTTATTAAATCAATACACTCGGTAAATTGGGATACAATGTTGTTTATATGGTGTGCTGTTGATTATATAATGAAACTATGTCCTAATTATTTAGGATGACGATGTCCCCTTGAGGAACTCATAAGGACTATCATGTAAACCCTGCAGGTGGATTTATTCCGGCATGATAATAAAGTTGAGTGGTACTACTCTTGGAATTAAATATTAATTAATTGAATTGTTAGTAATTCATTTAATTAATGGACATTCGATATCTTAAACACGGGGAGATAAATGCACACATAATAAATAGGAGCCCATATCTAATATGGATAAGGGACGGTAGTTCAATAATATCTTTTTACTGGATTGAGATATTATTGATAGGCTTAAGAAGTATATTCAAATTGAATTTAGGACTCCTAAGCCTATCAGGAGACCGATTCCTAATCCTCCTCAAGGTCCCTATTGTAGCCTATAAATAAGCCTCAAGTCAGCCGTTTCTATACAGAGATACACAAACATAAGAATCTGAGATACATATTTAGAAAAGGACGGTTGAAAGTCTCGATAGTTCGTTGTCCACACAACGTTCGAGATAAATGCGAGGAATACAGCAGAAGATCGTGAGGTCCAGGCTTCATCGATTCCTCTATCTACAGTTCTGATTTTAGAACTAATTTCGGTGTAAAATGTATGATTCGTTTTCCGCTGTGCGTTAATCATTTTTGCATGGACCCCGAATCAGATAATCGTATAGGGTCAGCGATCCGACGGTTCCTATACCTCGATCTTTATTTTCCCTTTGACTAGGCATCCACTTCCTTTTGTGCTTCCTTGGGAATCATCTCCAAAGATGACTTTGGGTCCTTTACATTCTTGGAAGTATCTTAACGTGTCTTTACTACCTGTCATGTGCCTTGAGCAGCCGCTGTCGATATACCATACATCACTGCTGCAACCTGGCACTATAACCTGTAACAATTTCAAACAGATTTAGGTACCCATATCTGTACGGGTCCTTTGGGG
Source organism: Scutellaria barbata (assembly GCA_028654395.1). Lineage (NCBI taxonomy): Eukaryota > Viridiplantae > Streptophyta > Magnoliopsida > Lamiales > Lamiaceae > Scutellaria > Scutellaria barbata. The sequence goes on along the minus strand of CM053644.1, from coordinate 12,115,104 downwards.
TTAGTTACTTTAAGAACCCAAACTTTCTTAATAGTTACTATTTTACTGTAAGATTTGTTGGTTCTCGAGCTGTATGCAGTTGTCTTGAAAAACTGCTTGTTAAAAGAATGTGTATTAACAATGTGTGTGATACCATCACTTTTGTAGTGCGGTCTTCCACCATACTTCCCTAGAGTATATTCTCTTTGAAGTTTAGACATGTAAGTCTCAGTATAGGTGGGAAATTTTCTTCTATGCTACAACTTTGTTGGTTGCTGCATCCTCTTGCTGCATGCAGCAGATGGCTTCTGCTGCAGCCAATTCTTAGATGCAGGCTTATTTCCTGCAGTTGAGCATTGGGGTTTCTTCCCCTTATCCATCATTGCTGTTTTGTTCACTATCTTTACAGAGTTACAAAATAACTCTTTCTCCATTGGAGTTTCAGCTTGAACAAAATTTACAGCTTTGGATGTACTTGCTGTATTCTGAGAGGTATGATTGCTGTAACCTATACCCGATTTTTCAAAAGGGTTTCTGTTTTGATTTATGCAATCTCTTGCGTCCTTTGATGATTTACTGAAAGTGCTTATCGTGACCTGCAAAACTTTCCTTCTCAGATTTTAGCTTGGTGACCAGCAGATTTAATCTAGAGACCTCTTGTTGCAGCTTACTACACTTTGAGTTATCAGACTCTCGTGCAGCGAGCATTTTGGCAATATCGATACTTTTGCTCTTGAGGATCTCATTATCGATTCTTAGGTTTTTATTCTCAACCTTCAGTTCCTCATGAATTGAGTTGATCTGCTCAAAGTCACTCATGATCCTTTTCAAGGAGTGGATCATGTTCAGCTCCTCACTATCTGGTATGGACAACGGTTGGTAGATTACCTCATCTTCTTCGCTGTCCTCGCCATCTCTAGCCATCAGGCATATCAGCGCTTCTTCATTAGAGGATGAGGTTTCAGTGTCACTGCTAGAGGATTCTGCAGCTTTCAGTACTTCCTTTGGAACTACTGCATCCTTGGCTTTTTCCATTTCTCCTATGAGAGCTCGAAGCTTGTGTCTTTCCTCTCTTCTTTTATCTCTCATCTGCTCCCTTTCTCCTTCTGGATACTTGTGCACGGTTGGATACAGACAATTTCTTGCATAGTTCCTTGGTTTCCTGCAGTTGTAACACAGGTCAACATTGCTTGAATTTGATTATGGAGAAGAGGATACCTGAGGAGGTGGATGACTTCTTCTGAAGTCGTTCTTCTTATTGAGGTTGGTGTTGCTGCTATTGTTGCTTTTTATAAATCTCCTAAATTTCTTTAGGAGAAGCGTCATATCCTCTTCAGCAACTTCTGCTGTATCCTCATTCTGTTTACTGCAACTAGTGGTTGCTGTATCCTTGGTTCCTCTGGCCGTCAGCGCTGTAACTTTGGAGCTTGACTCCTCTGACTCATTTCTCCTTCTATTGATGTCATACTCGAATGTTTTCAGGTCGGAGAATAAGTCGAATGTGCTCATGGACTTCAGATCCATAGATACTCTCATGGCAGTGGTCTTACTATCCCACTCCGCAGGTAGGGCTCTTAACACCTTCATGTTTTTCTCTTTCTGTGTGTAGTGTTTGCCCAGAGCTTCTAGTTCATTCACTATTGATGTGAATCTCAAATCTAGTTGCTCAAGAGTCTCTTCATTCTTCATCTCGAAGAGCTCGAATAATTGGGTCGCGTTGGAGATTTTGTTGTCTTTGGTGAGCTCAGTTCCTTCACAGATTTGCTCCAACTTTTCCCATATTTCTTTGGATGTCGAGCAAGTTTTCACTTTGCTAAATGTGCCTTTATCCAAAGTAATAAATAGAGCATTCTTTGCCACATTATCGAGATTGGCTCTCTTCCTGTCTTCGTTTCCCCACTCTTGACATGGTTTGATCAGGAAGTTAGGTGGTGGCTGCTCTCCTTCCGCATGGTCTCTCCCATACATTGGATTCACCTTCATGGGGATTATTGGTCCTTCAGTTATGACCGTCCATATCTCATCGTTCATGGCTGAAAGGTGTGCCTGCATTCTTATCTTCCAATCGTCATATTCCTCTATGGAAAACATAGGTAGTTTGTGATTGGAAGAATCCATGATATGCTTAAAGAATAAGTTTTATGTAGAGAAAACAGCAAAACAAGGGTGGATCTGGGTAGGTGACCAGATAAGTTGGCTTTTAACCCAACTTGCTCTAATACCACTTGTTGGTCCCAAGTGGTGTCCGAGGTTCAGAGGAGGGTGAATGAACCTTGGTCGATTTTTAAAAACTTTAAAACAACCGTTCTGCACTGTAAGTTACTTGAGCTTGCAGCGTTAGATGGTCACTGCTTGCAGCGCTAGGAAATAGTGCTGCACGCTGTAACCTGGAGTTTTATACGCAGCGGAAATAAACTTTTTAAACGCAAGACTGTTTTTCTCAAAATGCTTCTTTCAAACGTTTTATGATGAGAGACAAATAATAATGCAGAAGAAAAGCGCACAGATAAATAAAACAATAAACACTTATGGCTTATAGTGGTTCGAAGGTGGTGTAATCCTTCTACGTCAACTCTACTGCTCCTCGAGCAGGAACTTTGTTAAGCAAGATTGATTTACAGGACTCTCCTAACAATCTATCAACTTTACAAAGAAACAACCTACTGAAGTCCAGCGTACACACAGCAACTGCAAACTTCAAAGGCTAACCCACACAGGGTTCCACACTCCCACATAGGGAAGCTGCCTAACTCTAGACAACTAAGCAAATAGCAAGGATCTCTCCTATCAACTGCTTGACACCACTAAAACAACCTAAGCACACAGCAACAAGGTTAAAAGGATAAAAAGGTTTTCTTCAACTGTTGCTTCGAAATGAGCTTCTGAATCCTTGAGGAAACTTTCAGCTTGAACTTGCTTCACTTCGGTAGGTTGAGTGACTGATACTGATTGTCAGCTTGAATGCTTGAATCTTGTAAGCTTTGAGTATTTCGCGAATGACTTTTAGGTCTCAGTAATGGTTTCAGTAACAGTTACCAGTTTCAGTGCTCCTCAACCTCTATTTATACTTGTAGGAGAAGATGTCCGTTGAAGGAGACATCCCTCTTTTGAATTTGAAGTAGTCTGACCAAAGTATGGTTCGCATTTAATGCGACTTGACTTTCTCTTTCGGAGCATTTAATGCGGCAGTTGCGGCTCGCAGCTTTCTGCAGCACGTCAGTTCATGTGGCATCTTCTTATTGGCTCCGTGTCTGCTACTTTGACCTTTTCTTGAACGGCTCTATTTATTCTTGCGTGAATCTCCGTTTCTCGTACTGCATTTATCCTTTCTAGCATTTGCAGGATACTTTGTTTTGTAGTTGGCGCTGTATAACTTAACTGTACTGTAAGCTTTGCGTTGTATCCTAGGTCTTCGTGCAGCTGATACTTTTTTTCAGTGTTGCAGTAACCTAGACCTGGTTGCAGTATCTTCTAGCAGTGCTGCTGTAACTTCTTTCTAGCAGTACTTCTGTATCCTTTTCTTGCAGCGTTGCTGTACGCCGTTCTTTCTTACTTTGCTGTATAGAAGATTTGACTCGTTGAAGTGTTGCTGTATCTTCTTTCAACCAGCTATGCTGTATCCTTATCTTCTTGCAGCAATACTGTATCCTGCCTTCTTGCAGCGATAACTTCCTTTAAAGCTTAGATGCAACTTTATCCTTTTTATCTTCCATTTTAACACTTAACACATGACTCAAATCTAGTCTATTCATTCACTTAAACAATGTGAAAAATGGGGTACTTAAAACTTTCTATTACATATTTGGTTTGTCTCATCAAAATCTAAACATTGAAATCCTAACAAAAATGATGTCTGATATCCATATATTTTGTTCTTGAATGAAATACAAGATTGTGAGTTATTGCGTTAGCACTTGTAATGCCACACAGAATTGGACTTTTTCTCTCTTCATTTCCATAATCCTTTAATTGTTGTTGTATCCATAAAATCTGTGCACAATAACTTCCTACTGCAATATATTCTGCTTCTGCTATAGATGTTACAATGGATGTCTACTTCCTACCAAACCATGACACTAGTCTGTTTCCAAGAAACTGATATGTTCCACTAATGCTCTTTCTATCAATCTTATATCCAGCATAGTCTAAATCTGAGTAGCCTTTTAGACTGCACTCTCCTTCTTTCGGATACCAAAGTCCAACATCTTGAGTTCCTTTAAGATATTTGATACTCTTTTTTACTATAGTAAGATGTGAATCTTTTGGTGCAACTTGAAATCTAGTGCAAACTCGTACTGTAAACATGATGTCAAGCCTGCTTGTGGTAAGATACAGCAGTTACCCGATCAATCTTCTATATTTGGTGATATCCACATATTTTCCATCTTCACCTTTGTCAACCCTAATTGAGGTAGCTATGGGAATACTTACTACAGAGCCATTTGTCATTCCAAATATTTTGATAAACTCTTTTGTATACTTGACTTGATTGATGAAGATTTCAGAGTCAAGTTTAACTTGTAAGCCAAGGAAAAAACTTAATTCTCCCATCATACACATTTTAAACTTTTTTTGCATCAAATTTGAGAAATTTTCACAGAGATCTTTGTTTACGAATCTAAAGATTATGTCATCTACATATATCTGTACAAGGAGAATACTTTCTCTATCTTAAATCCTGAACATCGTTTTATCAATTGTTTCTTTTTAAAGCCATTCTCCAGAAGGTATATGGATAAGGTGTCATACCATGCTCTAGGTGCTTGTTTAAGGCCATAGAGAGCTTTATGTAGCTTAAAGACTTTACCTTTTGCTTTATCTTCAAAACCTAATGGTTGCTCCATATATACTTCTTCAGAAAGAAGTCCATTACGAAATACACTTTTCACATCCATTTGATAAACATTAAAATTCTTGTGTGTTGTATATACTAGACAAATCCTTATGGCTTCTAATCTGGCTATTGGAACAAAAGTCTCAATAAAATCAATTACTTCTTCTTGACAGTATCTTTTTGCTACTAGTCTTTTTTTATTTCGTACTACAAGTCCTAATTCATCTACCTTATTTTTAAATACTCATTTAGTTCCAATAACGCCTTGATGAGTGAGTCTAGAATCTATCTGCCTAACTTGATTTCTTACAAAGTCATTCAGTTATTCCTGCATAGCTTAAATCCATTTATTGTCTTCAAGTGCTTCTTCTATGCTTTTAGGTTCATATTGAGATATGAAGCATGCAAACATGACTTCATGAGGTATTGATCTTCTTGTTCTTACTCCAACGTTAGGATCTCCAATAATGAGTTTCATTTGGATGATTCTTAAGCCATGTTTTGTCTGGTCAAAAGCTTGCATAGGTCTTGGATGATTTTCATCTTGCTGTAAGTTGTCAGGTTGTATTGCTCTATCCTGATCTGTTGTATATTTTGATGTGGATTCTTCTTCTTTATCTTCTGTAGGGATTGATATTCCTTCAATGTAAGATACTGAATTATCTTTTATCCTTAGATGTGACATATCTTCATTTATTTTATCCAGGTCATTAGTGTTATAATGTGGTTTATAAAATACCATATGTATTGATTCTTCAACCACAAGTGTTCTTTTGTTGAAGATTCTGAAAGTTTTGCTTACTAATTAATATCCTAAGAACACGCCTTCATCTGACTTTGCATCAAAAGTCCTTAAATGTTCTTTTCCATTATTGAGGATATAACATCTGCATCCAAAGATGTGTAGATAAGAAATATTTCATGTATATCCATATCAAATTTCATAGGGGGTCTTATCAAGATCTTTGTTGATTAAGCATCTATTCTGATCATAGCATGCTCTATTGGTTGCTTCTACCCAAAATCTCTTAGGTATCTCTGCTTCTGCAGTCATTGTTCTAACTGCTTCTTTGAGGGTTCTGTTCTTTCTTTCAGCAACACCATTTTGGTGTGGTGTTTTTGCAGCTGATATTCATGACAAATTCCATTGTTAGTGCAATACTTTTCTATAAATTTATTAGTGAATTCAGTTTCTCTATCATATGTTATCTTTACAATGCTCAAGCTTTTCTCATTCTAAATCGTCTTCATAAGGTCGGGTAGCTTGTTTTGTGTATTTGACTTCTTGGCTAGAAAGATTGTCTATGTAAATCTTGGGTAGTCATCCACAACTACTAGAAAATATTTCTTTCCACTGATGCTTACTGGTTCAACTAGTCCAAAAAGATCCATATGTAAAAGATCTATAATCTTGTGAGATGATATATGAATCTTATCTTTGAATGAACTTAACTTCATTGGATTTGTTGTCACTGATTAAACAATTGTTGAGGTTCAATTCCACTAAGATATTGTTACCATTACTGTTTAAGTATGGTCTTCCATTATACTTCCACGGAGTATATGCTTTTTTGGGTTTAGACATTAAGGTCTTTGTATTGGTGGGGTAGATGTTTTTATGCTTTAACTTCGTAGGGTGGTTGTATTTTTTTTTGCTTACAGCAGATTGGTTCTGCTGCAGCCAACTCTTATATACAAGCTTATTTCGTGTAGTTATGCATATGGGCTTCTTTCCCTTATCTATTGTTGTTGGTCTATTCAAGTTCGTTTCTGAGTCATTAATCAATTTTTTTACCATTGGAGTTTCAGCTTAAACAAACTTAACAGTTTTAGATTTACTTGTTGTATTCTAAGAGGATTGACTAATGTATCCTAAGCCAAATTTCTCCAAAGGACTTCTGGCCATCAACAGACAGTCTCTTGCATCTTTAACAAACTTACTAAAGATTCTTATAGTTGCTAGTAGATTCTCTTTCTCACTCTCTGGTTTGGAGATCAGCAGATTGCGCCTTGATACTTTCTTTTGGAGTTTGCTGCAACTTGAGTTCTTACACTCATATGTGGATAATATTTCTGCCATATCATTGTGCTTACTCCTAGATATCCTATTTTTAGTTTTAAGCTCCTCATGTACTGAGTTTATCTGCTCAAAATCACTCATGATCTACTTGAGAGCTTTGATCATGTTCAACTTTCCATCTTCAGGTGTGGGTTGAGGTTAGTAGATTACCTTATCATCTCCACTTTCTTCATAGTCTTTCGCTATTAGACATATTAGTGTTTATTCATCTGAGGTTGAGGTATCACTATTACTATCAGATGATTCTTGCTCCTTCAGTATCTCCTTGGATACTGTTGTATCCTTAGTTGTTTCAATTTCTCTAAGCAGTGCTTTAAGCTTCTACTTGTCATTGTTCGTCTTTTCTCTTTTCTAATCTCTCTCACCCTCAGGGTACTTGTTCACCTTTGAGTATGGACAATTCCTAGCATAATATCCAGGTTTTCCTCAGTTGTAATATATATCAGATATAACTGTATTTGATTAACGATTAGGTGATACCTATGGCATTGATTAATCCATTCTAAAGTCATTCTTTTTGTTATTCTTCATGAATCTTTTAAATTTCTTGAGAAGTAAAGCCATAACTTCTTCTGCGTCTTCTGTTGACAGCTCTGACTGTTTGTTGCAACTAGTAGTTGTTGTATCTTTAGAAGTTCTTCTTGTTAATGCAGAAACTTTTGAACTTGATTCTTTAGCCTCTTTTTGTTTCTATTGTTGATGTCGAATTCAAAAGCCTTAAGGTCTGAGAATAAGTTAAAGGTACTCATGGATTTTAATTCCATTGATATTCTTATTACAGTCGTCTTACTGTCTCACTTAGTTGGTAGAGCTCTTAGCACTTTCATATTTTTCTCCTTCTGATTATAGTGCTTGCCAAGAGTGTCTAATTCGTTTACAATTGATGTGAATCTTAAGTTCAGTTGCTTTATAGATTCTTCAGTCTTCATCTCAAAGAGCTTAAACAGTTGAGTAACATTGGAGATCTTATTGTTCATGGACTATTCTGTTCCTTCACAGATTTGTTCCAATTTTTCCCAAATTTCTTTGGATATTCTGTAAGTTTTAACTTTGCTGAAGGTTTCCTTATCCAGGGTTATAAATAGAGCGTTCTTTACTACGTTGTCCAAGTTAGTTTTTTTCCTGTCTTCATTGTTTCATTCCTATCTTGGCTTGACCAGGAAGTTGGGTGGAGGAGATGCTTCTTCCTCCTATTCTCTTCCCAACATAGGGTTAACATTCATCGGTATGATTGGACCTTCTGTGATCATTATCCACATTTCATCATTCATTGTAGAGAGGTGTGCCTACATTTTAATCTTCCAATTATCATATTTTCTATGGAAAAATTAAGAGTTTATGATAGGATGTATCTATGATATGCTATAAGATGAAGTTTTTAAGAAAAACAATAAGAAAGCAACAAGCACAGGGTGGATATGGGTAGGTGACCAAATAAGTTGGTTATTAACCCAACTCGTTCTGATATCACTTGTTGGTCCCAAGTGGTCTCGGAGGTTCAGAGGGGGAGTGAATGAACCTCTATCGATTTTTTAAAATCTTTTCGAACAGGTTACACAACAAGTTACTTGAACTTACAGTATAACAAGTAGATTAGCTTACAACACTATAAGTTAGTACTTTGTGTTGTATCCAAAAGTTCTTGCAGTGGAATTAAAATTTTGTAAGAGGTTTGTTGAACACGTTTTCTTAAAGATGTTTTCTTGTAAACCTTTTATGCACGATGATGATAGATGAGCATGTATGAAAATGTAAAGTGATTAAACACTTATGGTCTTATAATGGTTCAAAGGTGGTGTAATCCTTCTATGTTCATTCTATTGCTTCCCAAAGTAGGAACTTCATTAAGTAAGTTTGATCTATAGGTTACAGTATAACAAACTATCAACTCAACAAGCTATCACCTATTGGAACTCAACTTACACACAACTGTTGCAAGTTTCAAAGATAAACCCACTAAGGATTTCAAACACCCACATAGGGTAGTTGTCTTCACCTAGACAACTATAACAATAAGTAAGAATATAATCCTATCAATTGATGATTCCAAATAAAACAACCTAGTACACAACAAATAGATTAAACTATATTTATTTTCTCCAACTGATGCAGTGAAGTAGTCTCTTGTAACTTTGAGCTTCTGAGTTTAGCTTGACTACTTCACAAGGTCGAGTGACTGAAACTGTGTTCTTGAATGCTTGAAGATTATAATCAATTCTTGTTTGGTCTCTTGAGCGTGAAAGTTTCAGTAGTTGTTTCAATCTTCTCTTCCTCTATTTATAGATGTAGAGATATGCCCGTTGAAGAAGACATTCTCCTTTTGAATTTAATACTCTTCCATGTTGGTATGACTTGTATTAAATTTTCTGTTGGTCCCAAGTGGTGTCCGAGGTTCAGAGGGGGGGTGAACGAACCTTGGTTGATTTTGCAAATCTTTTATAAACTTACTGTTCTGCAAGTTACTTGAACTTGTAGCGCCAGACAGTTACTGCTTACAGCACTAGTATGCAGTGCTACATGCTATAATTTAGAGTTTATGTACACAGCGGAAAATATGTTTTATGACACAAGGTTGGTTTTCTCAAATATGATCCTTTTTAAGATGTTTTAGGCTTATGACAGAGATATGTATGAAATGTAAAACACAGATATTAAAGTAATAAAACACTTATGGTTTATAGTGGTTCGAAGGTGATGTAATCCTTCTACGTCCACTTTACTGATACCTCGAGCAGGAACTTTGTTCAGCAGATTAGTTTACAGGACACTTCTAACAATCTATCAACTTACAAAGCTAAGCACCTACTAGAGCCCAGCTTACACACAACAACTGCAAGCTCTAAAGGCAACCCACACAGGGTTCCACACTTCCACACAGGAAATTGTCTAACAACTAGACAACAACACAAACAGCAAGGATAAATCCTATCAACTGTTCGATACCTAAAACAACCTAAGCACACAGCAACAAGGTTAAAATTATATAAAATTATTCTTCAATTGGTGCGGTGAAGTGAGCTTCTGAATCCTTCAAAGGATCTTTCCATTTGAACTTAGTTCATTTCACTTAGGTCGAGTGATTGAAACTGTAGAGAATGCTTGAGAGAATATAACTTGAATGCTTGGTCTTTTTCACGTAAATATTTCAGTAGTCAGCTTCAGGGTTACTTGTCCTCTATTTATACTTGTAGAAAGATATTCGTTGAAGGAGATAACTCTTATTTGAATTTGAGTGTACTTGATCAAAGGTATGGCTCGCATTTAATGCGACTTGACTTTCTCTTTCAGAGCATTTAATATGGTGGTTGCGGCTTACAGCTTTCAGCAGCACGTCAGTCCACGTGTCGACTCGGCATTGGCTCCGTGTCTGCAGCTTTGATATTCTCTAGAACGACTTTAATTATTCTTGCTTGGTTCTTCATTCCTCGTACTGCATTTATCCTTCCTCGGATTGCAGGATACTTATTTTGTTTGTCTTAAGTACTGTTGGCTGATTATCCAGTAAGCTTTGCGCTGTATCCTAGGTCTGCTTGTAGTTGTTCGTTCTTACACTGCTGCTGTAACTTGACCTTCTTGTAGTAACTTTATAGAGTACTGCTATATCCTTTCTTGCAGTACTCCTGTAGCCTTTTCTTACAATGTTGCTGCATGCAGTTTTTGCTTACTTTCTTACTGCATTGCTGTATCTATCTTCTTGCAGTATTGCTGTATCTGCTTTCTTGCAGCAGCTTCATTTTGAATTTCTCGATGCATTATTGTACTTATATATACCTCCATTTTTAGCACCTATAACTAGACTTAATCCTACTCTTTGTTTCTCACTTAAACATTATGAAAAATAGGGTACTTAAACTTCCTATTACATATTTGGTTTGTCTCATCAAAATCTAAATATTGAAATCCCAACAATTTCCCCCTTTTTGATGATGACAAAACGTTTACATTATTTCGTTCATAAAGTAAGTTTTACTTTGCACTATATCATTTTTCATCAGGATTATATACTTGATATGCTTTGAGAAAGAAAATCTAATCCTGGATTCATCAAAGATGTATCTTGTCTAATCCTTTATCACATATCTTCAGGATAAGCAAAAAGCATGCAAAGGTCCATAGGATATGAACTTGATCAAATACAGAAAAAAATAAAATTTCTTCATTAAGGAAAAGAAATTTTACACAACATTCAGAGAGATATATACAAAAATGTACAACATCATACATTGATTATTGCTGAAACAGGGACCTTCTTGTAGATGATTTATCTAGTCTTCTTTCAGCAGTCCTTCTTTTTTGCTCCATCCTCTCTCTGGATCCTTTCCACCAGTCTCGAATGGACTTCTGATAGGATTCTTCCAGTTTCTTCTTGATCTTTGGAATGTGAATCCATCTCAGCCAAAAGTCCTCACAGTAAGGCACAATCCTGTCTTGCTTTACCAGGGTTATATACTTATTTTGAATCTCTAATTCTCCATCCCTGACAAGCTGTTTATATCTCCTCAATGCAGATTGGCAAGTCTGAAATCTCTTGAAGTAGCCATTCCTGCATAGGTATCTGCAGTATCTAAGGCACTCTAATATTTTGAACAACGTGATATGCTCAAACGATGGATTCTTGTCACTAGGTAAGACAATTGTCTTAAAGATATTCAAGCTCTAGGCCATGTTTTCTTCTTCAGGCCTCTAATCCATCAGCACCGATACTTCAGCAGATATATTGTCTGTATCGAGACGTGGTATGTCCTGAAGGGGGTATTGGTAGAGAGCCCTATCAATGTCCTTCATTGTTTTTGGTCTTCTCTCTCCAATAACACTAAGCCTCTGCATCCAGACATTTTCTTCTTGTTCTGCTCTGGCTATCTCTACCCTCTGAGCAGCCATCTTCTCATTATAATGCCTTTCAGCTTTGGCTCTGCTAACCCTCTTCCTTGAGCCGCACTACTGGTCCTCTCCCCCTCTCTTTGTATGATGAGAGGAGGGAGGTGCTGCATCCTTTCTTGCAGAGACACAGTAAGTAGTGTCTGCAGCTGATCTGCTTGCAGTAGCTGCACCACCAGCTCCTCCTTCGTCATCTTTTCTCCATCTCTTTGGAGAAAGAGCGTCATGCTCAAGGATCCAGGCAAGCCCCTCTACCTGCCAGAAGACCACGATCTACTGTGGTACAAGATACCCCTACTCCAACCCCGATTTTGTATGATGCCAAAAAGGAGGAAGGATTCCAAGACAGATACCGGAGCTCAGGGGAGAAAGAAGAAGAAGAAAATAAGATGCAGATGATCCTTTCTTCCTCCTCCTGCTGAGAGGCTGATCATCTTCATTCTTTTTTTCTTCTTCTACTTCTTTCTCCCTTGAGCTCCGGTATCTATCTTGGAATCCTTCTCCCTTTAATAATGGTGGTCGGTTCCCCCTGAGTGTCTGCTTCTATAAGGATGGCTGCTTGCTGTACTGTTGTCTCTACCAGTACAGGGAGTCCAGCCTCTGCAACTTCCTCCGTGGTTGCGTCATCGGCAATTTCAGCAATATCAGAGAGTACATCTCTAATAATGGCGGTCAGTTCCCCCTGAGTGTCTGCAGTAGCATCTGCAACAATACGAACTGGGAAATCACCGTAGTCTATTAGTTGAGGCTCCTCCTCCTCCAAAGGATCAAAAATGACGATCGTGGAGAGGCCTTCAACCATTTGCGCATATGCAGGGGAGCTTGAATTGTGACTTGAGCATCTTTTTCCCCGCATTCTCCTAGGAGTGTGCTGCATCCTTGTCTCCTTGATGCTTGCTTGCAGCGCCTGTTGCAGCATAGCTTTCTCAACCTGCTCCACTCCTAGGGTGTTGATTTGCTCTTGGGCAAATGCAACATCGTCGTCCCTTCTTATAGCCTCTGCAGCCGGGGCTAGGAAGACTTAGACATCCTCCATTGCTGTTTTCATCTGTAGCTCTGCAGAGTAGGATTCTGCAATAGCTTTACCCTTCCTTTTGTCCAGTGCTCCGTGAGCAGCAGTGCTTCTTGATCACCACCGCTGCATACTCAAGTTGCAGGAGAGCCAGAATATCTTCTGAGTTGGCCCACTCCAGGACAGCTTACTCAACTGTGAGAAATTCTATCAATTTCAACAGAATTTCCCTTTAGCCAATCTCACGCTCCTCCAGAGACTGTACTGTTGTTCCATATTTCTAGCAGCTGGGAAGGTTGGATCCAGCACAGACTAAACAACTTCAGGATCACACAAAGAGGCTAAGTCAGTAGCCCCTTCTAGGCGAGCTTGTTCAATTGGCTCATCATTTTGCTCCTCGTCTACTGCAACTACCACCAAACTTGCAGTAGAGAGTTGGGAATCAACTTTCAGGATCTGCTCAGCAGATCTTGCAGCAGCTACATCAACCTTCTTCTTCCTGCGCGGGACCTTCTTCACCAGGGGTGCGTCATCATTTGAGGAGTGGATTTAATTTCAGGTTCAGTCCTTCTTGGTGTCCTCTTGATCAGGGGAAAGAAGACTCTCAGCATCATCATCTTCCTCTTCACCCCCGCTGCCTACAGCTTCATCTTGCAGGGCTAGTGTTGCAGTTTTTTTATCTTTGGTTTTCTTTCATGCAACACCAGCACCCGCCGTCTTATTTTGGGTCTTACCCTTCTTCTTATCTCCGAGATACTTTTCAATAGGGATAGGGATGGGAGCTGTAAGCTGAAGGCCTAACTTGTAGAGCAGAGAGCATATGGTGATTCCATAGCTCCTCCTCACTGTGCTCTTATCTGCCTCCTCCCAAATGCTCTTCAAGATGAACCTAGCCCAGTTCACCTTCTCTCCGGCCATGATGGCAGACATGATCTGAAATTGGAGATCAGTGCATCTGTCATAACTTCCTATTCAGCCCTTAATGGAGTATGCACAAATGTTGTGAAGAAACTCAAACTTCGGTTTGAAGAGTTTCTTTAGGGTGCTTCTCTTAATCTCGGCCCCGACATCTCTTGCTCTAAAGAGATCCCACATCTCTTGAGCACTCTCTTCCCCATACGTCGCCAGCTAACAAGAAGTCAAGCCTTCAGAAGAGATGCTGAAAGCAGTGGCGATGTCTCCGGAGGACACTGCCGTTTCTTCTTCATCTGCAACCATCTGAAATAGGATATAGTCCTTTCTTTTCTCGGACCTCCTAGCAAACGAGTAGAATTGCTGAATCGATTCTATGGAATATCCAGTATAGACAGTGGTCAGGAGCCCTAGAACACGGGTCCTTCCCAAAACGTCTAAAATGCTCCTGAAGAGCGTGTTGTCGTATAAACTAGAGTCATAAACGTGCTCCAGATTCACTAATCTTCCCTCTAGAATGATGGTTTGCCTTGCCACCATTGATGATTTTTAAGAGAGAAAAGAGTTTCTAGGATTTGAAAATTTTTACGAAGAAAATGAAACATCTCTCTTGGGTTATGGCGAAATAAATTTAAAATGAGAAGGTTATGAGATTATGGAGAATATCAATGGACGTGTAGTAAGATCAACAATTGAGATTAAATGGATTGAATTGATCTTACGGTCCTTAGAAAAAGAAGGAGGGGTCAAATCGTAAATGATCATGACTTGTGCAAACGTGGGCTCTAACCGTACCTCTTCGACTTCTGACAGGCGCAGACTTGCATTAAATGCTGAAAGACATGCAATTTGCCGCCTAATTTATGGTTTTTTAAGGTTGCAGCATCCTGGTACGAGATTGCAGAGTATTAAATACTCTTTGAAATAAATGTTGTAACCAAGTGCTGCTTACTCTCCCATTTCTTGACTGTGGTGTAAGAATAAAAGATGCAGCGTTATTTGAACCCAGTGCTGTATGAAGACGCAACTTACAATACTATACTTATAGCTTCTCGCAAGCATGCAGACATTCCCCCTGGGCTTCTGCCCCTTCTTTTTCCACTCATAATTTCAGAATTCCCAGCTCGTTTCGAAGTATAAAAAACCATGATTCACTTAAAGGTTTAGTGAATATATCTGCAAGCTAGAGATCCGTATGAACTTTTTCATGTACGACATCTTTCTTCTCCACATGATCTCTTATAAAGTGATGTCGTATATCGATGTGCTTTGTTCTTGAGTGAAATACAGGATTATGGGTAATTGCAATTGCACTCGTATTATCACAGAGAATCGGAGTCTCTTTTTCTTCAATCTCATAATCTCTTAGTTGCTGCTGTATCCAGAGGATTTGAGCACAATAACTTCCTGCTGCAACATATTCTGCTTCTGCTGTAGATGTTGCAATCGATGTTTACTTCCTGCAGAACCATGAAACAAGTCTATTTCCCAAAATTTGACAAGTCCCACTGGTGTTTTTTCTATCAATCTTGCAGCCTGCATAATCTGAGTCAAAATAGCCTTTAAGCTTGAATCCCCCTTCCTTAGGATACCATAGGCCTACTTCTTGACTTGATAATCCTTTTGACAACTGAAAGATGTGACTCCTTTGGTACTACTTGGAATCTTGCACAGACTCCAACTGTAAACATCATATCTGGCCTGCTTGTTGTAAGATATAACAAGGATCCTATGAGTCGTCTGTACTTTGTGATATCTACATCTTTACCATCTTTATCTTTGTCAAGGCTTATGGATGTAGACATAGGGACAGATGTTGCTGAACCATTTTGTGTACTTGAGCAGGCTGATGAAGGTTCCTGCAACCAGCTACTTTACTTGCAGCCCTATAAAGAAACTTAATTCTTCTATCATACTCATCTCGAATTTCGACTGCATCAGGTTGGAAAACTTCTCACATAACTCTTTGTTGGTGGATCCAAAGATGATATCATCCACATATATCTATACTAGGAGAATATTATCTCTATCCTGTATCCTGAATAGAGTTTTGTCGATTGTTCCTTTTTTGAAACCATTTTCCAGCAGATAGAGGGATAAGGTGCCATACCAAGCTCTTGGTGCTTGCTTGAGTCCATACAAGGCCTTGTATAATCTAAACACCTTCTCTTCTGTTTGCTCTTCAAAACCTGGAGGTTGCTCTACATAAACTTTCTCTGTAAGAAGACTATTAAGGAATGCACTCTTCACATCCATCTGATACACATTGAAATTCATATGAGCTGCATATGTCAGAAAAATCCTTATAGCTTCCAGCCTTGTTACTGGAACAAAAGTCTCATCAAAATCAATTCCTTATTCCCAGCAATATACCTTAGTAACTAATCTTGCTTTGTTCCTCACAACAAGTCCAGATGCATCTAGCTTGTTCTTGAAGACCCACTTTGTACCAATAACTCCTTGATGAGTTGATCTTACAACTGCTTGCCAAACTTGATTTCTTTCAAAACCATTTAGCTCTTCTTGCATGGCTTGTACCCAATTGCTATCTTGTAGGTCTTCTTCAACATTCTTGGGCTCTGTTTGAGATATGAAGCATGCAAACATTGTTTCATGAGGAATGGACCTTCTTGTCCTTACTCCTATGGATGAATCTCCAATAATAAGATCCATAGGATGATTCCTTAGCCACGTTCTGTCAGGCTAAAAAATATGTACAGATCTAGGTTGCTCCTCATGTTGCTATAAGATTGGAGGTTCTACTGCTGTAAGAATATCTGCTGCATCCAGAGGTGCAACATCTTCTTCTTTGTGAAATGTTGTATGCAGAACTCCTTCAACATAGGGAACATCATTCTCTTTCCTTGGAGCTACTTTTTCAGCAGGTTCTTCTAGCTTCTTGGTGTCACAATGTGGTTCATCAAACACTACATGAATTGACTCTTCAACCACTAAGGTTCTTTTGTTGAAGACTCTGAAGGCTCTACTTATAGTAGAGTATCCTAAGAATACTCCTTCGTCTGATTTGGCATCAAAGGTTTTTAGATGCTCATTTCCATTGTTGAGGATATAACACTTATATCCAATGATATGCAGATATGAAACATTTGGTGTATATCCATTCCAGACTTCATATGGAGTTTTGTCCAGATCGTTGTTGATTAGATATCTGTTCTGTATATAGCATGCAGTGTTGGTTGCTTCAGCCCAAAATCTCTTGGGTATCTCTGCTTCTGCTATCATTGTCCTTGCTGTTTCCTTGAGGGTTCTATTCCTCATTTCAGCTACACCATTCTGTTGTGGTGTTCTTGCAGCAGAGTATTCATGATTAATACCATTATCAGAATAGAATTTCTCAATAAATTTATTTGTGAACTCAGTTCCTCTATCTGATCTGATCATCACAATACTCAAGCTCTTTTTATTTTGAATCTTCTTCATAAGCTCAGGTAGCTTGCTTGGAGTCTTTGATTTATTAGCAAGGAATATGGTCCAGGTATATCTGGAGTAGTCATCTACTACCACAAGTGAGTACTTATTCCCACTTATGCTTCCTGGTTCTACTGGTCCAAAAAAGGTCCACATATAGAAGATCTAGAATCCTATGAGATGACTTCTGCAGCTTGTCTTTGAATGAGCTTTTCACTCCCTTCTGACAAGCTTTACATATATTCTCCTTTTTGTATGCCACATCTGGCAATCCTCTTACAAGACCTTTTCTTGCTATCTTGTTAATAGTCTTGAAGTTCAGATGACTTAATATCTTATGCCATAGCCAGCTCAGCTCTAGTGGACTTTTCACAATGAAACATGTTGGTTAAATAGATGAGTTCCAGTTAGCAAGATATATGTTTTCTCTTCTTGTTCTTATAAACTTGACTTCATTTGTTGTGTTGTCCTTAATTAGACACTTGTTAAGGTTGAACTCCATAGTGTATCCTTCGTCGCAAAACTGACTGATGCTCAGAAGATTATATATGACGCCTTTTACATAGAATACATCTTTGATCTTTATATTTTCTTTGGTTAAGCTTCCACTTCCTTTTGTGCTTCCTATGGAATCATCTCCAAAGATGACCTTCGGTCCTTTGCGTTCTTGGAAGTCTTTCAGAGCTTCTTTACTGCCTGTCATATGCCTTGACATATAAGTATTAGTATAGGTGGGGAAATTTTTTTTATGCTGCAATTTTCTGGGTTCTGCATCTTCTTGTTGCTTACAGCAGATGGCTTCTACTGCAGCCAGCTCTTGGATGCAGGCTTACTTCCTGTAGCTGAGCATTGGGGCTTTTTCCCCTTATCCATCAGTGCTGGCTTGTTCAAGATCTTTTCTGAGTTACATGGTAACTCATTCTCCATTGAAGTTTCAGCTTGAACAAACTTAACACCCTTAGATGTACTTACTATTGTTAGGATGTATACTATAAGCCTAGCTTTTGTGTAAACATCTATTTATGATATGAGAATCTTTTATAGTCAAATGTTTGCATTTTATATATTTGTTATATGTGTTATTGCAATTGTCCAATTAATTTATATTGTAGATAACATGGAGTGTGGTGCCACACAGAAGATCATGTTATCAGTTCCTTATAGATTATAAATGGTAGCTCACAGCCGAGATAATTGTGGACAAATTATCGGAATGGTTGTAGTGTAATTTGGTATTAATCTGTCTTGATTATAAAATTACACTAGTACATTTTGTATGTATTGAGCAGGACCAATTGAGGTTGTTTTATTTGTACTGACTACATAAATAAAACAAGATCTCTGTTATTATGGATGTGCGTCCTCTTAATCATTGTATGATAACAGGTATGTATACTCGATATATGTTTCTTTAATTTATCAATGGGTGAGATTTATTTATTAAATCAATAAGCTCGGTAAATTGGGATACAATGTTGTTTATATGGTGTGCTGTTGATTATATAATGAAACTGTGTCCTAATTATTTAGGATGATGATGTCCCCTTGAGGAACTCATAAAGATTATCATGTAAACCCTGCAGGTGGATTTATTCCGGCATGATAATAAAGTTGAGTGGTACTACTTTTGGAATTAAATATTAATTAATTGAATTGTCAGTAATTCATTTAATTAATGGACATTCGATATCTTAAACACGGGGAGATAAACGCGCACATAATAAATATGAGTCATATCTAATATGGATAAGGGACGGTAGTTCAATAATATCTTTTTAGTGGATTAAGATATTATTGATAGGCTTAAGAAGTATATTCAGATCGAATTTAGGACTCCTAAGTCTATCAGGAGACCGATTCCTAATCCTTCTCAAGGTCCCTATTGTAGCCTATAAATAAGCCTCAAGTCAGCCGTTTTTAGATATAGAAATACAGATACACAGATATAAAATCTGAGATACGTATTAGTAGAAGATGGCTGAAAGTCTCGATAGCTCGTTGCCCACACAATGTTCGAGATAAAGGCGAGGAATACAGCAGAAGATCGTGAGGTCCAGGCTTCATCGATTCCTCCATCTACAGTTCTGATCTTAGAACTAATTTCGTTGCAAAAAGGTATGATTCGTTTTCCACTGCGCGTTAATCATATTTGTATGGACCCCGATTCAGATAATCGTATAGGGTCGGCGATCCGGCGGTTCCTACAGCTATATCCTAAGAAGCGTGAGTGCTGTAACCTATGCTCTATTTTTCAAATGGGCTTCTGCTTTGACTTATGCACTCCCTTGCGTCCTTAGCTGATTTGCTAAATATTCTGATTGTGGACTACAAGCTTTCTTTTTCAGTTTCTAGCTTAGTATCCAATAGACTTAGCCTTGAGACCTCCTTTTGTAGCTTGCTGTACCTTGAGTTATCAGACTCAAATGCAGCTAGCATTTTAGCAATATCAATGTTCTTGCCTCTGAGGATCCCATTATCGATTCTTAGATTTTCATTCTCAATCTTCAGCTCCTCATGGGTTGAGTTAATCTGCTCGAAATCACTCATGATCCTCTTTAAAGAGTGGATCATGTTCAGCTCATCTTTTTCTGTTATGGACAGCGGTTGGTAGGTTACCTCATCTTCTTCGCTGTCATCACAATTTTTTACCATTAAACACATCAGCGCTTCTTCATCAGAGGATGAGGTTTCAGTGTCGATGTCAAAGGATTCTGCAGCTTTCAGCATCTCTTTTGAGACTATTGTCTCCTTGGCTTCCTCCATCTCTCCAATGAGAGCTCGAAGTTTGTGTCTATTCTCTTTTCTCTTTTCTCTCATCTGTTCTCTCTCTCCTTCAGGGTACTTGTGCATCGTTGGATGTGGACAACTTCGTGCGTAGTGTCCAGGTCTGCTGCAATTATAACAGAAGTCAACATTGTTTATATTTGACTGTGAAGAGGAGGATACCTGAGGAAGTGGATGACTTCTTCTGAAGTCATTCCTCTTGTTGAGGTTGGTGTTGTTGGTGTTCTTGTAGCTCTTCATGTATCTCCTAAATTTCTTTAGAAGCAGAGCCATATCCTCTTCAGCGTCTTCTGCTGCAACCTTAGACTGCTTACTGTAACTAGTGGTTGCTGTATCCTTGGAGCCTCTGGCAGTCAGCGCTGTAACCTTGGAGCTCGATTCTTCAGACTTTTTTCTCCGTCTGCTAATATCATATTCGAATGCTTTGAGATCGGAGAATAGATCAAATGTGCTCATGGATTTCAAATCCATGGACACTCTCATGGCAGTGGTTTTGCTATCTCATTCCGTGGGCAGGGCTCTAAGCACTTTCATGTTCTTCTCCTTTTGAGTGTAGTGTTTGCCCAGAACTTCTAGTTCATTCACGATTGACGTGAATCTTAAATCTAGTTGCTCAAGAGCGTCTTCATTCTTCATCTCGAAGAGCTCAAATAGTTGGGTGGCGTTGGAGATCTTGTTATCCTTAGTGAGTTCTGTACTCTCACGTATTTGTTCCAACATTTCCCAAATTTCCTTGGATGTTCTGCAAGTTTTGACTTTGCTAAATGTGCCTTTGTCCAAGGTGATAAATAGAGCATTCTTGGCCACATTGTCTAAGTTGGCTCTCTTCCTATCTTCATTATTCCATTCTTGTCTTGGCTTGACCAGGAAGTTAGGTGGTGGCTGTGCTCCTTCCTCCATGTCTCTACCAAGTATGGGGTTCACCTTCGTGGGGATGATCGGTCCTTCAATGATAACCATCCACATCTCATCATTCATCGCTGAAAGATGTGTCTGCATTCTTATCTTCCAATCGTCATATTCCTCTATGGAAAACATGGGTAACTTGTAATTAGAGGAATCCATGGTATGCTGTAAGAATGAGATTTTCTGGATACAGAGAAACAGCGAGACTAAAGGTGGATCTAGGTAGGTGACTAGATAAGTTGGCTCTTAACCCAACTTGTTATGATACCACTTGTTTGTCCCAAGTGGTGTCCGTTGTTAAACCAAATCTTTTATAAACTTACGATTCTGTAAGTTACTTGAACTTGCAGCGCCAAAAATTTACTGCTTACAACACTAGTATGTAGCCAGTGATACACGCTGTAACTTAGAGTTTATGTACGCAGCAGAAAATATGTTTTATGACACAAGGCTGGTTTTCTCAAATATGATCATTTTCAAGATGTTTTATGTTTATGATAGATAAGTATGAAATGTAAAACACGGATATTAAAGAAATAAAATACTTATGGTTTATAGTGGTTCGAAGGTGGTGTAATCCTTCTACGTCCACTTTACTGCTACCTCGAGCAGGAACTTTGTTAAGCAAGATTGGTTTACAAGACACTCCTAACAATCTATCAACTTACAAAGCTAAGCACCTAGTAGAGCCCAGCGTACACACAACAACTGCAAGCTCTAAAGACAACCCACACAGGGTTCCACACTCCCACACAGGGAATTGCCTAACAACTAGACAACAACACAAATAGCAAGGATAAATCCTATCGAATGTTCGACACTTAAAACAACCTAAACACACAGCAACAAGGTTAAAAGTATATAAAATTGTTCTTCAACTGGTGCAGTGAAGCGAGCTTCTGAATCCTTCAAAGGATCTTTCATTTTGAACTTAGTTTACTTCACTGAGGTCGAGTGACTGAAACTGTAGAGAATGCTTGAGAGAATATAGCTTGGATGCTTGGTCTTTTTCGCGTAAATATTTCAGAGAGTCAGCTTCAGGGTTACTCGTCCTCTATTTATACTTGTAGAAAGATATCTGTTGAATGAGATAACTCTTATATGAATTTGAGTGTATTTGATCAAAGGTATGGCTCGCATTTAATGCAACTTGACTTTCTCTTTCGGAGCATTTAATATGGTGGTTGTGGGTCGTAGCTTTCTGCAGCGCATCAGTCCACGCATCGACTTGGCATTGGCTCCATGTTTATAACTTTGATCTTCTCTGGAACGGCTCTATTTATTCTTGCTTGGTTCTTCGTTCTTCATACTGCATTTATCCTTCCTTGGATTACAGGACACTTATTCTGTTTGTCTTAAGCACTGTTGGCTGATTATCTAGTAAGCTTTGCGCTGTATCCTAGGTCTGCTTGCAGCTATTCATTCTTTACAGTGATGCTGTAACTTGACCTTCTTACAGTAACTTTATACAGTACTGTTGTATAGATTTTTGCAGTACTCCTATAGCCTTTTCTTGCAGCATTGTTGCATGCAGTTTTTACTTACTTTCTTACTGCATTGTTGTATCTGCCTTCTTGCAGTATTGTTGTATCTGCTTTCTTGCAACAGCTTCATTCTGAATTTCTCGATGCAGTATTGTACTTATGTATATCTCCATCTTTCAGCACCTATAACTAGACTCAATCCTAGTCTATGTTTTTTACTTAAACATTGTAAAAAATGGGGTACTTAAACTTCCTATTACATATTTAGTTTGTCTCATCAAAATCTAAACATTGAAATCTCAACATTTTCTTTATCCTTGTATAGTGGATCATTAAATGCGGTAGTTGCGGTTTACAGTCTATTAGCAGTCTGTCAGGTCACGTGTCTATTTTAGATTGGGTTTGAGTCTGTAATTTTAGTTTGTCTCTACTGGCTTTATTTTGATCCGTTGAGAACTCTGATCATCGTATGCATCTTGATTTTTCTCTTATTTGACTTGAGGTAATTTTGATGTTGTATTTAATGCTTCGTTGAAACTTGCAGTGAGTTAGATACTCTTCTGCATCTTACGATACTTCTCGTTATATCCTTAACTTACATCAACTCTATATTCTTTTTTAGTTACAGCTACATTGTATGTTTTTCTTACAATTGTCCTGATCGAGCTATTCTTATAGTCTTCTTTTCTTCCTTTACCTGCAGCTTACTTCTTTTCTTTAGAGTCCTCCATTCTTCTGTCTTCAAACAACAGACTCAAAACTAGTATATGTTTCACTTAAACAATATGAAAAATGGGGTACTCTAACTCCCTATTACAAAATTGTTTTGTCTCATCAAAATCTAAATATTGATTTCGTAACAATAGTGAAGACTCAACATTAAATAATAATTCTAATGAAGACATCAAATAATGAGCACCTAGTGACTTTAATAAGCTAACAAGTCTTAAATGAAGAGACAAATTATGTCTACGAGACATATCAATGATAAAGTCAACAAAAGCAGTAAAGACAACATTTGCATTCAACCTGATGTAAATTGAAAAGATACTACATGACAAACTATAAAGCTAAGCAGAGATGACGAATATCAAGTTAGTGTAGTTAACATTACACACAAAAGAAGGGATAATACCCCAAAATAACCATTTAATTATAACAACTTTCCAAAATACCCATTGATATAATAAATAGCCCAAAATACCCATTTTTGGTGAAAAGACCAAAAAAAAGCCCTTTGACAATCCATAAATAAATATTATTTTAATTTTGAAGATTACTTTTGCCAATCCAATTTTATTATTGCCAAACCAAAGTTGCTTTGTTATAATCAAAACCTGGATATAATTATTTTGGTATATAGGTTTGAAACCTTTTTCGTGCCTCAAAAAACACTCGTATTTATACTTGTGATCTGGTCTGAAAGGTATAATAATATCACGTACTAAATAATTTTTATCTAGATAAAAGAATATATTTGAATTTTTCCATGATTTATATTTATTGAGATCCGATGCACGAAGTGGTATCAAAGCCAAGTTTTATTGAAGAAATAAATTAAATTATGTTGTACAATATTATTTTCTTGTGCCTAACGGAGGAGAAAATCAAGAAAATATATCCGAAAATATTTCGAGATAACACAAGTGCAAGATATCAGTAATGACATCCAGCGAAGATTGGAACATAATTGTTCCAGACACATCTAAGGTCACTCAAGACCTTAGGGAGATCCAGAAGACCATTTATTATGGTAGACAGATGGAGAAGATGTTCCGATCTCTATTCGAGATCCAACGAGAAGTTCAGATCTGAAACAAGAAATTGTAGATCTGAAAAGAAGTTCATCAAAGGGAACTGGTAGATCAATGAATGAACGTATGAAAGATTTGTTCGGTGGTATACCAATCATTTCCAAAGAAAAGGCTACGAAAGTTCCAAAGTTTAAAAACAACGACGAACTCCTACTTGATCTCATAAGATAAGTCGGATGGAAGTCTCAAGAGTAGATCTTGCGGAGTTAACTGAATCCCTTTCCAATCTTGGAATTGTAGATCTGGTAAACCTCAGGATGAATGAACATATTCCAAAAAAAGAAGAGGAGAGCACAAGTACGGCAGTACCTGAAGTACATGTTTCCCCCGAACCCATTTGGAAGAAGGACGGAGTGGACTATGAGGAATACATAGCGCAACAAGCCAAGAAACAACCGGGAGGTGTTAAGACGACATCTAATAGCCCTTGGGTAAAAACGATGCTCGAACAAACACATATGTTTGGATTAATGCTCACAACGGACATCATCGATTTCAGAAATATGGAATCTTTGATCGATGAATGGATGACATTTATGAAAGTTGCTTCATCGGCACTGGACGTTGATAACGAACATTTTTACCAGATACTGGTAAATAGTTTGAAGGGTTCGGCTAAAAGGGCATGGGAAATGACAGAAGCCGCTCTCAAACAAGAGATCTTATCCAACAATAATATTTTCACAATTATCAAAAGGATGGGTCATCTGCTCAAAATATGTTTCCTCGGGGATGGATATTTTGAGGAAAGAAAAGACGAGAAGAAAAGAGAGTACACACAAGCTTTGTTTGCTCTTGAATTGAGTAATATTTGTTATGCGGATGAATATATATATATTGGTTCCGCAAATATTACTTCAAAGCTGATGTACCATGGAATGTTGCAACAGAGTTATTCTTTGCAAAAATCTACAGTCCATGGAGAGAAATGCTAAAGCAAACTTACAAGGTACCTCCAGGCCGAGTCAATTCAGCGACCAGAAGGATGTCTTTTTTTAAGGATAGCATAAGAGAATGGTGTCAACAAGCGACGCTATTAAAAAATAAGAAGAAACTAAGAGGAATGGTGAAAAAGACCCCTCTTTGTTGCGACAACAATGATTTTCCGAGTATCATTGGAAAACCACAGTGCGAAAGACACGGAAAGAGAAAGAAACACTTCAAAAGAGGGTTTCAATCTAAGTCCGGAGGATCATACAGGAGACCTTCCAAACAAGGGAGATCATGGTGGTCCAAATCAAAGGCTAGATCTTACAAATCTGGTCAAAAATCTGGTCCTTCCAGGTTTTCTTCACAAGGATCTAGATCCACAGGGAAGACAATAGGAAGAGCAACTAGAAAAAGAACTTTCAAACGAGCTCATACTCGTACTAATGAAAGTTTTAAAGATTGCAACTGCTGGACGTGCGGTGCGATAGGCCATATTTCGCCCGATTGCCCAGAAAAGTAAAAAGATGTGCGCCAATTTGAGCCCATAAAAGACATCATTGATGATGTATACTACGGTGACTTGGTGCCTGTTTACAAGTTCGAGGACATCTCTTCAGATGAAAGCATCTATGAAGAAGAGTTCGAATCTGATTCAGAAGGCTCATATGGATCATCTACAGAATCAGACGACTAGCTCCGCCGAACAGGAAGATAGACTCCAAACATCGGATAGTCTATCAGGATTCTTTTCAAGAATGACCATCTCAAATAAGACGATTGAGAGAATTATGCAACAGGATTCAGCTTTAAGTCCCTACGACAGATTTAAGATTGGAAGTCTTAATCGATTTTGTGACAAGATCGGAATAAGACAACGCAAGCATCACATCATCTACTGGGTGAACTCAGGTGAGTTCTCTATCCCTATAGGTTTAACCAGTAATAACATTGAGATGCAACTTATTCCAAAAGAAGAAATTCTTGAGGAATTGAGTCGTATCAAATAAGAAGTAGCAGTCACAATGAAATGGATTCATATTGGAACCATTGAAGTGGTGATTAAAGCTACCTTCAAAGAAGGAATTGATTTTGAATTACATTTATCTGTGATGGATAAAAGAATCAATAACTTGAGTGAAAGTTGTCTTGGTACAATGGTAGGTAATTTGTATGCTGGCAAACTTATGTTTGACATTCATCCTAGGATTGCATACAACCTAGCGGACCAAAATTTCAGTAGAGTCTTAATCCTTCATCAAGATTTTAAAAGACCTGATGTTATGAAAGTAGGAAATATACCATATTCTATCACGTATAGAATTGCATATGCACTTTCCAACATACACCATTTGGATATGTTCCTTAGGAAAGAGTATATAGAAATTCCTAGAATTTTCAAGGAATTTGCTAAGGTTATGACACCTGACCCAATCAAGATACTAAGGTTAGGAGATGTCAATTTGCTAATTAAAGATCAACCTATTTTAAACAGTAGATCATTAAGGTTTGATTCTGAAATTAGTAACAGGTTGTCCTTTTCCGAAGGTAGGATTCTAAGCCTAAAAGGAAAAGAACCATGTGAGGATTTGTATCCACAAAAGATTAGGGTAAGAAATGTTAAAATAAAATGCCCTAATGATGAATGGAAAGAAATACATATTGTTTTTGATATATCTAAAACTGATAATTTGTTTTCTTGTGAGGAGATATATCATTTACAACAACCAAGTATTAATAGATATGAAGACTTGTTAGAAATAGCAGGCTATCATGTAACTGTTACAGGAAGTGCAGGCATAACCAAAGGAGTTATGACCCTAGGGTTAAGTTTCCTTGATGAACATAAGCCCTGGAGAAGAGAAGGAAAATGGATGGAGTTCGACCTTGATGGGCATACAATCAGGGTAGAATAAAATTAGTTTATATGCTAGGAAGGCGTATAGATAACGAGATCGAAGATCTCAAGAAAAAGAGAGAGGAGCTGTTGAGCCAAATGGAATACATACAAGAAAATGGCCAAACTCATCAAATACAAGATGTTATAAAATTTCAAGAGTTAGCCTATGAGTATAATAAAAATAGCTTAAGGCTACACAGGCTAGAACGCTGGAAAAGAGAAATATATCCAGACGATCCAGAAGATTCTGCATGATGAGTATTTTCTCTATATATATATCTGTAGGGATATTATATGATCAATATAACACAGAGTATTTTGCAGCTTATATTAACTAAGGTTCAGGCATTTGCACAGCAAAGCCAGAAGTTTTTCCCAGCGAAGCAGTGGAAAAGCTACCTATTATTGCGGGAAGGGATTTTTCCTAGAAAATCCTTATACTCAATAAAGGTATTCGAGAATCAAGAATAATGATCGGAGGCGCATTCGATACCCCTTGGTATAAAGTAAGAATGCCACTTATCTATATTCATGATACAGGTGCTAATATTTTGTTGGGTAATAATTTTATCCAAACTTTTGCAAAATATGAGCAGGATAATCACAAGAACCTGTTAACCTTTACTACTAATTATGATGGTATGATACAGGTTTTGCGGCGAGAAAAAGGCCTTTAATAGGATAATGCCTATTAATTTTCGCAGCAAACGTGGTGATAATGAAACCAAGTTGACTCATCCTAAAATGCAGGATAAAAGGAAATTTGGAGAAACTCTTTTGTCCTATAGACAAGAGGGGATGGAGGAGGCACACGAAGAAGCTATTCAGTTTCTGAAAAATACCTTACAAGAAGGACCACCCCAAATTGACATTGATGAGAAAAGTCTACTTTCCCTTAAAAATGTTAAAAGGCTAATTCAAAGGAATTACAATGAGAATCCTTTAACCTGGTGGGATAAAAACCAGATCGAAGCAACGTTGAAGGTAAAAGAACAATACTGATACGAGTTGGTTCGATACAAGCCGATTCAGATGAACCTTGAAGATTGAAAGGATATGCAAAAGATTATCAAAGAGCATATCGATTTCAAGCTGATCGAAACAGGTATTTCTCCGTATAGTAGCCCAGGGTTTTTGGTAAGAAACCATGGAGAAATAAAGAGAGGAAAAGCAAGGTTAGTAATTAACTATCAAGGTATTAATAAGATTACCAAATTTGATGGTTATTACATTCCACGTAGGGAACACTTAATTGATTATATTAAGGGATCAAAAGTGTTTTCAAAGTTTGATTGCAAGTCTGGATTTTATCAGATTAAGTTAGAAAAAGAGTCTAAGAAATTAACTGTTTTTTCTATACCGCAAGGTCAGTATATCTGGAACGTAATGCCTATGGGTCTTGCAAATGTACCTCAAATATACCAACGAAAGATGGATAATCTATTTAAAGATTATTTTGAGTTTATGTTTGTTTACATAGACGATATCCTGATTGCATCTAAAAATATGAAAGATCATTTAAAGCATCTTGAAATATTTTCAGAAGCATGTCATAAAGAAGGATTAGTACTCTCTGAAAAGAAGGCAATAATCGCGGTTAATAGAATCGAGTTTCTCGGTGTTATTATTGACCATGCAGGAATGGAACTACAAGAACATATTGTGGAAAAAAGTCGCAATTTCCCATATGTTCTTAGAGATAAGAAGCACCTTCAAAGCTTTTTAGGAGTAAATAATTTTGCAGGTTCATTTATTAAGGGCTTGGCAAAATATCGCAAGGATTTCCGTCATTTATTACAAAAGGATGAGAAGACCAAATGGAAATGAGAAGACATTCATTTCCAAAGAGTTCGTGAGTTAAAACAGGTTTGTGGTAATTTACCAAAACTCACGATTCCTCAAGATGAGGATCAGTTAGTTGTCTACACAGACGCTAATGATTTCAGATGGGCAGCAGTGCTCATGCGAAAGACATCTACGGGTGAAGAACCATGTAGATATACCGGAGGGTTGTTTACAGAACAACAAACCAGAGTCTGGCATATTAACGAGAAAGAATTCTTGCGGTTTGGAAGGCATTTAAAAAATGGCCTTTATTTTTATTAGCAAAAGAATTCATTTTAAAAGTTGATAATACAAATGTCAAAGCTTTTTTGAAAAATAAACTTGAATCAAAAATCAAAAAAGCCCGTATTATCAAATGGCAAGCAGAATGTCAATATTATTTATTTGATATTGTTATTATGAAATCTAACGAGAATGTTCTTGCAGATTTCCTAACGAGAGATGGACATCCTTGAAGCGGATTCCATCACGGTCAGATCAAGGCACCTCAGGGAGAACCTTGAGGAACTACACAAGACATTTGAGTTGCTTAGGATACGTGCCGAAGCAGCTTCATATGTGCAAAATGCAGATTTGGACAAAGTCCAAGAAGCCATACAAGCTTCGCGATTGGCCCAACTCCATTTATGGAAAGCATTGGAAGGCCCTTGCACTCGAACGGGTTCACCATCGGTAACCCAAAAAGAAATATATGAGAAAAGTTCATCATCGATGAACAAACATGGTACATATATACCCGAAGCAGGACATCCTGCTGAGAAATGTTTTTCGTTAGACACTGGTGAAAAGGCTGATAAAGCCACGACAAGTGTTTTATCGGATTCTGATAAAAATATTAATTCGGAAAGTCAGGAAATAATTCTAGACAACCCGAGTCAACCCAACACCTCTGGGGTTAAAGAGGGGGAGGTTAACCTAAGGCCCTAGAAAGGCCCTAGACAGGTTAACACTAATCAAACTATTTCTCCATTTCAGGTGTATCAAAGAACGTGGGAGAAATTAGTCACAAGAAATGGGATCAATCCAGAAAAAATAACGGCGGATTGGTCTGGAAAGTATCCAAGACTTTGGATGCGCTCGGGTGCAAACCCTCAAAATGTCCGGGAATGGTTTGATTTTGGGGCAATTGCTTCAATATTTACGACCGCTCCTAACTTTCCAGAGATTTCCAAACTACCGGAATGGATAACTACTGTTGTGCATGAGTCATGGCAGAATAACCCCCATTTAGGGCGAGGAGATATCCTGGAGCTAAAGATTATTTCAGCAACTCCTGAAATAACTGGTAAAGGATCTCACCCAATTTTTCAATTTATAAAACTGCAGAGATCAGATACAGTGGCCTTCAACAGAGCTAAAGCACCACCATCAAATAGCCCCTTGGTAGTCGCCCTTACTGAAGATGACATATCAACAAGGCGAGCCTGGGGACTTTGGGTCTGTCTCACAGAGATGGACAAGGTTATTTCCTCATTTAAAATTTATCAAAATTCTGCGAATGGGTCATTCCTGTTGAACTCAATGACAGGAAACACGACTAAGTTTGCTGAGACCTCTTTTGAAAATAAGAGGAAGCTAATCTGGGAAAACAAGGTTTCAGCAATGGAACAAATAAGGAAGAAGATATGTAACATGATACATATCGGAAGATGGGAAGAGCGTATATGCTCTTACTGTGAAGTACAAGAGAAACCTCTGTTCGGACAAGTTTTCAAAGTAAAACAGGACAAACCCGAATACCCAAAAAAGAAGGGAAAGGGGAAAGGGTTTTAGATAATAAAACTAAAAAATGTAATAAAATGAAAAGAGTCTAAATGGACTCGATAGTAAATAGGTTATATTGTATTCTAAAAAATGTAATAGATAGGAATACAGTATAAAGGGATCAAATATAGACCCTATACAGGTTCAAAGGGTGCTAAGAGATCTTTCTTGGCTCTCTCTAGCACATGGCATTCCCGTCAAACAAGGTGTAGTGGATGGTCCCACCATCTTTGAAGAATCCAGCACCAAAGAAAGACGATGGCAAAAAGACAAACGTGGAGGACCCCTCCACTAAAGAAGAAGATTCGTTGCCGACGCAAGAAGACAACAAGGCCACCTAACTCAACAATAAATGGTGGAATACACTTACCAAATAGTAGGTGAGAAATGAAGAAGGTTGGCCCATTCCCCACTAGCTAATTGGAATGCAAGCTGGCAAGACAATAATGGATCCATACAGGAGCATATTGATGCCTATAAAAGGAGGCCTTCAGCCTCAGAAGAAGATCATCGAAAATCCACACCTTCTCTTTCTATCACAGTTTTCGAGAAATTTTCTCTTTAGATTGTAATAGTTTAGCTTTCAAGCTTTCCTGTTCATGGGGTTTTCCCTTCTCGAGTCTTAGCCATGATTGGCTAAATCAAGCTTCTCCTCCAATGGCGGAGAGTAGTAATATTATAAAATAGTTTGATTTATTTTCTTCAATAAACAAGACTTTTGCTTTCCGACATTCTATCCAAAAATTTATAATTCTGAGTGAATTTCATCCAGCAGTGAGTCTCCCCGTGATCTCCTTAAAGGCAGGTGGCCGTTGAGAATGATTGCGATCAGGGTTCTCAAGAAATTGGTTTTAGAACCATAGACTGCGGGCGAGTGGTTGGATCTTTGATCCGTAAAACCTGAACCGAAGTCCAAGGGAATTTAAGAGACAAATGCGAGGTATGATTCAAACTTAGTTTTATTTTATTTACGAAAGCATGTTGGGCCTGATATTAATCAGATGGCTAATCCGGATCTGATAAATATAAGTGTGGAAGAATGAAAAAATGACTAATGGCAATCAAAGTTTTTTGGTGAATAATGAAAGTCAACAAGGTTAGGATAGTAATTTTCCAAGAAAAATGGGTAGAAAAGGATATTTTCTTATATTTATGGGTATAATGGGATAGATCATTATATTGATGGGTATAAAAGAAAGATGGTATAGGAAAATGGGTAAAGTGGGATGGTATCCCCACAAAAGAATAAGGTCAAATATTTGATCTTTAAAGCTGACAACCAAGTACAAATTTACCTTATTATGTCAGATATCTTCTCACAAAAAGTAGCTGATTCTACCTGCACATACGGACAATATGGACAAATAAAACCTTAACTTAAAGAGCAAAAAATTTCAAATTCAGATCTCCCTTTCGAGATCATTCTCTGTTATCTATACTTATATAAAAGCAAGACAGTTGGGAAATATTACAAGAATGCCATTTTCCCTCCTAAAGATGTCACATCATTATTTTGGTTAATAAAAAAATTTCAAAAATTATTAGTTTTATCAAGAAGATTATTCATGTTATTTAGGACATTTTTTCATGTAATATATTGTTAATTATTATTATTTTTTGTTGACGATGACGGTTGTTCATTGTTGAACAATAATTTTTTTTAAATTTTGTTAATTATAATTATTTAATATCTATAATTATTCTCATTATCAATTTTAAAGTTAAAAATTTTTTAAGATGTTTTTTTTTGGTAATTATGAGAAATATTGTATATAAATAATATTTCAAAATTTCTATTATTAATTGATCACTTTTAATCAACTCCAAAAATCTCATATCCTCTTAATTAAATATAATTTTAATGAAAAAAACCATAATAATTTGAATAACTCTTTTTTAAATATAACCATTTCATATAATTAAATTGTAAGGTTTAAATATCAAAATTATAAAAGAATTAAAATAATGACATTAAAATTTTCATAATAAATAATCAGAAAAGTTATTTTAAATATCTACACATAAACAAGTGAAATCTTCAAAAAGTTTTACAAAAACACAAATCCTTGGGACATAATGAAATTAAAAAATTATGATCCAATTATTTATTATTGTTGTTTCTTAGTTTTATATTTATGTATTAATATTAACTATATTCATAACTTTATTTATGTATCAATTAATGTTGTATATAAAGAAGTTTTGTGAGTTTTGTAATTATTATATTTTAGTTATTATTGTAAACATTATTTGTTTTATATTATATTGGTTTTTTTTCTAACTTAGCGAATATAAAGTTTTGAATCTATTAATATTATAATTTTTAAAATCAACTATAAATATTATAATTCGTGCAACGCACGGGAGAAAATACTAGTATCTTATAAAAAAGAGATGCACTCCCATAAAAGTTCACCCTACTTTTACATGAAGATCTGATGTACAAAGATTAACAAATGTAAGATAGAAAAAGAGAGAATCTGGATAGCCTTACTATTGAAGTTGTGAAGTCTAAAGATCATTGGGATAATCTCTTCATTCCAGACCTCTAATCCTTAGATATCGATTAACCTACTCTATAGGAGTGTTCATCTTTGAAGAGAGAAAAACCTTATTTATTCTCGCTTTTATATGGGTCCTCTCTAAGAACTGAAATAGTGTTTTTGAGAGAGTGTGCTAATATTTAAAGATATGATAGGTCCTTCGGTCTTGGAAGATAGGAGTCGTTTGTTTCCCCCGGTCTTCAAACAAGTTTTGTCTCCACAGGTTGGAGAGGTTTTCCTTGTTTAGGAAGATTGTAGATTACTGAATGGATTTCTCTAGCATTTGGGAAGAGATGAGTAGAAGGATTACCTCACCATCGGTCCTCTAAGTATCATGCACTTAAAGATTTAGATGAAACTTCAATATTTTCTCTAAAAATTAATATATATGAAATAAGTAACACAAACAACGGACAATTTTTTTACGTGTTCGATAGAATTCTTCGGGGGAAAAAAAAGAGTAATTCAGAGTCAATAAATGATGCATGCGTTTGTTCTGCTTTACCTAATTGAAAATGGACAACAATATCCTTTTGCTTTCTGCTTGTAGTTTTAACATAAACCCCGTGTGGTAATGAGGAATCCGTGAAATATAGGGACTTTAAAATTATTTATCATATATGTGTGTCTAAGGAGTAGTATCTCTTATATTTAATATAAATTAGTTATTAGTTATTACCTACTGAGATTTTCTAATGTGTTATTTGGTAGTTTGACCTCAACAACCAATAATGCTGAGTGCTTCTGCAAATAAGCTGTCGGATTTCAAAGAACGTGCCAAGGAATATGCAGCTTTAATAATGGAAGAGCTTGACCCTGAACATCTTGGATATATTGAGGTATATCAATCATTATCAAATGACTACTGATTAGCCTATTAATTAGCCTCTTTTCTTAAAGGAAATAATATATAATTCTTGAAAGTTAGTTAGTTAGTAAGAGTAGCTAAGAATAATAAAATGGAATTGGAAAGCTCCAACAACTTTGCGTAGGCACGACTGGGCACAAATGCATTGAAAATGTGTGTTTATAGAGAGAGATGTGTTGGGTTGGGAGCTGCTTGTTTCTCTCACCTCTTACCCACTCCCCGCATACTTGTTCTTCCAAATTAACACATACATGTTCATCATTTTTTCTTTAATTCTTAAATTTCCTAAAATTAATCCAAATTTATCTAGTCATCGAAGATGAGGACACCCTCGTTTGGGAGCAGCTCCAAGTACAGCCGCTCCTTCGAGGAGGCTGAGGCGGAGCCCCCCATCTACGGTGCAATGTTGCCGGTGTACCTCAACGATTTGCGAAGAAATGTGGCTAACACCGATGAAATGGTCGAAGTTACCCTCGAGCTCGACGATAATTCCGTAGTCCTCTGCAGTGTCGCTCCGGCGAACTCCAGTCATAATGCCGACGACGACGACGCACCGCCGCCGATGATTCCAAACAACGGGTTTCTGGCACGGAGCACATCGGCGGCGTCGAGGCTACGGCGGATGTTCTCTTGGCGCAGGACTCCGTCGGGGCGGACATCAACGTCGGATGCGGAAGATCAGCACCAGGCGGCGGTGGTGTCCGCGCGTGAGATGATGAAGATGAAGACGAAGATGATGAGGAACAAATCGAGCGCGCAGAGGGCGCTGGGTGGACTCAGATTCATCAGCAGAAGCACCGGCGCCGGTGACTCTGACGCCAACGTGCTTTGGAAACAAGTGGAGGAGAGGTTCGATGCTTTGGCCGTCGATGGATTGCTCTCTAGGCAAGACTTCGGGGAATGCATCGGTAAAATTTACAAGAGATTATCAATTTGAATAATTAATAATGTTATGCGTGAGTTAATATTTGAACATGCATGTATATATGTATAGGGATGGAGGATTCCAAGGAATTTGCGTTGGGGATGTTCGACGCTCTAGCACGGCGGCGCAGCCAGAAAACGGGAAGAGTAAGCAAGGCGGAGCTGCATGAATTTTGGCTCCAAATATCCGACACTAGTTTCGACGCTCGTCTCCAGATTTTCTTTGATATGTCAGCATCCACACCCATTACTTGCTCTCTCTCCCTATTTTCGAGTAGCTTTGCTCCCAAAGTTTTGTTTTAATCAGATTCACATCAATCTTTCTTTTCAACAAAAATAAAAACAAGTTATTTTTTTATGGAAAATTACAACTTTTGTTGTGTTTCCTCATTTTTTACTATCAATTTTAGTTTTTTAATTATCATTTTTACAATTTTCCATCCCCATTTTTCTACTATCAAATTTATGTATTCAATTTTAATCTTTTGACTATCATTTTTTTTAAATTTTCGTCAGATCTCTTGACTAGTCATTGGATCAAAATTAAGATTTTTCTGAAGTCTAAAATTTGTTCTCAACAAAAGTTGTCTTATTCTCGAATGTCAGTACCTATCTTTCTTTTCATTTGGGGGGAGACGGGTTGTTGTTTATTATCATTTTCATATTCTCTTACTTTGCGCACCAAATTACAACCAACATTTAAGTGCAAGAAAAAAACTTTAAGCGGTGCTTTTAGATACCTTTTGCCAAAACCAACCTCATTATAACATTAATTATTGAGAAGAAAACAACATAGGAACTAACCTATTTATTGTTTATAAAAACTCCTTTTTCATCAATATGCATGATTGTCATCTGTAGTTTACTTTAGAAGGCACTTTATCCCATTTTTATTAATTTCGATTTTATAGTGTATTTGCCCATTATTGTATGAGCTAAGGGGGGCCAAGTCAAAACTAGAGTTTCCTAACTCGGATATTCTCGTTCTTAAGAAATTGTTTTTCAACTCTTCCAAATAAAAGTTAATGGTTTAGCTTTTCAAATGTTTTATTTCTAAATCTTCTTTCAGGATCAACAGTTTTAAGTAGATTCCATTAATGCAAAACGTATAAACTAACTATAAAATTAATTTTGGATTGGTACAGGGCAGATATAAATGGAGATGGAAAAATCACTAGAGACGAAGTGCAAGAGGTATGATTATTCTTGGTGAATTTCTCTATACAAAATGAAATACAATAGAATTAAAGATTGAGGAAACTGCAATATTTTCTTTAAAAATTTATATATATATGTTAGAGGTAACACAAATAAGGGAGAAATGTTTTACATGTTAGTTGGGGAAAAAAAGAGTGATTCCAAGTGAATAAATGATTCATGCGTCTGTTCTGCTTTTAACTAATTGAAAATGGACAATAATATCCTTGTGCTTTCTGCTTGTAGTTTAACATAAACCTCCTGTGGTAATGAGCAAGTCGTGATAGGGACTTGGAAATTATTTATCATATGTAAGCATATATGTGTGTATAAGGAATAGTCTCTCTTATATATATTTAATTTAAAATAGTTAATAACTACCTACTGAGATTTTTCTAATTGTGGTTAAGTTTGACCTCACAGCTAATAATGTTGAGCGCTTCGGCAAATAAGCTGTCGGATTTCAAAGAACGTGCCAAGGAATATGCATCTTTGATAATGGAAGAGCTTGACCCTGAACATCTTGGTTATATTGAGGTATCAATCATCATCAATCACAATTAATTAATTGGCCTCTTTTTCTCAAAGGAAATAAATATATAATTCTTGAAAGTTAATCTCACTTAAACAAAGAAAAACAATAGCTGGCCAATTGAAATAGACTAGTTTCATGGTAACCACCATTGTGCAAGAATTTATTAAAACTTTTTACTTTCTAATCAATAAATCTACGCGTTTTTTATCCCAAAGAAAAGTACTCTTGACTTTATTATGAGTTTGATTATAATTTTACACTGTATATGGATCTTAGACAATTAATAATAATAATTTTTAAAATTATTAATAAGCTCCATTAGTTAATAATTTAGTATTTGGTTACAAAAGAAATTACATAGCAAATAATAATATAGGTTTGAATGATCAGTTATGGCAGTTGGAAACACTTCTCTTGCAAAGAGATAATTACATGAACCACAGCAGACCTCTAAGCACAACAAGTGTAGGATGGAGGCAGAATTTAGAAAGCAGTGTGGTTCACAAAATAGGGTCAGTGGTGGTGGACAACTGGCAAAGAGGTTGGGTTTTGATGTTGTGGGTTTTGGCTATGGCTGCTCTTTTCACATGGAAGTTCCTTCAATACAGGCAAAAATCTGCTTTTCAGACAATGGGTTACTGCTTAACCACTGCCAAAGGGGCTGCTGAGACACTCAAACTCAACATGGCTCTCATCCTTCTCCCTGTTTGTCGTAACATCTTGACTTGGCTACGATCCACACGAGCCCGGCTTCTCCTCCCTTTTGACGACAATCTTAACTTCCACAAGGTGACCACTCACACATGCATGCATATACAGTCTTCATCATCATCTCCAACCACTTAATCTTGACTTCTTTTGATTTGCATATGTGCAGCTGATTGCTTATGCTATAGCGATTGGCGTTCTACTTCATGCTGGAATCCATTTAACATGCGATTTCCCACGCATAGTTAGATCTTCTCCGGAAAATTTTGCACTAATTGCTTCTGATTTTAACGGTGTAAAACCCACGTACATGAGCCTATTGAAAGGTGTTATTGGGTCTACTGGGATTGGTATGGTGCTATTGATGATTATTGCTTTCACACTAGCTAATCGCAGCTTCAGAAGAAACGGGGTGAAGCTGCCTTCTCCCTTGAATAGAATTACCGGCTTCAATGCATTTTGGTATTCCCATCATCTTCTTGTTCTCGTCTACGTATTACTTCTCATCCATGGGACCTTCTTGTTCTTGGTTCATCGATGGTACCAAAAGACGGTAAGAAAGCTTCCATTTCAAGATTTGAGATAGAGCCTACTCTTAACAATGACTAACATTTATTATTGGATGGATGTCGTAGATATGGATGTATATTTCCATTCCCCTGCTTTTCTATGTGGCAGAACGAAGTCTGAGAACTTGTAGGTCAGAACACTACGCTGTTAGGATTATCAAGGTAATCACTTCAAACATTTCAACATTTTAGCTATGTGGAAATTTTGCAGATACTAAGAAAACACACTACAATATTATATGGATCTTAAATCCCAAGAACAGATGGAGGATTCATTTTCACAACCTAAAAAAAGAAAAAAACAAGCTAAAAGAATCTAAGTAGGCCCACTTGAAATAATTTTACAATTGTATGTGTGTTTTTGGACTTTATAGGTTTCTGTACTTCCAGGAGGTGTCTTCAGCTTGGTCATGGCAAAGCCAAATGGATTCAAATATAAAAGTGGACAATATGTTTTTCTGCAGTGTCCTGCAATATCCTCATTTGAATGGTGAGCAACCCCTTCACATATACACATTATCGACAAACTAATATGTTTTTCGAACAATAATTGAATAAAAAATATGATAAACTTGGATTGTGTTTGTGTCCAGGCATCCATTTTCACTCACATCAGCACCAGGAGACAATTATCTTAGCGTTCATATCCGTACAGTAGGTGATTGGACAAAAGAACTAAAGCAGGTGTTTACTGAAGATAATAGTTCAACATGTGTAATTGGTCGAGCTAAGTTCGGAGCAATGGGACATGTCAATCAATCAGGGTATGCATATACAATTTGATCAATCAGGACATTCTCTTTGTTCATCTAAATTAGACATTATCATAATTTTGACACTTGAACCGTAACATGATTTTATTGGTATATAGTACTCTACCAAAGTTGTTTGTTGATGGACCATATGGAGCACCTGCACAAGACTACCAAAACTATGATGTGCTGCTTCTTGTGGGACTTGGAATTGGAGCTACTCCTTTTGTAAGTGTCCTCAAGGACCTCTTGAACAATACAAGACAAGAAGATCAAATTGTATGTATAAGGAAATTGCAAAATTTCTCTTACCGATTCAAGTTCTATGCAATTTTACATGAAAAAAATTTACAAATCTTCTTTAATTCTATGTTTATCCGCTCAGGACTCAAACACGGAAACGAGCAGATCAGATGACAGTTCCAATAGTGTTGCTTCCTCACATGACACATCAAACGGAAAGAAGAAATCACAGAAAATAAGGAGCGCACATTTTTACTGGGTAACCAGGGAATCCGGGTCTTTTGAGTGGTTTAAGGGAGTGATGAATGAAATAGCAGAGATGGATCACAAGGTAATATACGTTGTAATTGCCCATTATACTTCAGACTGAACCTGCAATACATTTGGTGTTCTATTACACTCAATGCATGTCGTCTGTTAATTAGTAATGTCATTTGATACATGTATCGATGTGTGGTGAAATATAAGATTCACATGTGTTTCTGTTTTCTCTTATAGAATGACATTTAATTTCTTTGAAATGGAATAGGGTCAAATTGAGATGCACAATTATCTAACAAGTGTTTATGAAGAGGGTGATGCAAGATCAACTCTTATCACGATGGTCCAAGCTTTAAGCCATGCCAAACATGGAGTTGATATCCTATCTGGCACTAGAGTAAGATCTTTAGTGAATTGAAGTTGCCAATTAAGGGCCTAATTACCAGAACTAAATTGATCATTGTAATTGCAATTATATTTCAGGTAAGAACGCATTTTGCAAGGCCTAATTGGAAACAAGTGTTCAATAAGGTAGCTACAAAGCATCCATGTTCAACAGTAGGTGTATTCTACTGTGGGTTGCCTATCTTAGCAAAGGAGCTCAAGAAACTTTCACAAGAATTGACTTACAAGACATCCACAAGGTTTGAATTTCACAAGGAATACTTCTGAAACAAAAAGATGCATGAGAAACTAAAAGCCTACATGTGGATTTGTAATTATTCATGTATAAGATGATAAATATACGTACACGTTTCTTGAGTGAAAACAAATTAAAAGATCATACATATAGCATAGTGAAAGCAGTGTAACAATTTAGAAACATGGGATGTAGAAGAAAAACAAAAAAGAAGAAGAAAACGGAAAACATTCTATTAGAATGATGTAGTTAGTTCACACTTTACAACAAATAATACTACATTTGTTTATCAATTTCTGCTTCGAGATTTCTAGGCAAGCCATATAAAAATAGAGTTATATATACACCTCAATTCAAAGAAATTGCAAAATCATGAGGATGGCAACTGTTAGTGAAGGAAAGCTAGGGGTACGGACAGGGACGGATCCAGACTATTTTAATTGGGAGGCACAAAATAACTAAAATATAAAATACGTGAAGAAATTTTTTAAGGCATATCAATCAAAGTCTATTACAATTGAAACCTATAAGTTTTCATTAACTGAAATATTTGCATTATTGACTCATTATCAACACTATCAAAAATCTCTTTTTCAATGTATACAATCAAACTATTATTTATCCATTGATCTCCCATTCGATTGCGTAGACGATTCTTTACGATATTCATTGCAGAAAATACCCTTTCAACTGTAGTAGTGGCAACCGGAAGAATTAAAACAAGTGTTATAAGCAAATAAACCAAAGGATATACCTCGTGCTTTTTCCTTTCTACCATCTTTTGTGCAAGAGCTTCAATACCTTTTAGTCTTCTAAACACATCAGTAGAACGCATATCAAGGATATAAGTTTCAAGCTGATCATCAAGTGCCTCAATCTGAAATGTAGAGAAGTCTTGAGGGTAAAATTTAGCAAGGATGATCAATTTATGCTTATCAAAAGCCGAGCTTATCAAAAGCCGAGAATGAATCATCTGGACATAAACATGCTACACAAAGTAACAATTCTGTATTTATGACATCCTATACCCCTATGACGTATAACCCACAATAAAATATTCATCATATAGGAAAATCATGCTGACGTTTCATTTATCCATATAAGTATAAAAACATTATGAATTAAAAACTAATATCATATAAGATTAAAACACACAACTCATATCCCAGTACAAATCATACTAAATACAGCTTATGATACATATGTCCAAAATACAAAATGCGGAGGAAGAGAAGGTTGCACGAGACATCAGCCGGCCGACCTGATATAGCGTGATGTCTATATGTACAAACCCACTTCAAAAGGCTATTGAACCTAAAAAAATAAATATGCGATTTTTATAAGTCGCAACTCAGTGAATATAAACCATTACTTTAATTAAACAATAAGCGAATAACAATCATTAACATTAATTAACCATATAATCATCATATGCAAATGTCACTATGTCCGATTTATTATTCTGTGAACTGCTCGAGCTTGGATCTGTCCCGAGATTTTCAATATGCCATTGTGTATATAGACCCGTAGGTCTCCAATATGGTTATGACCCGAAGGTCGCCACTATGTATATAGACTCGTAAGTCTCCAATATGAATATGACCCGAACGTCTCCACTGTGTATACAGATTCATAGCAAAACAGTCACAGGCCCTTTTAATTTCATATCATATGTAATGCAACATAGCAATCATCTGAGCATATAATCAGATATACATTTACCAATATATCCTTTGATCCAATGACAATTCATATAAATACATACTTCTTATAGAACCCATATAACAAACCTTGCAGATAAATCATATCACATTGCATATAAATCACATATTCGGTTTATATTCACATAACAAACATTGCATATAAATTTCATCCCATTGCGTATAAATCACATAGCATATAAATCACATATATGGTTTACACCACTACAAGAAAAATGCACAACAACAACACGAGTTTTACAACGGTTTTGCATAAAAGTGTTGTCGTAGACATCTTTTACAACGATTTTTCGAAAAACCGTTGTCGTTGTGTGAAAAAAATGCACAACGACAACGGTTTTTTTGTACCGTTGTCGTTTAGGTCTACGACAACGGTTGGGACGACGGTTTTTTTATACCGTTGTCGTTTAGGCCTACGACAACAGTTGGGACAACGATTTTTTTGTACCGTTGTCGTTGTACAAATTTTTTCGCACAACGACAACAGTTTTTTACAACAGTTTTTTGTACCGTTGTCGTATAGGTCTACGACAACGGTTGGGACAACGGTTGTTTTGTACCGTTGTCGTTTAGGTCTACGACAACGGTTGGGACAACGGTTTTTTGTACCGTTGTCGTTTAGATCTACGACAACAGTTGGGATAATGGTTTTTTTGTACCGTTGTAAAAATGAAAATTTTTAAAATTAGTTAATAAAAGAAATGCATGTAGAATATAAACACATAATCATTAGTGGTCAAGTGGTTTTAGCTCCAACAAGGGGTCGCAAGTTCAAATCTCAAGCAACGCAAATTTA
Source organism: Scutellaria barbata (assembly GCA_028654395.1). Classification (NCBI taxonomy): domain Eukaryota; kingdom Viridiplantae; phylum Streptophyta; class Magnoliopsida; order Lamiales; family Lamiaceae; genus Scutellaria; species Scutellaria barbata. The sequence goes on along the minus strand of CM053644.1, from coordinate 12,072,799 downwards.
TTTACGTTGACGTGGTAGGTGACATGGACAGCTATGATGACGTGGTGATGACGTGGCAGATGGCTTGAAGACAACACTTCGTCAATTGGGTCTACGACAACGGTTGTTTTTGTAGTGCACTCACCCGGCTAGGATAAGCGATTTGTTCGTCACTTTATTTCCATTATACAATGAAATGCAATGCTTTATAACTTGAATTATAAAGTTTCGAGTCGAGCAAGGTAAAATTCGGTAGAAACTTAACATATAGCTCTACAACTTTCTGCATAAAATTAGGCTACAAATACAGCATAATGAACCGTTTTCGAACCGAATCATTATAAAACAAGCCCTAGAATTTTGATACTATCTTACTCAATATTTAACCGAGTCATGCACGATTTGCTCCTGAGTTTAGCTAAGAGATAGGGCTATAACTTTCATGTTTTAAGCTTTTCCTAATTCGGCTTACCAAGCTACCAAAACATCCGATGAATTATAATAACTAGAGACATATATAATTCACTAATTTGTTTATACCTTTCGGGAAAAATCTTGAGAATTCACTCTGATCAAATCAAAGAATACGTCCCCACAAACTTTCCCTCAAGTTTTGAAGAAAAATAGTGAAAAATCTTCTCTTCTTTCTTTTCTTCTCCCTCTGTTTTTTTTCTTTCCCTCGCTCTTTGTTCTTTTTCTATCGCTGCCCTCTCTTTCCTTTTTATTAAGTATTCCTTCTTTTATTTACCCACCACCTTACTTAAGTTTGCAGTTTGCTTTTCATATATTTCTATACATATGTTAATTATATATATATTATAATGTTAAGTTGCTTCTGCATACTTATATATATATTATATATTATAATATTAACTAATTTCTTATATATTTATGCATACCTGAGCAGCCGCCATTTATACACTTATATATATAGTATATGTTCATATATATATATATAATTTAAATTTATTTTCTTTGCAAAATTCAACATAATTTATATCATCATTAATCAAATAATTTATATTATATACTCGAAGATTACTCGAGTCTCAATCGATTATAATAGGGGTTTCTCAATACTAATTATCTAAAAGCATATAAATAATACGAAATGCATATAATGTATGAAATGAATGCCTAATGACGTGTATGTTTTGGTCGAGGATGTTACAATTCTCCCCCTCTATAAGAATTTTGTCCTCAAAATTTGTTATTCCTCTATGCAATGTATCAATAAGAAGATCAGTTACCAGTGAATAAATGCGGATATAACTTTTTCATCTTTTCTTCTGTCTCCCAGGTTGCTTCCTCTACCCCATGGTTTCTCCAAATAACTTTAACCATTGGAATTTCTCTGTTCCGCAATTGTTTGATTTTGAAATCTGCTATCGAGACCGATTCTTCTATATAGCTTAAGTTTTCTGCAATCTGTACCTCGAAATCCCGTAATACATGTGAAGGATCAGATCGATATCGTCTCAACATACTTACATGAAAAACATTATGAATTTGAGCCAATTCTGGAGGTAATGCTAACTCGTATGCCAATGGTCCCACTTTTCCGATGATATCATATGGTCCGATATATCGAGGGCTTAACTTTCCTTTATTACCGAATCTCATAACACCTTTCCAAGGAGAAACTTGTAAAAATACTTTATCACCAACCTGGTATTCAATCTCTTTTCTATGTTGATCAAAGTAGCTATTTTGTCGGTCTTGTGCAGCCTTCAATTTGCTTTTAATGATATCGACTTTGTCAATTGTATTCTGAACAATTTCTGGCCCTTCAAGAATTTCAATACCCTCTTTATCCCAATATAGTGGACTTCGGCACTTTCTTCCATATAACGCCTCATACGGTGCTATTCCAATGCTACTGTGGAACTGGTTATTATAAGCAAATTCCATTAATGGAATATATTTATCCCATGAACCTTGAAACTCAATAACGCAAGCGCGTAGCATCTCTTCTAACGTCTGTATAGTCCTTTCTGATTGACCATCTGTTTGAGGGTGAAAAGCGTACTAAAGTGTAATTTGGTCCCCATAGCTGATTGAAAACTCTCCCAAAATGGAGAAGTAAATCTCGGATCTCTATCTGAAACAATAGACACTGGTATACCATGGAGTCGTACAATTTCTCTAACGTACTTTTCTGCTAAATGATCTAATGAACAACCCCAACGTAAAGGTAAAAAATGTGCTGATTTAGTCAATCTATCCACAATTACCCAAATAGCATTATTCCCTTGTTGCGTTCTTGGTAATCCCAAAACAAAGTCCATCGTAATCCGTTCCCATTTTCAAATCGGAATAGATAAGGGTTTCAGTGTACCTGCAGGTGCTTGATGTTCTGCTTTAACTTGTTGACAAGTAAGACATCTGGAAATAAATTCAGCAACATCTTTCTTCATTTTTGGCCACTAGTAATGCTGCCTTAATGTGTGGTACATCTTTGTTGTATCTAGATGCATCGTGTACGGTGCATTGTGTGCCTCGTCTAAAATTTCTCATCGTAAATCATCAACGTCAGGTACACACAACCTGGTGCCAAACATTAATGTACCATCTTGTAAATCAAATGGTGTGTATTTGCCCTGTTGCACCCGTTCAATAATTTCTATCAATTTTTCATCTCTGTTCTGTGCATCTTGTATTCGTTGTCTTAATATCGGACGAATCTCCAAGGTAGCAATCAATACTCCACTTGTATCTAACTGTAGTCTCGTGTTCAAACTTCATAAAGCAATTAAATCTGAAAGTGGAGCTAAATGCATGTATGCCACTGTACCATCGGACTTCCGACTTAACGCATCAGCTACAACGTTAGCCTTTCCCGGATGATACTCTATCGTGCAATCATAATCCTTCAATAGTTCCATCCACCGTCTTTGTTGCATGTTCAATTCTCTCTGACTCATCAAATATTTCAGGTTTTTATGATCGGTAAATATCTAGAACGTCTCCCCATAAAGATAATGTCGCCAGATTTTTAAAGCAAATACCACTGCCGCCAACTCTAAATCATGAACAGGATAGGAAACTTCATGTGGTCGTAATTGTCGTGATGCGTAAGCAATTACTTTCCCATTCTGCATCAAAACATAACCAAGTCCTTGATGTGAAGCGTCACTATAAACGATAAATCCCCTAGTGCCTGTAGGAATTGTGAGTATCGGTGTTGTAGTTAAACGATGCTTTAATTCATCAAAGCTCTGTTGGCATCTGTCATTCCATTGAAATGGAACATTCTTTCGTAGCAGTTTTGTGAGTGGCGCTGCTATAATGGAAAACCCTTCGACAAATCGTCGGTAGTATCCGACCATATCAAGAAAACTTCGAACCTCCAAAACTATCGTTGGTACTTCCCAATTTATCACTGCCTCAATCTTTTTAGAGTTGACCTCTATGCCTTGTCCAGATACTATATGTCCCAAAAATACCACATGATCCAACCAAAATTCACATTTACTCAACTTTGAGTATAGTTGTTTTTCTCGCAAGATTTGTAACACTATTTGTAAACGATCTGTGTGTTCCTCTTTACTCTGTGAATATACCAGTATATCATCAATAAAGATAATGAAAAATGTTGGGTATTGATCACAAGATTTGCCAAAAAACAATCAAGAACTCCACCCAATGCAAGAAACACAATCTTGAATGTATGGAAAGAATTGAGAAAACGAAGGACACCAAATTTAGAGTGGTTCGGCTCAAATAAGCCTACATCCACTATAGATCACTTCCATTAATTGAATCGAATTAGAAACCACAAAATTACATCATGAAAACAAGAAAATCGAAGAACACTCAGACTACTTCTATTGCTCTCTGTATCTTGCTATCTCAATCTCTGTACAGTGCGAATCTCACATAACTTTCAACTAATGAAATGAACTATGCTATATATAGATCACGCAGCACTTTGAATCACTCAATTTGGTTGAGAATTGAGTGAGAAACAAGGCCCGCAAAACTACCTCTCCAACCTACATTCAAGAAAGTCAAGAAACAAGAGTCTGCAGAATAACTGAAAAACGAACTTGAAAGCGCATTTTCGGAAAATGTTTTTATAAGTAAAAAAGCAACTCTTTCCATACTTAGCAAAATCGAAGAAAAACTTTGCAAACTTATTTTTCCCTTTTCTCCAGCCTCTTCATGCATGCAAGCTGATTGTTGTACATGTTATATTCTACAAATCTCCACCTTATAGCATGTACACATCTTACCTAGACTAACATACTTCAAGTTTCACCAGTGTCTTCCTTTTCCTTCAATCCAACTAAGTCTTGGCAAAGTTGAAACTTAGGAATATGTAGTGCTTTAGTGAGTGAATCTGATGGATTGCATTAAGTGGCTATTTTACTGACCTTAATCTCACCTTTATCCACTATATATCTTACATAATAGAGCCTTACATCAATGTGTTTAGTTCGCTCATGATACTCTTGGTGTCTTGACAAATGAATAGCACCAGCATTATCACAATGCACTTCAACATAGCCTTGATTAACACCAAATTCTGATAGCATTCCTTTCAGCCATAAGGCTTCTTTAATGGCTTCAGTGAGAGCCATAAACTCTGCCTCAGTGGACGAGAGAGCTACAACATGTTGCTGAGTGGCCTTCCAACTAATTGCTGAACCAAACAAAGTGAATACATAACCAGTTAAGGACTTCCTACTGTCAACATTACCTGTATAATCAGCATCTACATAACCTATAATAGGAGAACTTAAGTCTGCAACTTTGCTAAACCTTATGCCAAGATCAACTGAACCTTTAATGTATCTAAGGACATGATTGACAACTTCCCAATGAGCAGGTCCAGGAAAAGCCACATACCTGCTAACAGCACTCATTGCATACCCTAAATCTGGTCTACAACAAACCATAGCATACATAATGCTTGCAACAGCATTTGCATAAGGAACTAAGCACATCTTGCTCTCCTCTTCCTTTGTCTTGGGACACTGATCTTTAGATAGCTTAGTATGTTAGCTGATAGGCACTGCAGTAGCCTTGCACTGATTCATCTGAAATTTAATGAGCACCCTTTTCAGATAGTCACTTAGATCAAGCAACCCTTCACCTCTACTTCTGTCTCTTGTAATGTTCATGCCCAAAATCTTCTTGGCTTCACCTAAATCCTTCATTTCAAATTCAAATTTGAGCAAGCTTTTGATGTTATGCAAATTAGTCATAGAATCAGTTGCAATAAGCATGTCATCAACATACAATAACAAGTAAGTACAAGAAGCATCAGTTTCAAATTTCACATACACACAATTATCATGCATACTTTTAATGAAATTTATCCTTTTCATATACTCATCAAACCTGAGATACCACTGCCTTGGAGATTGCTTGAGACCATACAAAGATTTCTTGAGCAAGCAAGCTTTTTTATCAGCACTGGCAACCTGTACACCATCTGGAATTTCCATGTAAATCTGCTCCTTTAATTCTCCATGTAGAAAGGCAGTGGTCATATCCATTTGATGTAATTCCAAGTCAAATTGAGCAACCAAAGTAAGTAGAATCCTGATTGAACAATGCTTCACAACAGGAGAAAAAATCTCAGTGTAGTCCACTCACTCCTTCTTGCTGTGTAAAGCCCTTTGCAACAAGCCTAGTTTTGAACCTAATTTTGTTATTTTTGAAGGCTTCAATCTTCTTTTTGAAGATCCACTTACAACCCACCAATTTATGATGCTTTGGCTTGTCAACAATGATCCAAGTTCCATTCTTTTCTAATGAACCTAACTCATCTTGTATGGCTGCTTCCCAACTGACTTTCTCCTTGCAAGATACAGCCTCAGCATAAGACCTTGGCTCTTGGTACTCCACAGATTCAGCAGCAAGTAAAGCAAAAGAAGTGTTATTTGACTGATCAAACCTTGCAGGGACCTTCACCACCCTCTTTGCTCTATCTCTAACCAATTGGTAATTTGCCAGTGATGTGCCTTTTGGTTTAATTTCTTCTGACTTGCAGCATCTGGCACTACTTGTAGAGACTCATCTTCAGAACTGGAGTACTTAGGCTCCACCTCAAGGTTAGAATCTTCACTAACCACACTTGAATGTCTGTCCAACTTGTCCTTATTCAGAGGCATACAAGTTTCATCAAATGTGACATCTCTTGAAATTATGCATTTCTGATTGCCTTCTTCAATACACCACAATTTGTAACCTTTCACTCCTTCTAGATATCTAAGGAAAACACATCTTAAGGCCCTAGGTTCCAGCTTTCCTAACTTGACATGAGCAAATTCCAAGCAGCCAAAAACTTTGAGCCTTCCATAATCAACAAGCTTTCCATTCCACATCTCTTCAGGTGTCTTGAAACCAATGGCAGAAGAAGGTGATCTGTTAATAAGAAAGGCAGCTGTGGTTACAGCTTCTTCCCAAAAGCTCCTGCTCAGCCCTGAACCTAGAAGCATGCACCTAACTCTTTCAAGCAATGTTTGGTTCATTCTTTCAGCTAATCCATTCTGTTGAGGTGTGTATGGTGTTGTCTTATGCCTTATTATTCCCCTAGACTTACAGAATTCATTGAACTCATGTGAAACAAACTCTAAGCCATTGTCAGTTCTCAAACACTTAAGTTTCTTCCCAGTTACATTCTCAACTTCCAGCAGCCACTCTTTAAACTTAAGAAAAGCTTCATCCTTACTTTTCAGAATTTTCACCCAAACTTTCCTAGAGTGATCATCTATTATAGATAGAAAATACCTGCCTCAATTCTTGGTTTAAGTCTGAGTAGGTCCCCAAAGATCCGAGTGTACATAGCCAAGCACCTCTTGAGTTGAATGTGAGCTGGAAGGAAACTTTAGTCTCTTGGATTTCCCTAGAACACAGTGGTTACAAAACTTTAATTCACTGATTTCATCTTTTCCAAAGGTTTGTTGTTTCTGAAGTTCTTGTAGTCCTCTTAGACTTATATGAGCAAGTCTCTTGTGCCAAATGGAAGTTCTATCTTCACTTTTTACTGAGAAGGAACTCCCCACCTTGGTACAACCATCCAAGTAGTAAATGTCATGTCTCTTTGAACCTTGCAAAGCCAGTCTGTCACCATTGAACACTTTCATTATTCCACTTTCAACTGACACCTTTAGCCCTTGAGAGTCCATCATACCAAGAGATATAAGATTTCTCCTCAATTCAGGTATAAATCTCACATTAGACAAGATCTTGACTGATCCATCTTTCAGCTGCAAAGTCACTGAGCCTCTTCCCAATACCTTGCAGCTTTTGTTGTTCCCAAGCATTACTCCTCCTTCTTCTTTGAGCTCTAAGTCTTGGAACCAATCTTTGTGAGGACTCATGTGAAATGAACAGCCAGAATCTAAGATCCAATCTTCTTTAATTTCCTTAGAAGTAACAACCAATACTTCTGCAGATTCATAATCAGAACGGTTGCTTGAAGTTTCAGTGGTGTGATTGACTTGTTTTCCATTTGTACCATTCTTGTCTTGTTGCAGCCTTTTAAACTTGAAGCAATCCTTCTTAAAGTGTCCTGGTTTATGGCAGTGGAAACACCTTTGACCTTCGATATCATCCTTAGCCTCTTGACTTATAGGATTCCCTTTCTTTGCTTGAGGTTTTGTTCCTTTCTTGTTGAAGTTTCTTTTCTGCACTTTGTTCTTGGCCATCAAGCTTTCTCCTCCACTTTGAGCCTTAGAGTCTACATTCTTTGATAACTTTTTGGTCTTCAAAGCTGTGACAACTTCCTCCAAGGTGATGGAATGTTGTCTTCCATATATAGAATGGAGTCACAAAAGTTTTCAAAGCGTGTTCCTCTTTACTCTGTGAATATACCAGTATATCATCAATAAAGACAATGAAAAATGTTGGGTATTGATCACAAGATTTGCCAAAAAACAATCAAGAACTCCACCCAATGCAAGAAACACAATCTTGAATGTATGGAAAGAATTGAGAAAACAAAGGACACCAAATTTAGAGTGGTTCAGCTCAAATAAGCCTATATCCACTATAGATCACTTTCACTAATTGAATCGAATCAGAAACCATAAAATTACAGCATGAAAACAAGAAAATCGAAGAACACTCATACTACTTCTATTGCTCTCTGTATCTTGCTATCTCAATCTCTGTACAGTGCGAATCTCACATAACTCTCAACTAATGAAATGAACTATGCTATATATAGATCACGCAGCACTTTGAATCACTCGATTCGGTTGAGAATTGAGTGAGAAACAAGGCCCGCAAAACTGCCTCTCCAACCTGCATTCAAGAAAGTCACGAAACAAGAGTCTGCAGAATAACTGAAAAAACGAACTTGAAAGCGCATTTTTGGAAAACATTTTTATAAGTAAAAAAACAACTCTTTCCATACTTAGCAAAATCGAAGAAAAACTTTGCAAACTTATTTTTCCCTTTTCTCCATCCTCTTCATGCATGCAAGCTGATTGATGTACATGCTATATTCTACAAAAAATCTATCAAGGAAAGGTTGGAACACTTTATTCATTAAAGCCATAAATGCTACTGGTGCATTAGTCAACCCGAATGGCATCACCAAAAATTTATAATGCCCATATCGAGTTTTGAATGTTGTCTTGGGAATATCTTCTTTGGCTATTTTTAACTGATGGTACCCAAATCGAAGATCTATCTTGGAAAATACTTGCGCACCCTGTAGTTGATCGAATAAATCATCTATTCGTGGTAACGTGTATTTGTTCTTCACTGTTACTTGATTCAACTTTCGGTAATCTATGCACAGTCGTAATGTACCATCTTTCTTTTTCACAAAAAGCACTGGCGTACCCCAAGGCGATACACTAGCCCGTATATATCATTTTTCTAACAGTTCCTGCAATTGTTTCTTTAATTCCTGTAACTCCAATGGGGCCATCCGATATGGAGGAATAGAGATTGGTGAGGTACCCGATATCAACTCTATGGTAAACTCTGTTTCTCTATCTGGTGGTAGTCCTGGTAACTCCTCTAGGAAAACATCAGGAAAATCTTTAACAATTGAAATATCTCTGATCTCATCATGTGTAGCTGTACAATCTACAACATGTGCCAGATACACCTCACATCCATTTCTGATCATGCGGAAAACTGTTGTTGCTGAAATCAAACATGTCGGTACAATCCGTTGATCACCATAGAAAATCACTTTAATCTGTCCAGGAGAATCTATCACTACTTCTTTAGTATAACAATCCACTTTAGCACGATGTCTCGACAACCAATCCATACCTAATATAACATCAAATTCACGTAGAAATAACAGGATCAAGTCAGCTGGCAACACTACTGTATCAACCCGCACTATACAATTCCGATATACCGTATGCACCATTACCACTTCACCCAATGGAGTATGTACTCCTAAGTTGTAATCTAGTGGTTCCGGTTCTTTATGCAAATGAGATACGATGGTGGATGATATGAATGAATGAGTGGATCCTGAATCTATCAATACATGTATTTCAAAATCATTTAAATAGAGTTACCAGTAATGACCTCAGGTGCTGTAGCTGCCTCCCGCTGTGACATAGCAAAAATGCGTGCCTGACCCTGTGATCGTGTTCCTGGTGCCTCCGATCTTCCTCTACTAGCAGTAGAGCATAAAGTCTGACCTCTACCACGACATTTACCAACACTTGTCATTGATGTTGCTGGTCGAATATTTTTCACTGTCGGTTCTGATACCGCTCTACCAATGTTTGATCTATCAGATTTAGCTGGGCACTCCCTATAAAATGTCCTTGTTGTCCACAGTAATAACATCCTCCAGTAAGCAATCGACACTCTCCTGTATGATATCGACCATAGTGTTGACACATAGGTCGTGTCTGTATTGTCGGGCTAGGTCCTCGGCCACCTCCACGACTAAAAGATTGTACACGTCCACCCCTCTGACTGAATGGACCACCTCTGCTAAATGTCTGTGCTGGAGAGGAAAAACTCTAACGTTTAGTTGGCTTCTTACTTAACTCACCAATATGAGTCATCGACTCTCTCTTTTGCCTTTGAAAATATGTTTGTTTTTCCTTTAACAAAATCTCAGCCCGAACTGCTGCAGCACGTAAGTCCGTATAAGTATGGAGATCTCAAGGTGTAATCTTACTTCGAATATTATATGAAAGTCCCTCCTCAAAACGTGTATATCTATCTCGCTCAGTAGCAACCATAGCAGCCGCATAATGTGATAATTGAGTATATGTAACTTTATATTCAGCAACTGACATATTCCCCTGTTTAAGAGATAGAAATTCTCGTTGTTTGTTATCTCGATATACCTCTGGCATATATCTATCTTTGAACACGGTGAGAAAATCATCCCAGGTAAGGATTGACGGTTGTACTCTAGCATGTGGAACTGTCTCCCACCAATCATATGCATCCCTTTGTAACAGTGACACTACAAAGTCAAACCGTTCTTCTACAGTGTATCTCATCATTCCAAAAACTCTCTCTATTCTTTTAAGCCATGTCTCAGCTTCAGCAGGATCAGTGGTTCCATAAAAGTCAACTGCTCCTAATTTACGAAGCTCCTTGAAATTTTTACTTCTGGATGTCACGCCCCAATTTGTAATAAATTAAATATAAATATAAATATAAATTTTTCTAAAAAGGGCGTCCAGCAAAAACACAACAACTAATATTTTAAGCAACAATAAAACTCAAAATAATAAAGGTTTATAAACACCCCATAATTTGCATAAAAACGATAGGTTATCAGAATTCAGCAGCGAAATATCAATATAGGAACCACCGGCTTAAACTTTACAGTTCTTCAAAATAATTAGATCTTAAAAGCATTTGAGAACATAGATTAGCATATTTATATACATCAAAAAATAATTATAAGCATCTTTCTTCAACTTCGTCTCTCCTCGTTTGGATCTATACAAAGAAAACATGCAAAGGGGGTGAGCGTATAAAAATACACTCAGTGGGATCACGTTGTAAAATTGCGGAAAATAAGATCATAAACCACAAATAATAATTAATTTCAAACATATCATTTCACATACAAGCATATCACTTTCATAATCATTCATATCAATTGTATATTCAAAATTTACGGTTCTTAGCCGTCATAGATATGGTTCTTAGCCACCATAGATACGGTTCTTAGCCGCCATAGATGTGGTTTTTAGCCACCATAGATACGGTTCTTAGCCGCCATAGATGTGGTTCTTAGCCACCATAGATACGGTTCTTAGCCGCCATAGATATGGTTCTTAGCCATCATAGATAATTCAAGTAATTCACATATATTCATGCTTATAGCATCACATAAACATTTATTTTTGCCATTCATCATCTTTCCGAATGCATTCATCATATATATTAAAACATGTCACATTTCCCATAGAATAAGATTCACCTTCATCATATAATAACATTTCATGCGTTCAGCACATAAACCCAACACATTTCGTATAGCATAATAAAATTCATAATTTAAATATTTTGAAAGAAATATAAATACCGACTTAGCACTTTTCCCCACCTTAGAGTAGACGATCAAAAGTTGTTGACTTCAAAAATATCTAAGGCGTAAAATCCTGCGTATCACCTATAGTCATAAAAGTTCGACTTAGAATCTAATTGAACTATCATTTATTTAGAAACTAAATTTCTTCAAAATATAACCCTTTTCATAATAAAATATGTCTAATTTCGTAAAATAGAAAGTTCAATTTGAACTTAATATTTCGAGGTTAATTAAATGTGAATCTAAGGTTAATAAACCTTAGATTTAAAATTAATAACTAAATCACAAAATAAAATAAATTAATTAGCATATTATTTTTAGGTTGATATTTTAGTCTCAAAAGCAATCATGTTAAACATAAAGTCAACTTATAATTCCAAATAAATCTTTGGTTAAAAATTTATAATAATTAATGTATTAACACTTAATTCCAAAATTGAGCTTAAACTATACATTCTTAATTAATTGGATAAAATCTAAGGCTTTATTCCCTAATTAATTATATAAATAGATCCAATTTAACATACATTAATCTATATAATCTTTCTTTGTTATTTAATTAAAACTTGCCTCATTTATTAAATTCTATTTACTTATAAATATTATCTATAATTCCAATATATTCGAAAACTCAAAACGTTATTTTCATGAATTCAATAATTATGATAAGAGATTCATAATATCTTCAGATTCTAAGGAAAAATCTATATCATTTTATTCAATTCAAAGTCCGATATTTATCTACCTAATTATGATATTTAAAGCATATTTTATTTAACGTACATTATCTTTATTGATTAATTAAAACTCGATTTTCATATATCATATTCTATAAATTATAAGTTAATGTTCATAAGTCCAATATATTCTAAATTCCAAATATGTCATCATCATAATTCAATACTTATTAGGCAAATCATGCATATTATCATCAATTATTAAATAAAACAATGTAATTTAAATAATTTCAGTATTTCATTGATTATTATACATAAATTAGTCCTTAAAGCATGCTTTAATTATCTAAAGTTTAATTATAAAATTCAGAAATTACAATACTTAAATGTTTAAAATTTCAGCAACATTTATATTGCAATTAACCCCTAGAATACATCTAATTTACCAAATATGCCATTCCCAAACTTCCCCCCCTTTTCCCAACAGTCCCCGCCTCCTCCCTGCACTGCCCGATCCCACCGCTGCTGCCTCGACGCTGCCGGCGACTCCCAGTTGCCGGCCACACGCACACCCGACCCAATCGGTGCCGCTGCTCCCGGCGGCGCCTAACTCGACCACAACCACCACCCGATGCATACTCACGCACGCGGACTACTGCCATCGGCGCCGCTGCTCACGGCCAACACCACTACCAACCGACCCGACACAGACGCATCCCACAGCCCAAAACAGACTCACACAACACACCAAGCGCACACGCCGCCGCTGCAAGCGGCGGCTCACAACCCACGACTTGCCGGTGACTTCCAGCGCCGGCTACACCCGACCGACGGCGACACGGAGCAGCGAAAATTGCAGCAACAGGACAGTAGCAGAGAGAAAGGGAAAGAGAGGGAAACTCAAGATTTCAAAGCTTCGAACCCCTCCATACGACGAGCTCGACGAGCTCTACAATATGTCCGATTACCTCGTCGGAAAAGATAGTGTATCGATGGAGGTAATAATGGTCAACGTGCTGCGAAGATGAACGAAAAAGAAGAAGAAAAACTGCTTGCTTTTGTTTTTCAAGTTTAGAGAATGAAGAGAAGATGATGGTGACCCTATCCTTATCAAGCCTTTATCCTTCTAGAAAGAATTTGTCTTATTCCTTGTTCATTTTAATGATATGCTAATATATGTTAATGAAAGATAGTATATATTATATATTTTTTGGAAGAAAAAAAAAATTCTAATTGTTGCATCCTTCCCTTCTGCAAAGAAATTTCATCCTCGAAATTTAGAAACGTACCTAAAATCGGCAAATTCGAATATTTTGCTAAGATTTCCTCTTCTTCTTCCCAAGTGGCTTCGTTGATGTCATGATGACTCCATTGAACTTTGACTAATACGACGTCTGAATTTCTTAGTCTATGAATTTTCTTATCCAAAATAGCCACTGGAATTTCTTCATATGTTACGTCCTTCTCCAGTCCTATTTGTTGTTGATTGATGATGTGACTTGGATCGAAAATGTATTTTCTTAGCATGGAAACATGAAAAACGTTGTGGATACCGGCATAATCAGGCGGTAAAGCTAATCGATACGCTACCTCCCCGACTCAATCTAAGATCTCGAACGGACCTATATATCTTGGCTTCAATTTTTCTCGTTTTCCAAAGCGATAAACTCCTTTTATAGACGATACTTTGAGAAAGACTTTGTCTCCCACTGCAAATTGTAGTTCTCGGCGCCTTTTATCAGCATACGATTTTTGTCTATCTTGAGCAATCTTGATTCTTTCTCGAACTTTTCGTATTTTCTCCACTGCTTGCTCAACCAGCCCGGGTCCCAAAATTTGTTTTTCACCTACTTCATCCCAATAAAGAGGTGAACGACATTTTTTTCCATATAGCGCCTCGTACGGCACCATCCCGATAGTTGCCTGATAGCTGTTATTGTAGGCAAACTCCACCAAATATAGATGGTCTTCCCAGCTCCCGTGCAGATTCAAAGCATTTGCTCGCAGTATATCCTCCAGAATTTATATTGTTCGTTTTGTTTGTCCATCAGTTTGAGGATGAAACGCAGTACTGAAAGCTAGCTTGGTACCTAATCCCTTTTGTAAGCTCTGCCAGAATCTGGATATAAAACGAGGGTCTCTATTCGATACAATCGAGATGGGTACACCATGCAGTCTAACGATTTCCTTTATATAAATTTGAGCTAGTCTTTCCAAACTAAACGTCATTTTGATCGGCAAAAAGTGAGCAGACTTGGTTAGCCTATCCACAATGACCCATACTGCGTGATTTCCATGATTGGTTCGAGGTAGTCCCACCACAAAGTCCATGGTGATATGTTCCCATTTCCATTCAGGTATCTCCAAAGGTGTTAGCATTCCTGCCGGTCTTTGATGTTCTGCCTTCACCTGTTGGCAAACCATGCACCTTTTTACAAAAAGCCCAATGCTGTTCTTCATATTTCTCCACCAGAAGCTCCTTTTTAAATCCTGATACATCTTTGTACTTCCTGGATGAGCTATATATGGAGTAACATGTGCTTCTTCCATGATTTCAGTTAGAAGCTCTTCTTTATGTGGCACACATAACCTATTCTTGAACTTAAGTACTCCATCCTTGTTTATTTCAAAATTCTTTGCTAAACCCTTTTCCACTTGTTCTTTCATGATTTGAGTGAACCTATCATCATGTTGAGCCTGCAGTATTCTATCCAGAAGCATGAGTTTAATTATTAAAGCACTTATTCTTGCTCTTATGTTGCTTGGAGGTATCACCAGTTCCATACTCAACCTTCCAAATTCTTCAATCAGCTCCTTCTGAGCAGTTATCATGTACGCCACTTGAGCATTATCCTTCCTACTCAGTGCATCCGCCACCACATTTGCCTTTCCAGGATGGTATAAGATTGAGCAATCATAATCTTTTACTAACTCGAGCCATCTTTTTTGTCACATGTTGAGCTCTTTTTGTTCGAAAAAGTACTTCAAGCTCTTATGATCAGTGTAGATTTCGCACTTTCCTCCATACAAATAGTGCCGCCATATTTTGAGAGCGTACACTACAACAGCTAATTCCAGATCATGAGTTGGATATTTTTGTTCATGCGTCTTTAATTGCCTTGAAGCGTAAGCTACCACCTTTCCTCATTGCATTAGTACACATCCCAAACCTTGTTTGGATGCATCACTATAAACCACGAATTCCTTTGTTCCGTCTGGAACTGTTAAAATTGGTGCAGATGTCAATCTTCTCTTCAACTCCTGGAAACTTTCCTCGCATTGATTCGTCCACTGGAACTTCACCTCTTTATGAGTCAAACGCGTCAAAGGAATGGATATTTTTGAAAATCCTTCGATAAATCTTCTGTAATATCCAGCTAAACCCAGGAAACTTTGCACTTCGTTTACATTGGTCGGTGTCTTCCAATTACTGACCGCCTCCACCTTAGCTGGATCCACCTCTATTCCTTTTGAAGATACAATATGCCCAAGAAAAGAAATTTTATCCAACCAGAACTCACACTTTTTGAACTTAGCATACAATTTTTCTTTTCTCAAAATTTCCAGAGAAATCCTCAGGTGTTCTTCATGCTGGATCTTATCGTGTGAATATACTAAAATATCATCGATAAAAACTATCACAAAACGATCCAGGATGGGTGGAAAACGCGATTCATCATATCCATAAAAACGGCCGGTGCATTACTAAGTCCAAAAGGCATTACCATAAATTCGTAATGGCCATACCTTGTCCTGAAAGCCATTTTAGATATATCATCCTTCTTAATCTTCACTTGATGGTATCCGGATCGTAAATCAATCTTCGAAAATACACTTGCACCTCTTAGTTGATCGAACAAGTCCTCAATTCGAGGTAAAGGATACTTATTCTTGATCTTTCTTTTATTGAGCTCTCGATAGTCTATGCACATCCGAAATGTTCCATCATTTTTCTTCACAAACAGCACTAGGACGTATGAAATCCTTTTCCAAAAGTTCTTGCAATTGCACCTTTAGCTCTTCCAATTCTTTCGGTGTCATTCGATAAGGAGCATTCGATACTGGTGCTGATCCAGGTATTAAGTCGATGCTAAATTGGACTTGTCTATCGGGCGGTAGACCAGGTAATTCTTCTGGAAAGACGTCCACATATTCATTTACAATCGGCACCTTTTCAATTGGATTTGTCTTTTGATCTGGATTTACAATGTTTACCAAAAACGCCTCACAATCTCCCTTGTCAATTATCTTGGTCGCTTGTAGAGTCGATATAACACGTGGATTTATACCGACTTGAGTTCCAAAAAATATGATTCTTCTTTTCCTGGAGATCGGATGCAAATCTCTTTTTCTCGACATCTGATCACTGCATTATTAACCTTAATCCAATCCATGCCCAAAATAACATCAAAATCTTTCATTTCCAAAACATGTAAAACAGCTGGAATGATTTCTTCTCCAAAAGAAATCTTCATATCTCGACACGTATCTTGGGTTTTTATCGTTTTCCTAGAAGGTATACTAACCTCTAGGATTTCAGCATCTACCCTATCGTTCTTATATCCCAAAAGTTTGTAAAATATAACAGACATAAACGAATGGGTTGCCCTGGTATCAAATAATACAAGCGCAGGCATATCACATACTGATAGCATACCTGTCATGGTCTCAGGCTCTTCTACAGTCTCGTTTCTCGTGAGAGCAAAAGCTCGAGCTTTTCCCGCTTCAGGTCTGGGCCTGAATCCCGGTCTAACCACTTTATTTTTAGGACACACATCCGAGCTATGTCCCAATTCTTAACATCTGAAACAACGTCCATTTCCCCATAAGCACTACCCGAAATGAGCCTTTCCACAGTTAGAGCAGGTTGGCTTCTGCCTTAGTGTAGAGATATTTGGTCTGCTACCCATTCCTGAACGTTGAGTCCGGTTGAAGGTCTGGTTCCGATTTGGAGTCATGTCATTCCACTTCCTCTTTCAGAACACATCCGGAGGTTTTCTAAGTGGAACATTATCCAAACCCATACGTGATGCAATTTCTTGAGCTCTTTCCACCGTTTCTGTATATGTCATTGCTCCTTGTCCTGCCAAAATGGTACCGATTTCTTGACGTAGGCCCCTGTTGTATCGTCTGGCTTTCTTCATATCTGTATCTACTAAATGAATTGCGTATCAGCACAATTGGTTTAATTTTCTCTCGTATTTACCGACTGTCATCGATCCCTGTTTTAATTGTAAAAATTCCATATCCTCATTGTCTCGATAGCTTTGAGGTAGGTAATTATGCATAACTGCTTCCTTGAAGTCCATCCAAGTCATCGTTTTTCTCAGCTCCGTGGATAGCGTTCTCTCATAGGATTCCTACCAAAAGCTCGCTTCTTCCACTAATTGAAATACCGCACAAGATATCTTCTATTCTTCTGAACACGTTAAATG
Organism: Scutellaria barbata; assembly: GCA_028654395.1. Lineage (NCBI taxonomy): Eukaryota > Viridiplantae > Streptophyta > Magnoliopsida > Lamiales > Lamiaceae > Scutellaria > Scutellaria barbata. Next base: position 12,055,211 of record CM053644.1, on the reverse strand, counting down.
AGCAAAGAGCCTATCTAGGTTTCTCAGCCATTCCTCAGCATCTGCAGGTTCTCCTTTTCCATTAAACGTGGGTGGATTAAAATGTCGAAATTGTTCGATGATATTATTCGATTCACTTCTTGGGGCCTGATTAGGTGCCACTCGGTTAGCATCGAATTGTTCAGCCAACCCCTGTAATACGGTTATTAAATTTCCCAACAGCCCTTCTTCAGATGGTTGCTGGGATGGCCCTTCTGTGGTTGCTGGTTCCTTTCGGGGTCTACCTCTCGGAGGAATGATTCTGCTACGATACACGTAATGATCCGATAATTAAATATTTCGACGTTATTATTCGTAAAATAAGGAATGTAAGCTACGAGAAAATCACCATCATCAACAGAAAATACTAACATAAAATTTTAAGACAACATTTTTATAGGCCATATTTTTTTATACATCAAGCAAAATCTGGCAACATAAGCATCATCTCTACTATTTACCCTAACTACCAACACCATTATCCAAAACATATATACATATAACGTTTATCTAATATTATGTCCCAAAATACATCAGACTCCTAATACCATCCTCTAGGCTACAACAGCTGGGGGTGATGGGGGCCTAACTACCCCAAAAGTCGAGGCACCTGGATCACCCTCATCGAGGTAATCATCAGGATCCTCTTCCAGATCCTCCTCCAGGTCTTCCTCCGGATCTTCTTCCGGGTCCTCCTTAGAGTCATCACTAGATGGGTCATAAGGCCTCGGCTCAAGGGTGGATGGATACTCGTTCCTACCCCCAAGCCTCTAGTAGCTGCCCTGCAAACCTCCCAAAATCTATAATGGGAAAGCGCTCTACCCCTGAATATACTACCTCTCTACGGTAAATATTGTGGGTTCGTGCTGCCCACACGTCGGGCAAGGTCCGGATCAGCTGACGACAGCCCTCCACATTACCTATCAAGCCTCCTGTTCCCCCAGCTCGTCTCTAGGTATGCAGTAATCGAGCGATGTGCTCTCCTATAGAAAAGTCTGCATACACTCGACTATCAAAGAAGAAGTCTCTAAGCCCCCTTCTGGGAATCAACTTCCTAGCAGTATACTTCTTTCGGGCCATCTGTATACATAATTCTATATAAACTTCACTTAAGAAATTTCTTCTAACAACCCCCGTAATTAAACCCCAAAACACACATTCACATCTCAATGATAATTCAATAAATCATTGCAAAACAATTCTCATTTATACATATTTATAAAATTAAACATATATATAGTCAACCCATTCATACCTGTTGGAGAGGAAGCGAAGAGAGATGCTTATTTAATTCATATATCATATTTTTAAAATTGAGCAAAGCCCTATAAAATAGAGCCAGGCTCTGATACCAAAACGGTCACGCCCCAATTTTGTAATAAAGTAAATATAAATATAAATATAAATATAATTTTTTCTAAGAACGGGCGTCCAGCAAAAACACAACAACTAATATTTTAAGCAACAATAAAACTCAAAATAATAAAGGTTTTCCCATAATTTACATAAAAACGATAGGTTATTAGAATTCAGCAACGAAATATCGATATACGAGCCACCGGCTTAAACTTTACAATTCTTCAAAATAATTAGATCTTAAAAACATTTGAGAACATAGATTAGCATATTTATATACATCAAAAAATAATTATAAGCATCTTTCTTCAACTTCGTCTCTCCTCGTCTGGATCTATACAAAGAAAACATGTAAAGGGGATGAGCGTATAAAAATACACTCAGTGGGATCACGTTGTAAAATAGGGGAAAATAAGATCATAAACCACAAATAATAATTAATTTCAAACATATCATTTCACATGCAACCATATCACTTTCATAATCATCCATATCAATTGCATATTCAAAATTTACGGTTCTTAGCCGCCATAGATGTGGTTCTTAGCCACCATAGATACGGTTCTTAGCCGCCATAGATGTGGTTCTTAGCCACCATAGATAATTCAAGTAATTCACATATATTCATGCTTATAGCATCACATAAACATTTATTTTTGCCATTCATCATCTTTCCGAACGCATTCATCATATATATTAAAACATGTCACATTTCCCATAGAATAAGATTCACCTTCATCATATAATAACATTTCATGCGTTCAGCACATAAACCTAACACATTTCGTATAGCATAATAAAATTCATAATTTAAATATTTTGAAAGAAATATAAATACCGACTTAGCACTTTTCCCCACCTTAAAGTAGACGATCAAAAGCTGTTGACTTCAAAGATATCTAAGGCGTAAAATCCTGCATATCACCTATAGTCATAAAAGTTCGACTTAGAATCTAATCGAACTATCATTTATTTAGAAACTAAATTTCTTCAAAATATAACCCTTTTCATAATAAAATATGTCTAATTTCGTAAAATAGAAAGTTCAATTTGAACTTAATATTTCGGGGTTAATTAAATGTGAATCTAAGGTTAATAAACCTTAGATTTAAAATTAATAACTAAATCGCAAAATAAAATAAATTAATTAGCATATTATTTTTAGGTCGATATTTTAGTCTCAAAAGAAATCTTGTTAAACATAAAGTCTAACTTATAATTCCAAATAAATCTTTGGTTAAAAATTTATAATAATTAATGTATTAACACTTAATTCCAAAATTGAGCTTAAACTATACATTCTTAATTAATTGGATAAAATCTAGGGCTTTATTCCCTAATTAATTATATAAATAGATCCAATTTAACATACATTAATCTATATAATCTTTCTTTGTTATTTAATTAAAACTTGCCTCATTTAATAAATTCTATTTACTTATAAATATTATCTATAATTCCAATATATTCGAAAACTCAAAACGTTATTTTCATGAATTCAATAATTATGATAAGAGATTCATAATATCTTCAAATTCTAAGGAAAAATCTATATCATTTTATTCAATTCAAAGTCCGATATTTATCTACCTAATTATGATATTTAAAGCATATTTTATTTAACGTACATTATCTTTATTGATTAATTAAAACTCGATTTTCACATATCATATTCTATAAATTATAAGTTAATGTCCATAAGTCCAATATATTCTAAATTCCAAATATGTCATCATCATAATTCAATACTTATTAGGCAAATCATGCATATTATCATCAATTATTAAATAAAACTATGTAATTTAAATAATTTCAGTATTTCATTGATTATTATACATAAATTAGACCTTAAAGCATGCTTTAATTATCTAAAGTTTAATTATAAAATTCAGAAATTACAATACTTAAATGTTCAAAATTTCAGCAACATTTATATTGCAATTAACCCCTAGAATACATCTAATTTACCAAATATGCCATTCCCAAACTTCCCCCCTTTTTCCCAGCAGTCCCCGCCTCCTCCCTGCACTGCCCGGTCCTACCGCTGCCGGCGACTGGGAGTCGCCGGCCACACGCACGCCCGACCACAACCGGCGCCGCAGCTCTTGGCGGCGCCTAACTCGACCACAACCACCACCCGATGCATACTCACGCACGCGGACTACTGCCATCGGCGTTGCTGCTCACGGTGGCGCCTCCCACTTCCTGCCGGCGCGACTCCGACACCGACCAACACCACTACCAACCGACCCGATACAGACGCATCCCACAGCCCAAACACACAGCCCAAAACAGACTCACACAACACACCAAGCGCACACGCTGCCGCTGCAAGCGGCTGCTCACAACCCATGACTTGCCGGCGACTTCCAGCGCCGGCTACACCCGACCGACGGCGACACGAAGCGGCGAAAATGGCAGCACATGACAGTAGCAGAGAGAAAGGGAGAGAGAGGGAAACTCAAGATTTCAAAGCTTCGAACCCCTCCCTACGACGAGCTCAACGAGGTCTACAATATGTCCGATTACCTCATTGGAAAAGATAGTGTATCGGTGGAGGTAATAATGGTCAACGTGCTACGAAGATGAACGAAAAAGAAGAAGAAAAACTGCTTGCTTTTATATTTTGAAGTTTAGAGAATGAAGAGAAGATGATGGTGACCCTATCCTTATCAAGCCTTTATCCTTCTAGAAAGAATTTGACTTATTCCTTGTTCATTTTAATGATATGCTAATATATGTTAATGAAAGATAGTATATATTATATATATTTTGGAAGAAAAAAAAATTCTAGTTGTTACACTGGAACCTATACTTGTCCCCTATACCTCTTGTTCTGCCCGTCTAGGTGAATGTTGTGCAGGCTCATGTGATGCATGTAATGTATGAGATGCCTTTATCGATTGATGTGGCACGGCTGAACCTTCTCTCCTCAATGATTCATGCTCATGAATGTCCATGTTTCCTATTTATTTAAATATAATTTCAATATCAATTACATATCATATATAATACTTATGAATGCATAGTGCATACTGACACCAAGGAATCATATCCCCGCTCTGATACCAACTTAAACTGTGACACCCTATACCCCTATGACGTATAACCCACAATAAAATATTCATCATATAGGAAAATCATGCTGACGTTTCATTTATCCATATAAGTATAAAAACATTATGAATTAAAAACTAATATCATATAAGATTAAAACACACAACTCATATCCCAGCACAAATCATATTAAATACAGCTTATGATACGCATGTCCAAAATGCAAAATGCGGAGGAAGAGAAGGTTGCACGAGGCATCAGCCGGCCGACCTGATATAGCGTGATGTCTATATGTACAAACCCACTTCAAAAGGCTATTGAACCTAAAAAAATAAATATGCGATTTTTATGAGTCGCAACTCAGTGAATATAAACCATTATTTTAATTAAACAATAAGCGAATAACAATCATTAACATTAATCAACCATATAATCATCATATGCAAATGCCACTATGTCCGATTTATTATTCTGTGAACTGCTCGAGCTTGGATCTGTCCCGAGATTTCCAATATGCCATTGTGTATATAGATCCGTAGGTCTCAAATATGATTATGACCCGAAGATCTCCACTGTGTATGTAGACCCGTAGGTCTCCAATATGAATATGACCCGAAGATCTCCACTGTGTATACAGATGCATAGCAAAACAGTCACAGACCCTTTTAATTTCATGTCATATGTAATGCAACATATCAATCATTTAAGCATATAATCAGATATACATTTACCAATATATCCTTTAATCCAATGACAATTCGTATAAATACATACTTCTTATAGAACCCATATAACAAACCTTGCAGATAAATCACATCACATTGCGTATAAATCACATATACGGTTTATACTCACATAACAAACATTGCATATAATATGCATCCCATTGCGTATAAATCACATAGCATATAAATCACATATATGGTTTACACTCACCCGGCTAGGATAAGCGATTTGTTTTGTCACTCTGCTTCCTCCTCTCGTTCTACAGCCCGTGCTCCTATACAATTCAATGCAATTTAGCCTAATCGTCTCGTTAATATATTTATTTCCATTATGCAATGAAATGCAATGCATGTATGTTTAATTTCATTTATTTCATATATGCATATGATACAAGATTCTAACAACCTTTATTCTTTTGACGTATTCAACTATGTTCAGAATTCCCTTTAGAACTTGAATTATAAAATTCCGAGTCGAGCAAGGCAAAATTCAGTAGAAACTTAACATATAGCTCTACAACTTTCATATTTAACACTTTTCCTAATTCAGTTCCCAACCTGCATAAAATTAGGCTACAAATACAGCATAATTAACTGTTTTCGAACCGAATCATTATAAAACAAGCCCTAGAATTTTGACACTATCTTACTCAATATTTAACCGAGTCATCCACGGTTTGCTCCTCAGTTTAGCTAAGAGATAGGGCTATAACTTTCATGTTTTAAGCTTTTCCTAATTCGGCTTACCAAGCTACCAAAACATCCGATGAATTATAATAACCAGAGACATATATAATTCACTAATTTCTTTATACCTTTAGGGAAAAATCTTGAGAATTCACTCCGATCAAATCGAAGAACACGTCCCCACGAGCTTCCCCTCAAATTTTGAAAAAAAACGGTGAAGAAACAAAATCAAAATTTACAAACCCTTCTCTTCTTTCTTTTCTTCTCCTTCTGTTTTTTTCTTTCCCTCGCTCTCTGTTCTTTTTCTGTCGCTGCCCTCTCTTTCCTTTTTATTAAGTATTCTTTCTTTTATTTACCCACCGCCTTAATTAAGTTTGCAGTTTGCTTTTCATATATTTCTGTATATATGTTAATTATATATATTATAATGTTAAGTTGCTTCTGCATACTTATATATATATATTATATATTATAATATTAATTAATTTCTTATATATTTATGCATACCTGAGCAGCCGTCATTTATACACTTATATATATAGTATATGTTCATATATATATATATAATTTAAATTTATTTTCTTTGCAAAATTCAACATAATTTATATCATCATTAATCAAATAATTTATATTATGCATTCGAAAATTACTCAAGTCTCAATCGATTATAATAGGGGTTTCTCAATACTAATTATCTAAGAGCATATAAATAATACGAAATGCATATGATGCATGAAATGAATGCCCAATGACGTGTATGTTTTGGTCGAGGATGTTACAGTATTTACCTCATTGAAACGATCATTTAACTCCATAAGCTTCACATCTATGATAGAACAGAAGACGTCAAATCGATAATGATGGAGATTTGTAACTTCAGGAGCTTTATGCCTTGATCTGCATCGATCTACAAATTTATCACTCATATTCGGAACATCAATATTTTCTTTCTTACAAAAGAAAGAAACTTGATCATAAAAAGAATCACATCCTTCATCTCTCATCATTTGTAGCCATTTCTTAGCTATTTTCACTAGAGCCATAACATTGACAATATCTTGATCTTTCCTTTGTAATGCCTTTGACAATTCATTTGTAATTCCTAAGTTGGCTTTCATCAAATGTAAGGTAAAAATAAAATCAAATGACTGCATCAATCCCACTAAATTATTCGCCTCACTCTTTTGCTCAGAACTTACCCCGTCCTCCACAATTATCTCAAGAACCTTGATTGTAGAAGAAAACAAAGTGATCAAACTAATCAAAGTATCATAATGAGAGCTCCATCGTGTATCACCTGGCATTTTGAGTGTTGTTTCTTGATTTAAACCTTTTCCACTTGGAAGATCACCATTGTTGAGAGCACTAAAAATTTTCTCAGCTTTTTTTTATGAAGAATGTCACACCTTTTGGAAGAAGCCCCAACAATATTTACCACACTAGTAACTGAAAAGAATAGTGTAGAAACTAGAATATGATTTTTTGCAACAGCTACAAGAGCAAGTTGAAGTTGGTGAGCAAAAAATGGATGTAAAAGGCATATGGATTCTCCTTCAAAATAAGAGCTTTTAAACCATTAACCTCCCCCTGCATATTGCTAGCTCCATCATAACCTTGACCTCGCAACCTCGAAATGCTCAAGTTATGTCTAGAAAAGAAGCAATCAACTGTTTCTTTTAATGCAAAAGCAGTGGTGCTAGTAACATGTTCAACACCGATAAATCTTTCAACTATACAACCATCCTTATTCACAAAACGTAGTACAATTGCCATCTGCTCCTTTATTGAAATATCATGAGATTCATCAACTAGAATTGAAAATAGTGCACCTCCTATCTCTTCTATGATGATATTAATAGTTTTTACCGCAACAGCATTCACAATATCCTTTTGAATACTAGGTGCTGTCAATTTGAGATTTTCAAGAGCACCTTGTATAACATATTTAATATCATCATTGTGATCATCATAAAACTTCAAAAGCTCAAGAAAATTACCTTGATTAACGGAATTCTTTGATTCATCATCACCACAGAATGCAAGCCCGTGACGTAAAAGAAATCGAACACATTAAATTGATGCATTTAACCTCATTCGATAATCTCTTCTATTTTGATCTGTTTGCTTTTCAAATGCATATTGGATATGTTGATTCTGATTTTTCAAAGCTTCACACCGAGCCTAAGCTTTGTTATGAGCACTATTAGGACCTTCGACATGTTCTTTAAGTCTTTTCCCTTTTTTCCAATTCCTAAACTCTTCACCAAAAAAGTCGCCATGTGCTTGTTCTCCAGGTTTTGATTTAAAGAGATAACAATAAAGGCAAATACGGTATCTTTGGATATGCTATACTCCAACCAATTCATATTCAGAAAACCAATTAGAATTGAAACGCCTTGATTTTTTTCCAAAGAGTGTGAAAGGAAAATTATGCTTCAAGGGTTGATAAGGATCCCTCAATATGTATGCCCTTTGAATTTCATCTCTAATATTTAGATTATAATCCAAAATATGAATTCTTAACCCCGGATCTGTAGGAAGGTCTTTTGTGTCTATATCGTTCCTCAATAATTTTGCACTATCATCATTTTTTCTAATAACAAATGATGGTTCTAATGCTCTTTTATAAAATCTTTCCATAGCTCAAATCCTCAAAAATCCCTAATGATATAAATATATCATAAGTTCAAACTCACCACAATTTAATGCTCCTGAAATAAATTAAAGTCATATTAAATACTTTCTAGCTACAAAATAATACACATAAAAATCTTTTAAAAAAATAACCCTAAAATCCTAATAATGGGGAGACACATATCTATTTTTCAAACCATAAAAAATTGAAAACCAAACTAAGTTAATCAATAACAAAATTCAATATATAATTAATGATATGAATAAGAATTTCATTACAAGAAAAAAGCAAAAAACAAAAGAAAAAATCAACAAAAAAATGGAGACCGCATGTAGAGATTATTATAACATCAACCCACATAGCAACAAAAATCAAATGATTAATTAATCTCCATTTACTTTGGAGTTGGGAATTTGGGGTGTATAAATTTGTTTTTCATCATGGTGGAAGTTTGAACCTTCGTGAAAATGGAATTATGGAGAATCTGATCAAATTGGAATTATGGTGGAAGTTGGAACCTTCTTGCAGAAGCCAAGTGGTGTTGCTGTATTGGGGCGATTACATATATAATATATTATATATAGTAGACACTGTACACTAGTAGTAAAAAAATTTTAAAAAAATATGGGGGCACGTGCCCCCTTACGGATAAAATACATTTTGCACCGGAGAATAGTACCAGTTTCTTCCACAAGCTTCTACTGCGCAACTCTTGATCATATACACACTAGATAATTGTATTTGACTTGCCACAATTGAGTGCAAAGTGTAAAAGATTTTGTCTTTTGGGGAAAGAACATAATACAAAAACCTCTGCAACGGTTTTTATTTCTTTGTATCACAGTTCTAAAAATGGGAGTTACCCATGATATTTGAACTACTTGGTCGAGATGTTACACGTAACTTCCAATCCCACCAAATCTTCTTATGTGTGTTTATTTGAATTTCAAATTTATATTTAAATTATTTTTATATATTTAACATAATACAAATTTATTTTTGTCTCACACTCACATATGAGGGTTTAACTCTAAAGTCAACCAAAACTAACATTTCCTTATGACGTATCCAGATCATACATACAAATGAATCGTATGAGCAACGAGTATATTATGAACTTAATAACTATAAACCGATTAAGAAAATACACCAACTCTACCTACTTCACTAGGACGACTTCAATCATCTTATACCCTACAAAAAACACCACTTACATATGTTGTCACATCTCTTACCCTTCATAAGAGCATATTCAGCAAATATATAACTTTTGCATTCACAATTGACTAGTCAATTAGTACAAAAAGACAGTGAACTTAGATAATTATTCCTTTCGAACTCATATCCTTTGATTGGTATGTTAAGTGGAAATATTGGTTCCCACAATAATTGGTATTATTATGAATTTGAGATTAGCTATTTCTTCTTACATCATGTTATTACATATTTATGTCTACAAGGGAATGAACTTTTTACAGTTATCATTTTTATTTTTATTTTTATTTTTTTTAACAGGTTAACTTCAGAAAATTAAATTATTATATAAATTATTTAATAATTTTAATAAATAATAAATTTATCAATAATATTAAAATGTTTATAAATATTTTAAAATATTAATTAATAATATAAATTAATATAAAATAAAAATATAAAAATAGTAAAAATAATAATTAATTACATGAATAGTATAAAAATAACAAATAAATATAATAATCTTAAAAACATAGAAATAATATGAATATAGTTTTAATAATACAAATAATTTTAGTTCTAGTATAAGATTTATCAAAATAATGAATATTAGAATAGATAATAGTTTATATAAAAAATATAAAAATAAACTGTAAATAACATATTATTTTAGATATTATAAAATAAGATATTACTTTAATGATATAAAATCATATAAAATAATTAATATTAAATATGATAAATTTTATATGAGGAAAGAGTCTATAATACCACAAAATATATAAGGATATCTTTTTTCTACCACAAAAGATATAAAATATCCTTTTTCTATCAAAAAGTACAATTTTGAGTCAAAATCGGGCCCACTATTTGAATGGATTTGATTTGTCACAGAAATTGATTCCATTTAATTCATTCATTGACTCCCCCCACCCACCTCCAATTTTCGCCATTTAATGCCCCCCTCCCACCTTTTTTTTCGTCATTTTCTCACCCACGGCCAAAGCACATTTTCGATTAGTTCTCACACCTCCTACCACCCCTTTCTTTTCGCCATTTTCTCACCCACCATCACAGCACATTTTCGATTATTTCTCACACCTCCCACCACCCCTTTTTTCGATTTTTTTCTCCCACCTCCCACCACCCTTTTTTTCGCAATTTAACCACTCTAAACGACAATTAGCTTAAATTTTATCTCTTATTTTGTTTGCCAAAAATTTCAAAAATTCTTGTAGCAGCCGAATTAATTTACAATGGACGACTAGGTTTGTTTTGAAAACTCGATATTGTTTATTTGTCGAAATTTCTTAATTTATGTTTGAAAATTCCATATTACTTATTAGGTAATTTTCTACAATTTATGTTTCGAAAATTCCATATCGTTTGTTTCTCGAAATTTCTGCAATTTATGTTCGAAAATTCCATTTGTTTATTTGTCCAATTTTCTGCAATTTATGTTACAAAAATTCCATATTGTGTATTAGTCGAAATTTCTGCAATATATGTTAGAATAATCCACCTTGTTTATTTGTCGAAATTTATGCAAGTGTATGAATTGGTGTTAGAATTGAAGCCCTAAACAGCAATTTTAGGCAGTTCACGATAATTTTAGCTAAAATTTCCATTTAACGCCTAAAATTGCCGTGAATGTGGCCACAATTACCATGAATGGCCTAAAATTGCCGTACAGCCCTAAAAGGCAATTTTAGGCCATTCATGAATTTTTTGTAGTTAAAATTGTTGTGGCATGCCTACAATTGTCGTGAACGGCGTGAAATTGTCGTTTAGGGCTAAATAGTAATTTTAGGCCGTTCACTACAATTGTAGGCATGCCATGGCAATTTTAGCTATAAAAATTCATGTTAGGCCGTAAACGAGAATTTTAGGGCTAAACTGCAATTTTAGGTAGTAAATGGGTATTTTAGAGCTAAACGGCAATTTTAGGGCTAAACGGACATGCTTAAATATAATTTGACACTTTAGGGATAAAAGGTCATTTGAGACAGTAAATGAACATTTAGGTCTAATCGAACATTTTAGACATTAAACAACAATTTTTAGGGCTAAACGGACATTTTAGGGCCACACGGCCATATTAGGCAATAAATAGATGTTTTTTCCGTAATCGGATATTTTGGGCTGTAAACGAACATTTTTCAAACTTATTGAACGTTTTAGGCAGTAAACGAAATTTTTTCAAACTAATTAGACATTTTAGGCAGTAAATGGATATTTTTAAGGCAAAACAGTTGTTTTAAGAAAATGTAAAATCAGGCCCTTTCTTTACTGTCTTGTAAGGTATATTGTGATTACTAGTTAATAAAATATTTGTTTACATATTATAGAGCGATTTGCATTGGGTTCATGATTCTTGTTAGGGTCGTTTGGCCTATATTAAGGGCTATACTCATTTGAGTATACTTGAGGATATCAAGGTACAGCTGCGAGAGCATGGCCAGGAATGTGTTGTGGATTTCCTTAGGACATGTTTCGGACATTTTCTAAGGTAGGAGACTTCGACTGAGACATGCAAGTCCTTTCTGCATGTTCGTATGTCACGTGAGGTGCTTGGTACCGATACCCTTACCCACGAGAGATGGTTTGCAATCAGCCAAGACAACAGGCTTTGTCATTTCTCGAGGAGAGAGTTCGTTTTGATCACCGGTTTGAGATTCGATGACTCTGACTTCAGCCCGATTGGGGTTCACCATCTACCTGAAGGTGGAGTCTACTATCGAGTCTATGTCGAATCCATCCACGTGACTATTCAAGACCTTCGAAAAAGATTTTCCAAGGAGACTTTTCGTCAGAATAAAGATGACACGATAAAGATTTTGAAGATTCTTATTTTTCACTACATCTTACTTGATGTCGACCTAAGGAAGACATATGTGGATACATGGGTATAAGTCTTAGTAGAGCAGCCCGAGAGATGGGACAACTTTCCATGGGGGAAATTTTCTTTCCTTAAATTATTAAAGAACATGGACAAGCTTCCATTAACTATTCCAGACCAAAATCCTGGTGATAGAGTCCCCGCGTACCAATTTTATGGATTCTCTGTTGCTCTCCTGGTTAGTATAATGAATTTTTGTACATTTTTTTATTATTATTTTGAATCCTGATATTCGTCAAGGCAATGACATATAATATTTCTATGAAGATGAAAAATTGAAACGTTTCAAGCGTATAAGCTATTGGCGTATCATTTTTTTTGATTTTTTTTGTATGATTTCAGCTGAAGATGATGACATAATACGTGGAGATAAAAAATAAAAATGAGGAAAAGTAATTACCCCAATAAATAGACAAAAAAACATACACTATTCAATCCAATTATTCAATCATTATGACACAAGTACAAATCATCAATCAATTATGGTTACATCTACTATTCAAATCAAGACTAGTCAAAAAAGTGATAAAAATGTACCCATATTTAGATTTTGTGATAAAAAAGGGTCTCCCTTATATAAATGTGGTGCAAAAGGTCTCCTTTATATGTTTTGTGGTATTTTGGGTTGTTATCCCAATTTTATATAATTTAACTACTTTAAGAATACGTAAATAATAAAAAAAATTGAACTAATAATAAAGTTAAAAAAAAAATTATATAAATAAGTATATTTTAATATTAGTGCAAGGATTAATTTTTTGTAAAAAAGAATTTAAAAAAATTAAATATACCAAATAAATTAAATTTGAGTGATTTATTGAATAAGAAATATTAATAAAATTATAATGGAATGTAATTTGGTCAAACAAAGATTGATTTAATATTGATATATTCATTTCATATTTCTTTGTGATATGAATTATTGTAATTAATATTTTTATACATTCTTTTCTTATCACCAATTCCTTTTCATGTTCATTCTAACATGTTAACTTACTGATTGAATTTACTTCATCTTAGCATTTATAGCCATTTTCACAGCCTGATTCCTCGATTTATCAAAAGCCTGACCGAATATAGCTTTTAGAGACTCCAATATCTCATAAATAGTCTCTCCATGCTCGTGCTTCAATCTAAGCACATCATTCATGAAAGCTAACAAGTAGGCGCGAGCCTTATTGTTGGCTATGATCCATGCATCATGTCTCACGTACAATACGAGTGGCATTTGTTGGGGATTCAGGAGGACAATCCTCATCTAAAATAAATATGAGGTTCTCAAATTCGAGTGCAATGGTAATGTTACTTTTTCACTTAATAAAGTTTAATTTTTCTTCAACAAAGTAAGCATAGGACAAACATAATTGTTAAAAAATAATAAAACAACATAAATTAACAAACGAACATCACATAATAAGCAATTTAGGAATCATAAACATGATGCATGATGCAATAAAGATTATATTATAAAATCCAAGGCAATTTAATCTCTCATTCAATAAGCAATTGTAGGGAAGTCAAATCAAATGATAACTAAATCAAGACCATCTTAAATTAAAAAATAACATAATCAAGACATCTCATATCTTCATTTAACCTAGATACTTTCATGCAATTTGATCGTATCTTTATGAGTGTGACCTACTGTTTTGATTTTAAAATTCATTCAAAATTTCCGTCGTAGGGTAGGTCAATTAAGAATTATATTTAAAAAACCTTTTCTTTTGAAGATTAAATCTTAAGTATTGAATCAAGTGAAAACCATCCATAGGGGGACAAAATCAAAGTGTCGCGAGGTGCCACTCAATTCTCACGTTTTTATCAACAGTGGAGGTTAAAGGATTTATTGTCATAAATCCTTCTCCCACTCATTATTTCATTACAAAAATTTCTCAAATTTTTAAGCTTTAAAACATCATATGTTTTAATAATTTTAAATTCAATCATATTAAAATAATTCGATTAAAATTACAATTTAACAATCATCATATAATCTCTTAATCAAATTAAAAATATGTATAAAAACAATTATTATTACATTTTCTTGTGCAACTTTTAAAAACACATAAAACATTTTTATATGAATTTAAAATATATAAAACATATTTTACATATGTTGCAATCTATCTCATAGATATATATCAAATATATCAAATATATTGTCACGCCACAATTTCTTACAAAAACATTTATCAGAGTTTTCCACATGGGCGTGCAGGAAGAAGAAAAGAGGTAGGAGACGAACATAAGGTATTACATATCAACCATCGGCTTCAACCGATTTAACATAATATTCACAGTGGAAAAAAAATCAACAGTGTAACACCCCGAAATAAAAATTCAACTATATAAAATATCTCGGGAATTTTCTACAATTGAAATGAGATATATGTAACAATAATAATAATAATAATTATTATTATACTAATAAAAAATGAAAGATAAATAAAAGAAATAAAATTTAATTATATATAAGTATGCACACAACATATATATGATATATAATTGAACTTATTATATATATATATATATGCATGAATTAGAAGATATTTTGTATGAATAGTATAATATAATCCTTATCTTTGGAAGAGTCAATAATTGACAAATTTGGATAAATGGGCATCAGAACTCTCTTCTCTCTCAAATTTTACTCTCTCTGCACACTTTTTTTCCCTCTGCGCATTTTTCTCTCTCTTCTCCATTTTATTTCTTCTGCACGTTCTCATTGTTAGGATGTATACTATAAGCCTAGCTTTTGTATAAACATCTATTTATGATATGAGAATCTTTTATGGTCAAATGTTTGCATTTTATATATTTGTTATATGTGTTATTGCAATTGTCCAATTAATTTATATTGTAGATAACATGGTGTGTGGTGCCACACAGAAGATCATGTTATCAGTTCCTTATAAATTATAAATGGTAGCTTATAGCCGAGATAATTTTGGACAAATTATCAGAATGGTTGTAGTGTAATTTGGTATTAATCTGTCTTGATTATAAAATTACACTAGTACATTTTGTATGTATTGAGCAGGACCAATTGAGGTTGTTTTATTTGTACTGACTACATAAATAAAACAAGACCTCTGTTATTATGGATGTGCGTCCTCTTAATCATTATATGATAACGGACATGTATACTCAATATATGTTTCTTTAATTTACCAATGGGTGAGACTTATTTATTAAATCAATAAGCTCGGTAAATTGGGATACAATGTTGTTTATATGGTGTGCTGTTGATTATATAATGAAACCGTGTCCTAATTATTTAGGATGATGATGTCCCCTTGAGGAACTCATAAGGATTATCATGTAAACCCTGTAGGTGGATTTATTCCGACATGATAATAAAGTTGAGTGGTACTACTCTTGGAATTAAATGTTAATTAATTGAATTGTCAGTAATTCATTTAATTAACGGACATTCGATATCTTAAACGCGGGGAGATAAACGCGCACATAATAAATAGGAGCCCATATCTAATATGGATAAGGGACGGTAGTTCAATAATATCTTTTTAGTGGATTAAGATATTATTGATAGGCTTAAGAAGTATATTCAGATCGAATTTAGGACTCCTAAGCCTATCAGGAGACCGATTCCTAATCCTCCTCAAGGTCCCTGTTGTAGCTTATAAACAAGCCTCAAGTCAGCCGTTTCTAGATACACAGAGATACACAGACATAAAAAATCTGAGATACGTATTAGAAAAGAACGGTTGAAAGTCTCGATAGTTCGTTGCCCACACAACGTTCGAGATAAAGGTGAGGAATACGGCAGAAGATCGTGAGGTCCAGGCTTCATCCATTCCTCCATCTACAGTTCTGATCTTAGAATTAATTTCGATGCAAAAGGTATGATTTGTTTTCCGCTGCAAGTTAATCATTATTGCATGGACCCCAAATCTGATAATCGTATGGGGTTGGCGATCCGGCGGTTCCTACACTCTTCCTGTTTCTTCTTCTTTGTGGTGGATGCTTGGATGCTGTGGTGTTGGTTGAGTCGGCGCGTGGTTGCGCCGGCGAGAAGGGTGAAGGAGAGGCCGGCACTTGTTGCACCGGCAAGGAAGATGTGAGGGTGTTCTTGGGTGGAGGCCGCCGCCGTGAGCAGCGGCGGTGCTGCAGTGTTGTGTGCGTGTGGGTGGCTTCAGCGGGAGTGCAGGGCTAGAATGGTGAGGAAGTTTGCTGTTAGAGTGCAGGGGAAAATCGAGATCGGCTGTCTCGGGAGTGGGAGTGGCCGGCACGGGATGCGTCGATGGCTGGGCTTGGTGGCACCGTCGGAGGAGCAACGGCGTTGCTGTGTATATGTCTATGTGCGAGTGTATATGCTGCTGTGCGTGGGTGTGTTAAGCATGTGTGTGTGTCTCGGTAGTAGCTTGCTTGGTTGGATGTGAGTGTTTTGGGCTACTGATGGGTCGCTGGCGACTCCCAATCGCCGGCAGAGGTGAAGAGGCCGAGGGGCGAGCTGCAGAGGCGGTAAGAGGAGGGATGAGATGGTTGGAAAGGGGTTTGGGGTAAGGGTTTCATTTTGAAAATTTGATGCAATTGAGGGACTATATTGCAAATATAAACTTTGATAAAATTGGAACCTAACCCTTTGCATTTATAAAATTGTAGTTTACTCCCTTAAGTATTTAAAACATACATTAAGCACCCTAAATTAATGAATAATGATAACAAACCCCCAATTATGTTGAAATTACAAGAATACAAGAATACCCTTAGAGTTATTGAAATTATATTTTATTATCCATAATTGGTTGAGATTATAAAACGGACCCTAGATATTACAGATATTGCTTTCGAGAATTAATATATATATATATATATATATATCTGAAATAATAAATTAGATCCAAAGTAATGAATTAGGTTGCAAATTTACCTTAGAAATATTATAATAAATAAAATATGGTAAAATCATTTACCTCAAATCTAGGATATAAAACCCTAAATTCAAGTCTCGTTAACCCCATAACTCTTGGGAAATTATAAATATGAACCTAAATATAATTATGGACATTATGTTTTGATTTTCATAATTTAATAATAAACCAAAGGTCAAATTATAAATATTAAACATTCAAATAAATTCCCTATATTGTTAAAAAATGACCTATGATATTAAATTAATTATGAACTTTACAAGTTAATTTCTCAATGTCAAGTGCAACATAAATATTAAATTAAATATCAACTTTAATTCTCTTAAATAATAATTAACTAAACATGTTATGCAATTAATTATATTTCTTAAATTAACTTATAGTTTCAGTTAATTGAATTTGTTTTTATAAATTAAACTTTATAGTTAATCTAAATACACCATAATCATAAATATATTCAAATTTCCTAATATCTAAGTTAAACCGTAAATTATATAATTAGATTATCTAAGATTATTTTAAAGGTTTTCAAGAATTATTTTAAGTAATAACTTTATAATTTACTTATCTAGAATTATTATCACGTCTTCAAGATCTCACCTAAATCATAATTCTATAAATTAATTTTCCTGAAACTAAGATAAGTCTTCTAAGATCTAATTAAAGTCTAATTAAGCTTTCTAATATTTTAATAAACACATTTTATTTTAAATTCGCTTAAACCTTATATTTAACTTAAAAATCATTTATTTTATTCTTTAAATCACAACATCGTCAGAACCTGTTCCATCTTATCAAAGAAAACCTTAAATGACATGTAACGTCCCGATTCTTTTGTAAGTAAATCTTAACCGAGACGTTACTCTCTTATAAAAAATTTTATCTTTCCAAGAATAAATATAAATAAAATCTTGTGAAATATACATTTCTTAAAATTCATACAAATTAATCACTTTAAATAAAATCTTCTGGAACCTTTGATCATCGGCTACCAGCATCCACCGCTCGCGCGCCACGCCCTAAAATCCTTAAACTGAAAACATTTTAAAAAGAGGGGTGAGTGACAAAAGTACACTTAGTGGGGTGGGGAATCTCGAGATGACATAAAATAATTTTGGAAGATTTTACACACAATTGCCAAAACACCATTTTATCACATAAAACAGATTTTCTTAAAACATTTGTCTTTTAATAAAAACTGTAGAAAAAAATAGATCATTTCAAATCACGTGACTTAAATCATCTTAGAAATATAACCATCCATCTCAAATCAATCATCCTTCACATTCAAATATATCACTTTCATTATCACATTCACGGTTTTTAGCCGTCTTGCAAATATATGTGGGTCTTAGCCGCCCTGAAACATATAATCCATCATTCACATTCAAACAACACTTTTCACATAATTTACGGTGCTTAACCGCCATGAAAGCATTTCACGGTTCTTAGCCGCCATGAAAACATTTTTACGGGTCTTAGCCGTCCTGAAAATATATGCGGGTCTTAGCCGTCCTGGAAACATATGCAGGTCTTAGCCGCCCTGAAAATATATGCGGGTCTTAGCTGCCCTGGTACGGTGATCAACCGTCATATACGGGTCTTAGCTGTCTTGCATACGCATGCACATGCACACATAATTACTTCACACATACACATATCAAACATACGCATCAAAACACATTAATTTAACACAACACTTAGTAGCAGGTTCTCAACTCCATGAAAACACATCTTATTTGCACATATGCAAATATTAACTTTGTCACGCCCCGTTTTCATATCAGAGTTTAAAACATAATTAATTTATAATAGTGATTTTTTTTTCCTTAAATCAGAGTATAAGAGCGACCTTACAAATCGGGCGTCCAGCAAGAAAGCAAAACCATCAAGATTTTAAAACAAAACAAATTTTAGAAGATAATCATAGAAAAATACATGAATTTTTCTCCGATCAACGGAAAACTTTCTTGTTTCGATCAAAACGTGTAAACCTTGTTTCATACATAACAAGAGCTTCAGAATCACCAATCATCCATAGACAAAATTATTTACGTGCAAATTAACAGACATTTCTGTTCTTCCTTCCTGGCATTTATTGTTTTCTGTAAAATAAAAGTATAGAAGGGGTAAGTGTTTAAGAACACTTAGTGGAGAGGGAAATTTATAATAATAATATACACATACTATTACTTGCATATTATACATAAAATACACGTTGTAGACTCCCGAAGAGCCCCAATGGCAACTGTGGATAGGTTTCCGAAGAATACCTATCAGGGCCCCAAGCCGACCCGAGTTTGGGTTTTTAAACCTCTTCCTGTTGGGATTCCGTAGAATTCCCCATTATTGGGTTTTCAAAAAGGAATACTGTCACGCCCCAATTTCATATAAAGTTTAAAACGTAGAAATAAATATATTTTCATTTTCTTTAAATAAATCAGAGTGCAAGCGAAGCATTTTCATGGGGCGTCCAGCAGAAATTCCTAAAACGTTGAGATTTAAAAACAGACGATATTTATAAGATAGCCATTTTAAAATACAAAAAGGTTATATTATTTCAACAGAGAAAACGTTCTTGTTTGAAGTAAAACACATAAACATTAATTTGTACATAATCGGGGTTTCAGGAAAACAAAACGAACATCCATATACATTCTTATATACATACAAAAATAATATAACAGGCATCTCTGTTCATTCCTCCTCGCCTCCGAAATTTTCTGTAAAATAAAACACATGAACGGGGTAAGTGCCAAAAGGACACTTAGTGGGGTTGATTTGTACATTAAAAGGGGTACACATAACATTCTAAAAAATACTATATATATATACACGTTGTAGACTCCCGAAGAGTCCCAATGCAATCCGTTGAATAGGTTTCCGAAGAAGACCTATCGAGGCCCCAAGCCGACCCCATTTTGGGTTGTTACACCCTTCATGTTGGGATTCCGTAGAATACCCCCTTGTTGGGCTCCGACGAGGAGTACCCTACTTGGCGTGGCACACGCATGCGCAGTTAAATTATCATACAACAGTTTCCACATAACACATAGTGCACATTGTCACGTTCACGTTGGCCACATAATTCACATAACACATAGGTAAAGAAAATCCCTTGACATATGTGGTTTCTAAAGAAACCTCTTTTTAGCGGGTATTATCCCGTCTTATCATCATTTGAAACCATTTGCATTCATAGTAAAACATTCATAATCCATCATGTGTTTTGAATCATTCATTAACCATTTTCATCATATCACTTTCATTATCACACATAACATTTCATGCATTCAGCACATAAACCCAACACATTTCATAATAATCTTAAAAGATTGCATAAACTTTATAAAATATCTTAATTTAAAGAATTTACCCCCACCTTGTTCGGTGGTTACCACGTGATCAGCAAGTCAAAGATCTCATACCCCAGAGCTTCAATCCAAAAGGTAGCCTACATAATTTATGATGTTTTCTTAGCTCATTATAATCTATAATTAAATATTAAAACAACATCGAAGCGGATAATATCGATCGAGATAAGACGGATCGGAACGGTAGGCCTAGCGATTGAGGTTGAAGAAACAAGAGAGAAAAATCAGTTTATAAGGTTGAGATGAAAGAGAATGGATTTCGGATCACAACAAAACAAGAATGAGCTCAATCGGAGTTGAAACGAGTTCGAACGGAGCGTTTTAAGATTGAAGGGTATTTTGGTAATTTGGTCAAAGGGTTGACTTTGACCGGGACCCACGACCCCCGGTCTCGTTGGTGATGACTCGGTGATAAGGTACGATGAAAAGAAAATGAGATTTGGATCGAAAACGAATCGAAAATACGATGTCACGCGCGTTCACGGCGACGGGAAAAACCTCGTCGGCGTTTCCCGACGACGGGAAAAAAAATCAGGCCAGCGTCTCCCGTTGCTGCCTGGTTTTCTCGGCAGCGGGAGCACCGTGCTCGGCAGCTGCCCAATTTTCTCGGCAGCCTCGGCCCCCGTCTCCCGTCGCGACCCTGCTCGATCAGCCATCTTCCCGGAGCCACCGGCGGCGGTGTAGACACCCTATGCCGCCAAAACTTAGTCCTATGGATAGCCTGAAACACTGGCTATGAGATCCAGCCATCCCTTGCCGGATTCCGGCATGAATAGTGCCTGAAACACGGCCTCAAAAACCCTTCGTCGCACAGATTTTTACACAAAATCAATGTAACAACTACTTTTCCAATCCATTTTCCGGCACCAGCACCGCCACCCAAGGCGGTGCCACCCTACCAGTGGCTAGTCCACCACTCCGGGAGGCCCTCCGATGCCTGCAACCACGAGAAGAAGGGCGAGAGAGAGAAAAACGGGAGAGAGAAAAGGTGACTGAAAAATAAGGGTTAAAGGTTTTGGAGATGGTTTTTCGCCGTTTTCCGGCGAACGAGATATCGGAATTGAATTCCGAAAGTTGTCCTAAATTCGTATTGTCAAGGGCTACGTTATATACAAAAATCAGCCGAAACGGACGGGTTTGACTTTTTCCGGCGACAGCAGCGGCTGTTCTTCGCCATTTTCCGGCGAACGAAGAATCGGAATTGAATTCCGGAAGTTGCCCTAAACTCGTATCGTCGAGGGCTACGTTGTGTGCGAAAATCAGTCGAAACCGACAACTTTGAAATTTTCCGGCGAACTTCGGCGGCGGCGCCGGCCGGAGACAGAATAAAGACGGGAAAGAAAAAGAGAGAGGAAAGAGAGACTTACGTGTGTTCGGCGCTTTTCGGCTCGTTCGAAGAAACGGTGAAAATGAAATCGAACTAAGGCCTATTTATAGAAAATGGAAAGTTACTATTCATTAGGCTGGGTTACTGTTCACATAGGCTAGGCTACTGTTCATGATAAGATTCTGGTTACTATTCACGATAAGATTTCATTGCTCGTTTTTCCGAAACTCCGTATTTTGCCCTTTTCTTCGTCGTTTGAGCTACGGGTATCCGATTGACCTCTAGTTCGTTTCTATCTTCTCGTTTTTCCGTTACGCATCTAATGGTACAAAAATATTCTATTTTTCATGTATATGAATTTTATCCATTAAAAACCTGGTCGTTACAAATACCCTACTTGGCGTGAAGGCGCATGCGCAAGTAAGTTTCACATAATGGTTCCACATAAACACATAATACACATTGATCACGTTCACGTTGGCCACATAATTCACATAACACATAAGTACAGAAAAAAAAACTTTCTTAGCGGGCATTATCCCGACTTTCATCCTTTAAATCATTTTCATTGAGATACTTGAAATCAATAGCTTTCAGAACCATATACTTCATTCGAAAACAGTTCAGGTAGCGAAAAATAATTCAATTATAAATATCAGCACATAATGACGTAAATTAAATCACGTAGACACATTGTTTTCATAAAATTGTACGATTGTTAAAACAGAAAAGGATTTTTACCCCCCACCTTGGGATTTCTCGTAAACTCCTGCAAAAGCTCTCGATAATAGGTCTATGTCGGTCTCCCACGTGAACCTCCTATAGAATATAAAAAATAACTTATTTTCTGACTTAAATATCTTAGAATCTGTAAAAACTTATAAATAAAGTAAAATCCTCGAGAAATAATCTATAGCTAGGGTTTCTAAATTTAATTAGGGTTTATTAAAATTTATCTTAGAATTTGCTCGCTTAAAGAACTCGTTCATCATATCCTATATTATTTTGAGGTCGAACTATCGTTTTATAAAATAATAGTACATAAAAAAATACCAAATTATTAAATTCTACGGTCAAGATATAATTTCTATAAATTTTAGGGGTTATTTTTCGTCATTTTATCGAGATCTAGGGGTGAGTCGATAATTTCTATAGAGATTAAGGTCCCTAATGAAATTTCTAAAAATTCTGAGGATCAAAAACTACATTCAGAAACATTTTAGGGTCAAAATGCTAGTACTTCATGGTTCAAGGACTAAATGGTTAATTAGCATAAACTTGGAATTGTAATTAGGTCCTTAGGTTTATTAAATTCCCAAAATCCACCCCCAACCAACAACCGACCCATACACATACATACATATATACATACGAAAACATACATATATACCTACTGCACTGTCCTACCGCCGCTTCCGGCGGCGGCTCTCCTTCCTCGGCTACGCCGGCGGTACACCGGCGCCGGTCTCTCCCTTTACTCCGACCCCGACACCATCTCCACCTTCCAGCACACACACTCACGCACATATACTACATGCATATATATATATACAGAACCAGCACAACCGTCGCTAGCTGCGGCGGCGTTCCTCAACCCCTTGCCGGCGCGACCGAGCGCCGGCCAGCCCAAACACACCTCTCACCGGCACGATCGAGCGCCGGCATAAACACAGCAGCAAAACGACAGCAATCGAAGGAACAAGGCGGCCAAAAACTAGCTTAGGATTTAAAGTCGAAAAACCCTAGTAAAACTACAACATAAAATAGAGCAAACATATAAATAAATCCTTGCCGGAAATTTTCGCCGATTGAGAGAAGAAAAATAGCTGCTGCTGCCCGAGAAGAAGCTATGGAATGGCTGTGTTTTTGAGAGAGAAGAACTAAGGTGGAAACTTGAAGAAAATGATATGGAAGAGAAGAAAGGTTCAATTATCTTGATGTCCATTCCTAGCTTAGGCTAAACTATAGGTTAGGCTCATGTGTCAAAATGTGGTGGTGAGAAAGATTAACTAAGTCCACAATCCTAATCTTAGCCAACTAGATTATTAAAATTATCTTAGAAATTATATGGACATTGCAAACTTCACATTTGCATTCATAATAAATCATTCACATTCCGAAACCAATCACAATCCATCAAGTATTTTGAATCATTCATCAACCACATTCACATTCATCATATCATAACATTATCACATATAACATCTCATGCATTCAGCACGTATACCCAACTCAGTTGATATAGTATAATAGTTCGTAATTTAAATACTTCGAAAGAATTATAAATATCGTAATAAAAAATTACCCCCACCTTATTCGGTGGTTACCACGTGAGCAGCACCTCTTAAAGATCACGTATCCCAAGGCTTCACTTCAACAGGTAGCCTACATAAATTACGATGTTTTCTTAGATCATTATTAAATAAAATTAAAAGATTTAAACGATATCGAAAATCGAGATGAGACGGATCGGAACGGAAGGCCTAACGATTGAGGTTAAAGGAATAAAAGGAAAATATCAGTTTATAAGACTGAGATGAAAGAGAATGAATTTTGGATCACAACAAAACAAGAATGAGCTCGATCGGAGTTGAAATAGGGGTATTTTGGTAATTTGGTTAAAGGGTTGACTTTGACAGGGACCCACGACCCCCGGTCAATGATATTTTGTTGGCAATGTCTCGATGATAAAGTACAATGAAAAGAAAACGAGATTCAGATCGAAAACAAATGGAAAAAATACGACATCGCGCATGATCCCGTCGACGGGAAAATTTTCCGACGGTGTCTCCCGTCGGCTGCCTAGTTTTGTAGGCAGCGGTGCCCAGACCTCCCGTCGTCGGCCTGCTCGAGCAGCCATCTTTCCGGTGCCACCAGCTGCGGCGGCGCCACCCTATGCCATCAACCCTTAGTCCTTCGGCTAGCCCGTACCGCCGGCTATCAGATTCGGCCATCCCTCGCCGGATTCCGGCATGAATAGTGCCTGAAAAACAGCCTCAAAAACCCATCGTCACACACATCTCACAAACTTCTTGCAACAGCCCCCCCTTTCTTGGCCATTTTTTGGCACCGACGCTGCCACCCATGGCGGTGCCACCCCTCCATTGGCTAGTCCACAACTCCGGCAGCTTCTCCGGCACCTGCAACGGTGGGAAAAAGAGTGAGAGAGAGAAAAACGGGAGAGAGAAAAGGTGCCAAGAAACAAGGGTTGAGGTTTTGGAGATGGTTTTTCGCCGTTTTCCAGCGAACGGAGAATCAGAATTGAATTCTGGAAGTTTTCCTAGACTCATATCGTCGAGGGCTACGTTATATATGAAAATCAGCCGAAACAGATGGGTTTGACTTTTTCCGACGACGGCAGCGGTGGTTTTTCGCCATTTTTCGGCAAACGGAGAATCGGAATTGAATTCTGGAAGTTGTCCTAGATTCGTCTCGTCGAGGGCTACGTTGTGTACGAAAATCAGCCAAGTTTGACTTTTTCCGGTGAACTCCGGCAGCGGCGGCGGCTCCGGCAGTAGCGACGACAGAATATAAAATTAAAAGGAAAGAGAGAGGAGAGAAAGACTTACATGTATTCGACGCTTTTTGGCTCGTTTGAAGAAATGGTGAAAATGAAATCGAATGAGGGCATACTTATAGAAAATTTTGAAAGTTACTATTCATGATAAGATTTCGTTTCTCGTTTTTTCGAAACTTCGTATTTTGCCATTTTTTTCGCCGTTTGAGCTACGGGTGTCCGATTGACCTCTAGTTCATTTCTATCTTCTCATTTTTCCATTATGCATCTAATGGTTTAAAAATATTTTATGTTCCATGTTTATAAATTTTATCCTTTTAAAACCGATCGTTAAACAATATCTGAAACGCACGTAATTAAATTAAACACTCAATAATTAAAACACATAAGATATTTTAATTAAGATTTTACTTATTTACTTAATCAATTATGCTTCGTTTTTATCTTGGGCGTTACATGACATATGTTAATTACTAATAACTTTAACTAAAGAATTTATAGCTAGACAATGTACTAAGGCAATTTTTAATGATCGATGTAGGAAAAGAGGAATGAAGTATTTTTCTATGCTTGCTCGATAGCTTATAATTTCACACGCTCTTCTCATGAGATGGGGAAAAATTGCTAAGTCGGTATTTATACTTCTTTCAAATTATTTAAATTATGAATTATTATTCTATATGAAATGAGTTGGGTTTATGTGCTGAACGCATGAAATGTTATGATATGATGAAGGTGAATCTTATACTATGGGAAATGTGACATGTTTTAATATATATGATGAATGCATTCGAAAAGATGATGAATGGCAAAATAAATGTTTATGTGATGCAATAAGCATGAATATATGTGAATTACTTGAATTATTGTGAATGGCGGTGAAAACCCTATCTATGGTGGCTAAGAACCACATCTATGGCGGCTAAGAACTGTATCTATGGTGGCTAAGAACCACATCTATGGCGGCTAAGAACCGTATCTATGGTGGCTAAGAACCACATCTATGGTGGCTAAGAACCGTATTTATGGTGGCTAAGAAGCACATCTATGGCGGCTAAGAACCGTATCTATGGCAGCTAAAAACTGCATCTATGGCGGTTAAGAACCGTATCTATGGCGGCTAAGAACCGTAATGAATGTGATATGTTTGAATGTGAATGATGATTGATTGGGATGCTTACATTTTAAAATGGTTTATGCCACGTGAATTGAAGTGATCTATTTTATGCTGTTTTTATTTTAAAAAGACAAACGTTTTAAGAAAATCTGTTTTTATGTGAAAATTGGTGGTTTGGCATGTGTGTGAAAAATCTTTAGAAATTATTTATGTCATCCCGAGTTTTCCCACCCCACTGAGTGTACTTTTGTCACTCACCCCTCTTTCTAAAATGTTTTCAGTTTAAGGATTTTTATGGCGTGGAAGGCGAGCGGTGGATGCTGGTAACCAATGCTCAAGGGTTACTGAAGCTTTTTATTTAAAACGATGAATTTCATGAGTTTAAT
Source organism: Scutellaria barbata (assembly GCA_028654395.1). Lineage (NCBI taxonomy): Eukaryota > Viridiplantae > Streptophyta > Magnoliopsida > Lamiales > Lamiaceae > Scutellaria > Scutellaria barbata. Next base: position 12,028,024 of record CM053644.1, on the reverse strand, counting down.
AAAAAATGTATATTTTATAATTATTCTTGATTTTATTTATCTTTATATTATTGAAAGAGTGAATGTTTTTATAAGTGAGTAACGTCTCGATTAAGGTTTATGTTTTAAAGAAAAGAATCAGGACGTTACAATCAGGATCTCATATCCCGAATACACATCATCATCAGGATCTCACATCCCGAATACATATCATATAACCACCAAACGTGGATTTCTTACAACATTGTTTTATAAAGAGAAAAGTTTGAGAAACATCATATTAAAAATAATTACAGATCCAAAAATATAGCACATCTTCTCTCCTTCTAGGGTTCATCATGCTTATCACCTCCTGTAACGTGAATTACAGAATAAGGGGTGAGTGCGTTGAATACAATCGTGGGGAATAAAATCCGTGTCTAAATCTTCGACAGACATTTAAATCAGAAATAAGCATAATCATCACGGAACACAGCACGAAATATGCACAGCAGGCATTAGAAATGGTAAGGGACAAATAGGTGCGGGTATCGCCCGTCTTATCCCATAAAACGGCCTCAAATACTGCTGGTACATTTTAAGGACCATCAAACCTTTCATAGAAGAATGGAGGTAAGGGACGAATGCATGAAGGGGCTCCTCAGCGGGCCCACCCCTCACAGTTTATGTATGCCATAGCAAATATAATCACAGCATTTAGTATTCCTCAATCATGCTTGGAATAGGGAAAACTGTAAACAGATAAAGAGTTAGAAATTACCCCCACCTTGTTCGGTGGTTACCACGTGAGTTGCAAGTATCCAAGATCACGTATCTCAATGCTTCAATCCAACAGGTAGCCTACATAATTTACGGTTTTTTCTTAAATCATTATAATCTGTAATTAAAGATAAAACCAATATTGGATCGGTTACTATCGATCGAGATGAGACGAATCGGAACGATAAGCCTAACAATTGAGGTTGAAGAAACAAGAGGGAAATATCAGTTTATGAGGCTGAGATGAAAGAGAATGGATTTTGGATTACAACAAAACAAGAATGAGCTCAATTGGAGTTGTAACGAGCTCGAACGGAACATTTTAAGATTGAGGGGTATTTTGGTAATTTGGTCAAAAGGTTGAATTTGACTGGGACCCACGACCCCCGGTCAATGATATTTTGTTGGCAACGTCTCGATAATAAAGTACGACGAAAAGAAAACGAGATTTGGATTGAAACGAATCGAAAATACGGCGTCGCGTGCATTCCCGGCGATGGGGAAAAATTTCCCCAGTGTCTCCCGTTGGCTGTCGAGTTTTCTCGACAGCGAGACAGCACTTCTCGGCAGCCTCGGCCCCGTCTCTCGCCCAGGTCTCCCATTGTCGACCTGCTCGACTAGCCTACTTCCCGGCACCACCAACTGTGGTGACGCCACCCTATGCCATTGACCGTTAGTCCTCTGGCTAGCCCGCACCGCCGGCTACCAGATCCGACCAACCCTCGCCGGATTTCGACATTAATAGTGCTTGAAAAACAGCCTCAAAAACCCTTCATCACACACATTTCCCAAACTCCTTACAACAGCCCCCCCTTTCTAGGCCATTTTCGGGCACCGGTGCCGTCATCCATGGTAGCGCCACCCCTCCAGTGGCTAGCCCACAACTCCGGCAGCCCCTCCGGCGCCTGCAACGATGAGAAAAAGAGCGAGAGAGAGAAAAACGGGAGAGAGAAAAGGTGGCAAGAAGTAAGGGTTTGGGTTTTGGAGAAGGTTTTTCGCCGTTTTTCACCGTTTTGTCCTAAATTCGTATCGTCGAGGGCTACGTTATGCATGAAAATCAGCCAAAACAGACGAGTTTGACTTTTTCCGGTAAACTTCGGCGGCGGCGCGGCGGCGCTGGCAGTGGCACGCCGGAGACAGAATAATGACGGGAAAGAAAAAGAGAGAGGAGAGAGAGACTTACGTGTGTTTGGCACTTTTCAGCTCGTTCAGCTTGTTCGAAGAAACGGTGAAAATGAAATCGAATGAGGGCCTATTTATAGAATTTGGAAAAGTTACTATTCATTAGGCTACGTTACTATTAACATAGGCTAGGTTACTGTTCATGATAAGATTTCTGTTACTATTCATCAAGATTTTGTTTCTCATTTTTTTGAAACTTCGTGTTTTGCCTTTTCCTTCGCTATTTGAGCTACGAGTGTCCGATTGACATCTAGTTCATTTCTATCTTCTCATTTTTCCATTACGCATCTAATGGTATAAAAATATTCTATGTTCCATGTGTATAATTTTTATCCATCTAAAACTGATCGTTAAACACATATCTGAAACGCACGTAATTAAATTAAACACTCAAGAATTAATACACATAAGATATTTCAATTAAGGTTTACTTATTTAATTAACCAATTATGCTTCGTTTTTGTCCTGGGCGCTACATATATATTGTTACATTATGCATAACATTATTTGGAGTGGGTTCATGAATGACATATCAACATGCATGCAATAAATATATATCATCATATATCACATCACATAAAAAAATGATGATTTGGATCAATGCCTTAAATTATACCCTAAAACTAAAAAATAAATAACCGGGGAAGAAGGGAACAATTATTTATAAACATTTCACTCTACCCATAAAATGAGTGTACAACAGATTCTGTGAGAGAACTTACTGTAACTATTATAATTTTCTATACCTTTTAAATTTCAAATGTACAACAACCCTATCAAAAACAAATTCAAAGCATCAATTCAAATACGTCTATACATCTATATATCAAAATAGAAAAGGTAAAGACTTAAACACACTCCTAAATAAATTCAATATTTCAAATCCAGTTCTTATATCAAACCAAATGGCTGTGATCATTTGTTGGAAATTAAATGGGTTCCGAATCGAATTTGAGACGAATAAAACCTGTAATTTTTCATCTAATCGAACAATGAAGGAAGTGATGGATTTCAAAAATCATTATTTGAAATATAAGAACGTATCATTAATATTAAATTTATTTAAAGCTAAAGAAACAAAAAGAAATATACCTTTGACGATTTTCTTTTCTCTTTTAATTTGATTGATATCTAATGGTTGAATCAACAAATTGTTGAAGACACAGAAGGGATGTAGAACTATTCTATTAAATAACCACAAAATATAATTGCGATCAGATCCAAAAAATGTTGTCTCTTTTTAAGAAAAGGGGCTAGTATTTTGTCTCTGTAGTAGCGTGATTTTTTTCTTTTAGAGAGAAATTGTGGCTTTTTTTTATAAATCTCAATTATATTAATTGCAAATATAGTTGAAATTTTAATCTCAATCTTATTGTGATTTATCTACCACTAGAAATCTAATCATATTTGTTGGAATATATGTATGGTGTACTTGAAGATGACTAAAATAAGAAATGAGAAAGTCGAGGCAAGAGTTAGACTCTTTCTCCGTAAGACGAAATTGCCCCGTATTCAGTGCTTTACGGTCTACGGCAAACGTCCCCAAGATACAACGACTTACTAACTTAAGGATCGCAGCACAACGACTCCAAAAGTTTTTCGACGAACAAAAATGATATTTGGAACTTTCTTAGACAAGATGATGAGAGACTACAATTGCTGGAATGCTAATAATGCAAGTTGTAGAGGAGTGACTGAAATGATTGAATGTGGGGTCTATTTATAGAAGTAGAAGAGGTGTGGTGTCTTTCCATAATAGACACCTTTTAATTTGAAATGATGTCTTTTCATAATTTAGACATCTTTTTGTTTGAATTGAAGTCTTACTAACTTAAGGATCGTAGCACAACGACTCCAAAAGTTTTTCGGCGAACAAAAATGATATTTGAAACTTTCTTAGACAAGATGATGAGAGACTACAATTGCTAGAATGCTAATAATGCAAGTTGTAGAGGAGTAAATGAAATGATTGAATGTGGGGTCTATTTATAGAAGTAGAAGAGGTGTGGTGTCTTTCCATAATAGACATCTTTTAATTTGAAATGATGTCTTTTCATAATTTAGACATCTTTTTGTTTGAATTGAAGTTTTTTAACATTTAGACATTTTTTGGAATGAAATAAGGTGTCTCACAATGTTTCACATTAGTTGCATCCCTTTAAATTGGATTGCATCAATTCAATTCAAACTCACACCTTTCCATAAATTCACACCTCTTTAAACTTTCACACCTTTTCAATTTAAGTTGCCAACTTTAAGCATTAATTTCTCATTCATCCGAAATTGGGTTTGAGAAAATAAATACTCTAAATTTATCTACTCAAAATGTAGATTTCAAATTTGCAACTTATTCTCGTTTCCAACAAACGAAACATCATGAAATAATTGGTCAAAGATTGGTCAACACCAATTTTTTAAAACCAATTTCCAACAATATTAACATTCATAATCTTAATCTAATTAGTTCTTATCCAACTGGGATTCCCAATCCCATCATTAATTAAGAATCCTAATCTTAATATACAATTGCAGTTGATATAATCTTATAATATCAACTTTATTGATTATATATATAGCAAAAATAAATATCAAAATACTTATTTAATTTCTAATACAGTCATCACTATAGAATATCAAATATTCCTAAAATTAAATGATATTTGTATAATTGCCCAAATCATGTGGAAAACTATTTCCCATAAATCATTAGAAATATATAAACTTATATTTAACTCGTTTTACTTGAAAAGACGAACCGAGACCATGGACCCATAATCATAAGCTCTCAATAAATCGAATAAATAATTAAACTCTTCAATTAATTCATTCGACTTATTAATTTCATTATTACTCCACTAAAAATACAGAATTGCATTCTTACGATTATAGAATATTTTATTCTTTGAAATTGAGTCGATAAGGAGTGATACGAGAACTAAAGATCAAATTCTTTTGACAAGCAACACAACCAATGTTGAAGGTCCTATTTGTTGGAACCACCAGATCGCTAACCCTATGCAATTCCGATTCGGGGTCCATACAATATATGACAACGAGCAGTAGAAAATGAGTCATACCTTTTTCAATGAAAAACGAATTAGTTCTAAGGTTAGAACTGAAGATAGAGCATCGATGGAACCTCAACCTCTCGATCTTCTACTGTATTCCTCATTTTTTCTCAAACATTGTGTGGGTAACGAGCTTTCAAGAATTCCAGCCGTCTTCTACTAAATCGTATCTAAGATTTTAGTGTGTTTAGAAGAGCCTGACTTAAGGCATATTTATAGGCTACAACAGGAACCCAGAGGAGGATTAGGATTAGGTCTCCTGATAGGCTTAAGAGTCCATGTTCGGTCCAAACACACTTCTTTAGCCCATCAATAATAACTCAATCCACTAAGGAGTTATTATTGAACTACCGCCCCAAATCCATATTAAATATGAGCTCCTATTTATTATGTGCACATTTATTTCCCCATGTTTAAGATATCGAATGTTCGTTAATTAAATGAATTACTGATAATTGATTAGATATTAGTACCACTCAACTTTATTATCATACCGGAATAAATCCACTTACAGGGTTTACATGTGAAATGACTTAGATACAACTTACTGAGTATCAGTCAATTTTATGACAAGGGATACACTGTGGAGTTCAACCTCAACAAGTGCTTAATCAAGGACAACAAGTCAGATGAAGTCAAGCTTACAGAAACAAGAAGAGGAAACATATATCTTGCAGATTGGAACTCTTCTATTCAAACTACATGCTTCATTGTAAAGAGTCCACCAGAGCTAAGCTGGCTGTGGCACAAGAGACTTAGTCATTTGAACTTCAAAACCATAAACAAGCTAGCAAGAAAAGGACTTGTAAGAGGACTGCCAAATTTGGCATTTAAGAAAGAAAACATTTGTGGAGCCTGTCAGAAAGGCAAGCAAGTAAGAAGCTCCTTCAAAGACAAGTTATAGAAGTCATCTCACAGGATCCTAGACCTTCTACACATGGACCTTTTTGGACCAGTAGAACCAGTGAGCATAAGTGGGAAGAAGTACTCACATGTGGTAGTAGATGACTACTCCAAATACACCTGGACTATTTTTCTTGCTAAGAAATCAGAAACTCAGAACAAGATGTCTGACCTCAAAAGAAGATTCAAAATGAGAAAAGCTTGAGCATTGTGAAGATAAGATCTGACAGAGGAACTGAGTTTACCAATAAATTAATCGAGAAATTCTGTTCTGACAATGGTATTTATCATGAATACTTTGCTGCAAGAACACCTCAACAAAATGGTGTTGCTGAAAGAAGGAATAGAACTCTTAAAGAAACAACATGGACAATGATAGTTGAGACAGAGATACCCAAGAGATTTTGGGCTGAAGCTACAAACACTGCATGCTACACTCAGAACAGATTTCTGATTAGCAAGGACCTTGACAAGACACCATATGAAATATGAAATGGATACATACCAAATATTTCCTATTTGCATATATTTGGATGCATGTGTTATATTTTCAACAATGGAAAAGAGCATCTAAAAGGATCTTTGATACAAAATCAGATGAAGAAGTATTTCTTAGATATTCGGCTGTAAGTAAGGCATTCAGAATCTTCAATAAAAGAACCTTGGTGGTTGAAGAGTCAATTCATGTGGTGTTTGATGAACCACATTGTGACACAAACTAATTGGATGAACCTGCTGAAGGAACAACCCCCTCTAAAGAAAATAATGTTCCCTACACTGAAGGAGTTCTACTTCTAGCAGAAGATAGAGAAGAAGAAACTGCACATCTGGATGCAACAGATAACCTTACAGCAACAGAACCTACCATCATACAGCACGATGAGAAACAGCTTAGACCTATGCATACATTTGAGCCTGACAGAACCTGGCTAGGAAATCATCCTATAAATCTCATTATTGGAGATCCATCCGTAGGACTAAGAACAAGAAGGTCCATTCCTCATGAAGCAATGTTTACTTGTTTCATCTCCCAGACAAAACTAAAGAATATAGAAGAAGCCCTTCAATATAACAACTGGGTTCAAGCCATGCAAGAAGAGCTGAATGGATTTGAAAGAAATCAAGTATAGCACACAGTTGCAAGACCAACTCATCAAGGAGTTATTGGAATAAAGTGGGTGTTCAAAAATAAGCTGGATGAATTAGGGCTTGTTGTAAGAAACAAATTGAGGCTAGTTGCTAAAGGATACTGTTATGAAGAAGGAATTGATTTTGATGAGACCTTTGCTCCAGTAGCAAGGTTAGAAGCTATAAGAATTTTTCTGGCATATGCAACTCACATGAACTTCAATGTATATCAAATGGATGTGAAGAGTGCATACCTCAATGGTCTTCTTCCAGAGGAAGTATATGTAGAGCAACCTTCAGACTTTGAAGACCAAGCAGAAGAGAAAGTATTCAGATTACACGAAGCCCTATATGGACTCAAACAAGCATCAAAAGCTTGGTATGATATCATATCTCTTTATCTATTGGAAAATAGATTCAAGAAAGAAACAATTGACAAGGCCCTGTTCAGAATCCAAGATAGAGAAAGTATATTCCTAGTGCAAATTTATGTGGATGTCATCATCTTTCTTTGGATCCACTAACAAAGATCTCTATGAAAAGTTTTCCAATCTGATGCAGTCAAAGTTTGAAATGAGTATGATGAGAGAATTAAGTTTCTTTCTTAGACTGCAAGTAAAGCAGAGGCCTACAGGAACCTTCATCAGTCAAGTCAAGTATACAAAGGAACCCTTAAAGAAGTTTGGCATGAAAAATGGATCAGCTACATCAGTTCCTATGGCTACATCCATAAGTCTTGACAAAGATGAAGATGGAAAAGATGTGGACATCACTAAGTACAGATGTCTTATAGGATCTTTGCTGTATCTTACAGTAAGCAAGCCAGACATCATGTTTGCAGTAAGAGTCCGTGCAAGATTTTAAGTAGCCCCAAAGAAATCACATCTTACAATAGTGAAAAGAATGATCAAATATCTGAAAGGAACTCAAGAAGTAGGCCTATGGTATCCTAAGGAATGAGGATTCAAGCTAAAAGGCTACTTTGACTCAGATTATGCTGGCTGCAAGATAGACAGAAAAAGTACAAGTGGAACTTGTCATTTTTTAGGAAATAGACTTGTTTCATAGTTTTGCAGGAAACAAACATCAATAGCAACATCTACATCAGAAGCAGAATATGTTGCAGTAGGAAGTTGTTGTGCTCAAATTCTCTAGATAAACAACAACTAAGAAATTATGGAATTGAAGAAAAAAAGACTCCAATTCTCTACAATAATACAAGTGCTATTACAATTACCCATAATTCAGTCTTTCACTCAAGAACAAATCACATTGATATGAGACATCACTTCATAAGAGATCGTGTGAAAAAGAAAGATGTCGTGCTAGAGAAAGTTCATACAGATCTCCAGTTACCTGATATATTCACCAAGCCCTTATATAAATCAAGATTCTCTATGCTAAGGAATGAGCTGGGAATTCTGAAGTTATAAGTAGAAAGAAAAGTTGCAGAAGCTCAGGGAGAACCCTTGTAACTTTGCTGAAAGCAGTATCTTACTGCAAGATGCGGTTTCTTAGAGCGTTGCATGCTTAATTCTTACAATAAGGACAGTAAGCACAATAAGCAGCAGGAGGATACAACATTTATTTCCAGGAATATTTAATACTCTGCAACCTCGTACAGGAAGCTGTAACCTTAAAAAGTAATAAATTAGGCGGCAAAATGCATATTTCAGATCGTATTTAATGTAAGTCTGCATGTGTCAAAATTAGAAAAGATGCGATTAGAAGTCATAACAGCTATGTTTTGAATATTTACACTTTGACCCATCTGTCTTTTTATAAGGATCATTAGATTAACTTTAATCTCTTAATCTCATCCGTTGATCTTACTACAAGGCTTTAAAACTTTTCCTTGATACCATTACCTGATCATTTGTAAAAAAAATTCTAAGTATCAAGCAAGAGCAGTTTCTTTCTCCAAAATTTTATTTCTCAAAATTCTTCAATACCCTTCATACATACACGTCAATGGCTACCACACAAACCATTGTTCTCGAAGGATGCCTGATCAACCAAGAGCATGTATATGCCTTAGAGCTATACAACCCCTCCATCCTCCGTCATATTTTTGAGGCTTTTGAGAGATCCCAAATTCTAGGGCTCCTAACCATGGTTTATGCCGAATACTTTGTAGAGTCTGTTCAGATATTCTACGTATTTTAAGTGTAGCGCCCAGGACAAAAATGATGCATAATTGGTTAATTAAATAAGTAAACCCTAAATTAATATATTTTATGTGTATTAATTCTTGAGTGTTTAATTTAATTACGTGCGTTTCAGATACGTGTTTAATGATCGATTTTAGATGGATAAAATTCATAGACATGGAACATAGAATATTTTTATACCATTAGATGCGTAATGGAAAAATGAGAAGATAGAAACAACGTAGCCCTCAACGAGACGAATCTAGGACAACTTCCGGAATTTAATTCTGATTCTCCGTTCGGCGGAAAATGGAAAAAAATGATCTCCAAACCCTAAACCCTAACTTTTTGCCACCTTTTCTCTCTCTGTCTCTTCTTCTCGCTGTTGCAGGCATCGGAGGGGCTGCCGGGGCTGTGGGCTAGCTACTGGAGGTGCGGTGCTGTCATGGGTGGCAGTGTCGGTGCTGGAAAATGGGCTAGAAAGTGGGCGGTTGAATAGGGTTTTTTGTGTATGTGTGTTGTGTATGCATTCTGTTGGGGGTTGTATTGGTGGTTGCCGGCGATTGAAAGTTGCTAGCCAGTATCCCTGGTGGTCGGGGAAGGGTTGCCGGTCGGAACTGGAAAGGCTGGGGTTGGTTTTGCATGCATGTGTGATGAAGGGTTTTTACGGCTGTTTTTCCAGCACTATTCATGCCGAAATCCGGCGAGGGATGGCCGAAGGTGGTAGCCGGTGGTGCAGGCTAGCCGGAGGACTAAGTGGCGACAGCACAGAACGGCGCCGCCGCAGCTGGTGGTTTCAGGAAGTAGGCTAGTCGAGCAGGTCGACGCCGGGAGGACTGGATGCCAACCTGCCCCCGCTGCCGTGAGCCGCTGCCCCCACTGTCGAGAAAACTCGACAGCTGCCGAGGATACCACTCCCGTTGCTGAGAAAACTTGGCAACCGCCGGGAGAAGCCGGGGTTTTTTCTCCCGTCGTCGGGAACGATGCGACACCATATTTTTGATTCGATTTTCAATTTGAATCTCATTTTCTTTTCATCAAACTTTATCATCGAGTTGTCACCTACGAAATATCATTGACCGGGGGTTGTGGGTCCCGGTCAAAGTCAACCCTTTGACCAAATTACCGAAATACCCTTCAATCTTAAAATGCTCCGTTCGAGCTCGTTTCAACTCCGATTAAGCTCATTCTTATTTTGTTGTGATCCAAAATTCATTCTCTTTCACCTCAGATGTATAAAATGATATTTCCCTATTATTTCTTCAACCTCAATCGTTAGGCCTTCCGTTCTGATCCATCTCATCTCGATCGATAGTATCCGATCCGATGTTGGTTTAATATTTAATTATAGATTATAATGATCTAAGAAAACATCGTAAATTATGTACGCTACCTATTGGATTGAAGCCTTGGGATACGTGATCTTTGACACTTGTTGCTTACATGGTAACCACTGAACAAGGTGAGGGGTAAAATCTCATTTATGTTTTAAATTGTACAATTTTATGAAAAACTATGTGACTATATGTTTTGAATTCCGTCATTATGTGGCGTCGATTTAAAGTGAAGCATCTTCATTATGCGAATAGTATTCGAGTAAATTATATGATTTTGATAGCTATTGATTTCAAGTGACACAAATACAAATAGTTTCAAATGATGATAAGTCAGGATAATACCCGCTAAAAAAAGGGTTTCTTTAGAAGCCCACATATGTCAAGGGATTTTTCTTTACCTATGTGTTATGTGAATTATGTGGCCAATGTGAACGTGACCAATGTGCATTATGTGTTATGTGAGAACTATTCTATGACAATTTAACTGCGCATACGTCTGCACGCCAAGTAGGGTATTCCTTTTTGGAAACCCAACAAGGGGGTATTCTACGGAATCCCAACACGAAGGGGTTGGGTCAGTTTGGGGCCCTGATAGGTATTCTTCGAAAACCTATCCACAATTGTCATTGGGACTCTTCGGGAGTCTACAACGTGTATTATATGTATAGTATTCAAGAAATATTATGTGTACCCCTTTTACTGTACAAATCAACCCTACTAAGTGTCCTTTTGGCACTTACCCCTTTTATGTTTTATTTTACAGAAAATTTCGGAGGCGAGGAGGAATGAACAGAAATGCCTGTTATTTTTGTATGTATATAAGAATGTATATGGATGTTTGGTATTTCTGAAACCTCGATTATGTACAAAACAATGTTTATGTGATTTGATCTAAACAAGAACGTTTTCTCTACTGTAATGATATACACCTTTTGTATTTTCAATGGTTATCTTCTAGATTTTTGATTGTTTTAAAATCTCAACGGTTTATGAATTCTGCTGGACGCCCTATGAAAATACTGCGCTTGCACTCTGTTCTGTTTAAAAAAAAAGAATATACATATTTATTTCCGCATTTTAACTCTATAGGAAAATGGGGCGTGACACTAAGAGATCCGAGGAGAGAAGGTTCTCCATTCTTTTTAGAATGGATGAAGATGAGGAGAAGAGAGAACTGTCCATGAGGGATATCGTTGCTGCATTCAGCGTATCTGCAGAAGGGTTGACTCCCAGTCAACTCCTTCCGTACAGCGAAGACATCTCAGAGGAGATGTGGAACCTCTTCAGGGAGAGGGATGCTGGGGCTGAAGTCAAAAGAAGCGTCCCTAAGAAACTCTTCAAGCCAGAGTTCGAGTTTCTTCACGACATCTGTGCGTACTTCATTGATGGCAGAATCAGGAGTTACGACAAATACACAAACCTTCGCTTCAGAATCATGTCTACTATCATGAGCTGAAAGAAGGTGAATTGGGTCAGGTTTATCCTTAAGCGAATATGGGAGGAAGCAGAGAAGACAACTGCAAAAAGGAGCAACAACATCACAATCTGCTCCATTCTCTACAAGCTTGAATTGCAGCTCATTGCTCCTACCCCCATCCCCATCGGAAAGTATCTTAGGGAGAAAAAGAAGGGAAAAACCATAAATAAGATTGCTGCTGATACAACTGTTGGTGCTGCAAGAAAGAAGGTAAAGGATACAGCAGCTGCAACCTTGGCCTTTAGGGATGAAGCTGTAAGCAGTGGGGTAGAACATGAAGAATAAAGATAAGAAGCCCTGCCAGTCAGCTCTGCTTCAGATGATAGCGTTCTCCCTGTTATCAGAAAGGCTCCATGAAGAGCAGAACCGAAATCATTATCGTCCTCAGATGATAACGCGCTCCTAGGAAGGAAGAAGACAAGGAAACTTGTCACTCTACGTAGCAAAAAGAAGTCTGCTACAACTGTTGTAAGTAAAATGTTGGTTGCAACAGAGGTCGAGTCAGATGAACAGCCTGAGCAAGTAGGTCCCCAACCTACTACTGTAAGAGCTTTGATCAATCCTTCCCAGCTGTGGGAACCGATCCAACCTTCCCAGCTACTGGTCTCAATCCAACTCTTCCAGCTACTGAAGATGAAATAGCGCAGCAATATAATCTCTGGAGGAGGATGCGATTGGCTAAGGGGGAAACTCTGCTGAAGTGGAAGGAGTTTCTCACCATGGAGAAAGCTGTCCTGGAGTGAGCTTAAACCAGAGACATCCTTCATCTCCTGCAACCTGAGTTTGCAGAGTTCATTCAAGAAAGATCAAGAGGAGCTACTGCTCAAGGAGCACTGGACAAGGGGAAATAGAAGGCTAGTGTAGTTGAAAATGAGTCTGTAGAGCTGCCGATGAAAGTAGCAAGGGAAGACGTGCAAATCTTCCTAGCTTCGACTGCAAAGGTGGTGAGGAGGGACGACGATGTTGCATTTGCTGAAGAGCAAATCAACACTCTTAGAGTGGAGCAAGCTGAAGAAGCCATGCTATAACTAGCGCTGCAGCTAGTGTGACGGAGACAAGGTTGCAGCATACTCCAAGAAGGATGTGGGGAGAAGGAGGCTCAAGTAACAACTCAAGCTCCCCTACATACGATCAAGTTGTTGAGGGTCTCTCAACAATAGTCACTCTTGATCCTCTGGAAGAGGAGACTCAACTACTTGACTACGGCGATTCCCCAGTGCACACCTATCCTGAAGCTGCTGCTGCAGCTTCACCAGAAAGGGAACCATCAGAAATCATCAGAGGTGTACTCTCTGATATTACAAATGAAGAGATTGCCGATAAAGTGACCATGGAGGAAATTACGGAAGCTAAACTCCCTATACTGGTGGAGGTTGCAGTGCAGCAGGCTGACATCCTAAAAGAAATAATAGAATTAAGATTGAGAATGGAAGCCGAGATTCTTACAGATATTGAGCTTACAGTGCTGTAAACTATTGAAGTTGCAAGAAACCAACCAATGCTGCAAGAAAGAGAACTTACAAAAAATGATGAGGTTGTGGAAGTTGTAGGACCGAACATTGAGACGTGTCCTTGCTGAAGACCTCAAGAGAGACGACTATTGAGACAGCACTCTCTGAGGAGATGAAGATCTCTGAAAGGGCGGCTGTGCAGACAGTACCCTCAGAGGAAGCTGAAGTTGCTGTAGTGGCTGAAGAAACTCCAGTGCAGCTAGAGTCACCTCAGAAGAAGGTTGATGCTGCATGTTAGGATTTCAATGTTTAGATTTTGATGAGACAAATCATATATGTAATAGGAAGTTTTGAGTACCCCATTTTTCACGATGTTTAAGTGAATATATAGACTAGGTTGAGTCTAGGTTTAAGTGTTGAGAAATGGAGGATTGACAAGGATAAAGCTGCATCTAAGTCGTTCAGAAAAGATATCGATCAAGAAGGAAAGATACAGCATCGCTGCATAAAGACCTAGGATACAGCATTGCTGTAACAAGACAAAACGTATCTACAGTGAAGTAAGAAAGAATGGCATACAAGAATACTGCAAGAAAGAGATGCAGCAGCTCTGCTCAAAGATACTGCAACCAGGTTGCTGCAGCACTGCACGAAAGAATCAATTGCATAAAGACCTAGGATACAGCGCAAAGCTTACAGTCCAGTCAAGTCAATCAGTGCAATTTACAACAAAGAGTATCCTATAATCCTAGGAAGGATAAATGCAGTACAAAGAACGAAGATTCAAGCAAGAATAATTAGAGCTGTTCCAAAGAAGATCAAGGTTGCAGACACGGAGCCAATACGAAGATGCCATGTGGACTGACACGCTGCAGAAAGCTGTGAGCCGCAACTGCCGCATTAAATACGAACCATGCCTTTGGTCAGACTACTTCAAATTCAAAAAGAGAGATGTCTCCTTCAACAGACATCTTCTCCTACAAGTATAAATAGAGGATGAGAAGAACTGAAGATGGTTACTGTAACTGAAACATTTGTGCAAAATTCCTAAAGCTTTCAAGAACCAAGTATTCAAGTCTCTATCAGTTTCAGTCACTCAACCTCAAGAAGTGAAGCAAGTTCAAGCTGAAAGATTCTTCAAGGATCCATAAGCTCACTTCGAAGCACCAGTTGAAGAAACAAACAATATACTTTTAACCTTGTTGCTATGTGCGTAGGTTGTTTTAGTGGTGTCAAATAGTTGATAGAAGAAATCCTTGCTATTTGTATAGTTGTCTAGGGTTAGGCAACTTCCCTGTGTGGGAGTGTAGAACTCTGTGTGGGTTAGCCTTTGAAGTTTGCAGTTGCTGTGTGGACACTGGACTTCAGTAGGTGGTTACTTTGTGAAGTTGATAGATTGTTAGGGGTTTCCTGTAATTCAATCTTGCTTAACAAAGTTCCTGCTCGATGAGCAGTAGAGTGGACGTAGAAGGATTACACCACCTTCGAACCACTATAAGCCATAAGTGTTTATTGTTTTTTATCTGTGCTTTAATCTTCTATTTCTTGTTTATCTCATAAGCATAAAACGTTTTCTGATAGAAGCATATTTGAGAAAATCAGCCTTGAGTTATAAAAGTTATTTTTCCGCTGCGTATAAAACTCTAAGTTACAGCGTGCAGCACTGTATTCTAGTGCTGTAAGCAGTAACAATCTAACGCTGCAAGTTCAAGTAACTTGCAGAGCAGAAAAGTTTTTCATTGATTTGTAAAATCGACCAAGGTTCATTCACACCCCCTCTGAACCTCGGACACCACTTGGGACCAACAGAGTTATTACTTCAATCTTTACCACTACACCAAGCTTTATGAAAATTATAAAATTACCAGAGTGGATTGCTATAGTCGTGCACGATTCATGGTAAAATAACTCGCATGTGGGTCAAGGAGATATACTTTAGCTAAAGATAATTTCAACAGCCCTAGAAATCACAAGTAGAGGGTCTCACCCGACTTTTCAATTTATTAAGTTGTAGAGACCAGACATGGTGATGTTCAACATAGCCAAAGCACTACCATCAAACAGCCCATTGGTGGTTACCCTTTCTAAATAACAAATTTCTATTAGGTGAGCATGGGGACTTTGGGTCTGTCTCACTGAGATTGACAAAGTCAAATATCCATTTAAAATCTTTCAAAACTCAATGAATGAATCCTTTCTGTTAAACTCAATGACAGGAAATACAACCAGACTTGTAGAGAATTTCTTTGAAAATAAGATAAAGTTAATTTGGGAAAATAAGATTCCGGCAACGAAAATTACAAGAAAGAATATATGAAATATGATACATATCGGAATGAGAAGAACATATATGTTCTTACTGTAAAGCTCAAGAGAAACCTCTGTTCGAACAAGGTTTGGAGATCAAGCAAGATAGGCCGATCACCAAAAGAAAAAGGGGCCAAAAAGGGATATTAGATATCTCGATATTTAATAAAAGAAAGTGAGTCTAATTAGACTTGATATTTGGTTCAATTAAGAACCACTTGTACAAGTATGTAATAGTATAGGTTCATACGTGCATTTTACAAGTTCATAGGGATCAAATATGATTCTATACAAGTTCAAAGGGTTCATTCTAGACCTTACAAAGAAAATGACACCCACTAGGGGTGTGTTTAGAAGATAATAGATAATGGATGGTCCCCACCATCAAAGATTCTACCACCAATAAAAGAAAGACGACAAAGGTGGTTGAATGAAAGAGACGTTCCACCAACAACGACAAGAGAAGATGGAGAATGAAGGACCCCACCACTAACAAAATGAACGATGAACATCTATCGACAAAAATTAATGAGGGATGACTCACCTATCCACTTACCAACTGGTGGGTGGAGAATTGACAAAAAAAAGCAAAAGATGCGTTTTGAAAGGCAAACGACTGCCCATATAAGGAAGCTTCAATATTTGAAGAAGATCATGGAGTCTCACACCTCTTAAACACATAGCCGATAAATCTTCTCTCTACAAATGTTTAAGTTTTAGGTTTTCAAGCTTATGGGGGGCTTTCCTTTCTCGAGTTTGAGCCAAGAGTCGCTAAAACAAGTCTTCTTCTCCATTAACGGAGAATCATATATTGTAATATAGTTTAAATTTGTTCTTCAATGAAAAAGAAGGATTTTGCTTTCCAACATTCTGTCTGAAAGTTTATATTTATTTTGATAAAAACTAGTAGTGCGTCTCCCCGTGATCTGGGTTGTTATCTGGGTTGTTATAGTGAAATCGGAGCGGAACCACCGACTACAGACGCGTGGTTGGATCTTTGATCTGTAAAAACCAGGCAAGATTGAGAGAGAATTAAAGATAAAAGCGAGGTATGATCAGTTAGAATATTTATTTAAATATGGAAGCATGTTGAGCCTAATATTGATCAGATATATGTTAATACCGGGTCTAAATAGATATGATGAGTAGAAAAATGAAAAATGACTAATGACAAACTTAGTATTTTGGAAATGGTATTTATATCAAGAGGTTGTTGAAAAAGTTGATTTTGTCTTTCTTGGGGTGTGTTTAGGAATTTTTAGGGTGCGAATAGTGCCACCCTAAATGGATTTGACAGAGAGCCTTCATTATTAGGATTTTTCCTTTTAAAGATTTGAATCAATCTTTTGTGTTTTCATGTACAAAGCGATGAACAAATGTCAATTATAAATTTTTAAGTATATTCGTTGCATTTAAATCTTCTCCACCCGATTCTCAACTTATAATTATTAATTAATTAAAAAATATACTTTTTTCTTTAAAACTATTTATTAATGAAATTTATTAAACTATCATCGAATAAGTAATCTGTTGGGATTTCAGTGTACAGATTTTGATGAGACAAACCGCTTATGTAATAGGAAGTTTGAGTACCCCATGTTTCATAATGTTTAAGTGAAAATATAGACTAGGATTGAGTCTAGCTATAGCTGCTAAAAGATGGAGGAACTCTAATGGATCGTACTACATCGAGAATTTAAAAGAATGAAGTTGCTGCAAAAAGCAGATACAGCAATGCATCATGTAAGTAAAAACGGCAAACAACGTCACTGCAAGAGGTAGCTACAGGAATACTGCAAGAACAGATACATCAGTACTGTATAAAGTAATACTACAAGAAGGTCAAGTTACAACAGCACTGTAAAGAATGAATAGCTGTAAGAAGACCTAGGATACAGCGCAAAGATTATATCTTGCTGAATAATCAAACAACCGTGATAATGACAAACATAATCAGTATCCTGCAATTCGGAAAGGATAAATGCAATATGAGGAACGAAGAACGAAATAAGTATAATTAGAGTCATTCCAGAGAAGATCAAAGCTGCAGACACAGAGCCAATACCAAGACGACACATGGACTGGCGGGCTGCAGAAAGTTGCGAGTGCAACCACTGCATTAAATGTGAGCCATACCTTTGATCAAGTACGCTTATTTTCAAATGAGAGATATCTCCTTCAATGGATATCTTTCTACAAGTATAAATAGAGGACGAGCAACCCTGAAGCTAACTACTGAAACATTGACACTAAAAAGTTCAAGCATTCAAAGCTATATTCTCTCAAACATTTCTACAGTTTCAGTCACTCAACCTCAGTGAAGTGAACAAAGTTCAAGCTGAAAGATCTATCGAAGGATTCAGAAGCTCACTTCACATCACCAGTTGAAGAAACCTATTATATACTTTAACCTTGTTCCTGTGTGCTTAGGTTGTTTTAGGTGTCGAACAGTTGATAGGATTTATCCTTGCTGTTTGTATAAGTTGTCTAGTTGATAGGCAATTTCCCTGTGTGGGAGTGTGAAATTCTATGTGGGTTTGCCTTTAGAACTTGCAGTAGTTGTGTGTATGCTGGGTTCTAGTAGGTGTTAGCTTGTTGAGTTCATAGATTGTTAGGAGTGTCCTGTAATTCAATCTTACTTAACAAAGTTCCTGCTCGAAGTAGTAGTAGAGTAGATGTAGAAGGATTACACCACTTTCGAACCACTATAAACCATAAGTTTTTTATTGCTTTTATATCTGTATTTTATTCCATATATCTATCTGTCATAAGCATAAAATATCTTTTAAAGGAGCATATTTGAGGAAACCAGCCTTGTGTCAAAAACCTATTTTCCGCTGCGTATAAAAACTCTAAGTTACAGTGGCGGCACTGCATACTAGTGCTGTAAGCAGTAACTGACTGGCGCTGCAAGTTCAAGTAACTTGCAGAACAGTAAGTTTGTAAAGAATTTCAAAAAACGACCAAGGTTCATTCATCCTCCTTCTGAACCTTGAACACCATTTGGGACCAACATAATCCATTCGAAGTTAATAAAAATTATGGATCATAAATTATATTTACTCAATAAATAAATTAAAAAGTAAATAAAGAATGTCAAAATCACGCTGACAAGTCATAATACCAAAAAACCACAAAATAAATGGGTAAAACTTGCATTCAGAGAAAAAAGAAGCTTACATTCGTGGCCTAGATCCTTTTTGTATTTATCATGTTTAATTTGGGGATTGTTGAAAAAGTCAGTTTACTTAAATTTAAGAAACTTTTGGGTGCCACTTTCTTAAGAACAAAATAATTTCTTTAATTTTGTTTTTAAAAAAAGTTGGGTGGGAACACCCTCTTCCCTTGCACAGTACGTCTCTGCACATCAGTGCTCTTTTTCATTAACAAACTTTGAACGATATACATGTTTACAAATGCAATTGCGAGGTAAGATAGGTCAGGTTATAAAAGAATTAATAATCATCATTAACATGAGAAATTAAGGAAAGATATGACAGACTAACCCAAAAGACTTTGGCAATAATACACTAATATTGAACAAATCTAATACAATTAGAGCATTTACAATCGGGGGAGAAAAAAGTGAGTTATAGTTATCTCTCTTCTTCACCTACCCCTCCACATCATGATTTCATTAACTATAACTCACATTTTTTAACTCCTCCAACCATATCATGAGTTTTTTTATATAAATAGACGATTTTATTAAAAAGAATGAAAGAAAAAGCATACATCAGGAAAAAAAAAACAGAAATGTTGGCCTCGTTAAAACCTTAGCATAGTAAAACCCAGTGGGAAAAAACTATGCCAAGGAAAAAGAGTACCAACATTTATACAAATCTAAAATGAGCTTGTCCAAAGTAATCCAAAAACATGAGATGAGCAAGACTAGAAGGAGTCGAATTCCACCATTGGAACTCCACATTCATCTTTGTAAGTAAGTCAGCCACCTGATTTCCTTCTCTATAGATGTGAGAAACCCGGAAGTCCATAAGATCAATAAGATGTAAAACAGCTACCCACTAATTTCGATAGTATCACGGCACGTTAGTCGATTTGAGCTAGATGAGAGAAACGACGTAAGCTGAATCCAACTCCAGCCACAAACGTCGCCTCCCAAGTTTGAAAGCCACCTCAATAGCAAACATGGCCACAAAAAGTTCTGCATCAAAAACATATCCAATACCATCTCGAAAATAAAAACAGCCACACGTAAAGCCATGACAATTTTGGATAATGCCCCCAACTTGGAGATGACCCGAAGCTCTCACAGCACTTCCATCCATATTAACTTTCCACCAACCAGCAAGGGGAGGGAACCAATGAACCAAGATAACCTTAGACGAAGGACCCGGGCGCTCCCGAATACCTATACGAGCCAAACAAAGAAGATCAGACTGTGAGTTAAAAGTACAACTCATATCACACTCCCAAACTCCTTAATGAAGACCAAAGCAAACTACGAATGACATCCACCCTAACATACTTTCCCTCCATTGCCACCAAATTTCTCGCATACCAAACACACTAAATAAGAGAGACCACAGCCGATCAACAAATTGCACCAACCTGCGGGTTGAAAGAAATAGCCATAGAGCACAAAATTTGCTGCAAAATACCCATCTCCATATCAACCTTCACATTAAAAACATGAAACAACCATCCCCATAGTTGTTCCAAGAAAGAACATCTCAAAAACAGATGATCCACCGACTCCACCGCTCTCAAGCAAAGATAACAAACCCATGGAATCACCAAACCTCATTGTCTCAACACATCCAAGACTGGTAAGCGATCATGGATGAGGCCTCATAACACAATTGAGCACCTTCCTGGGATATGTTTGTCCCAAATCCAACATCCCCAAGAAACAATGGGAAAGACACTCGAAGTTGCTAATATGTAATGGCAGAGTTGAATCCGAAGTGCCATCTACAAAGGAGAAAGAAATAATGTCGTTAACAATATGTTGGAACTGGTTGACGAAGTTAGCCATGAGATTCCATTTGCCTCCAACGAAGTAGTCTATGATAGTGTAGCCAAAGAGATGTCTCCATCCCAATCAGCGAGATCATAACCCAACCAGTTATCTAGCCAGTAACGCATACAAGAGCCTTGTTGGGATTTCGATGTTTAGATTTTGATGAGACAAAACATATATGTAATAGGAAGTTTTGAGTACCCCATTTTTCACAATGTTTAAGTGAAGACATAGACTAGTTTCGAGTCTAGATATAAGTGCTGAAAGATGGAGGTTTTCATAAGTTACTTAGCTGCATCGAGCATATCGGAAAGATGCTGCTGTAAGAAAACAGATATAGCATCGCTGCAAAGTAAGAAAGAACGGCATGCAGCGTCGCTGTAAGTATAGGATACAGGAATACTACTGGAAAAATGATACAACAGTACTGCCCGAAGATACTGCAAGCAGGTCTTAGTTACAGCAGCACTGCAAGAGAGTATCAGCTGCAAAAAGACCTAGGATACAGCGCAGAGCTTACTATCCAAATAGTCAACAGCCCTATCACAAATAAAGAAGTATCCTGCAATCCGAGAAAGGATAAATGCAGTACGAGGAACAAAGATTCAAGCAAGAATAAATAGAGCCATTCGAGACAAGATCAAAGTTACAGAAACAGAGCCAAAACAAAGATGCCACGTGGACTGATGCGCTGCAGAAAGCTGCTAGCCGCAACTACCGCATTAATTGCTCTGGAAGAGAAAGTCAAGTCGCATTAAATGCGAGCCATACCTTTGATCAAGTACTTCAAATTCAAAAGAGAGATGCTCCTTCAACGGACATCTTCTCATACAAGTATAAATAGAGGATGAGAAACACTGAAGCTGGTTACTGAAACATTTGCGCAAAAACTCACAAGCTTTCAAGTTACAAACATTCAAATCTACCATCAATTTCAGTCACCCAACCTTTGTGAAGTGAAGCAAGCTCAAAGCTGAAAGATCCTTTGAAGGATTCAGAAGCTCACTTCACCGCACCAGCTGAAGAACAAAACATATACTTGTAACCTTGTTGTTGTGTGCTTAGGTTGTTTTAGAGGTGTTGAACAGTTGATAGGAGAGATATTTATTGTTTATATAAGTTGTCTAGAGTTAGGCAGCTTTCCTGTGTGGGAGTTTAGAACCCTGTGTGGGTTAGCCTTTAGAGTCTGCAGTTGCTGTGTGTACGCTGGACTCTAGTAGGTTGTTGCTTTGTAAGGTTGATAAATTGTTAGGAAGGTCCTATAATTCAATCTTGCTTAATGAAGTTCCTGCTCGAGCAGCAGTAGAGTGGACGTAGAAGGATTGCACCACCGTTGAACCACTATAAGCCATAAGTGTTTTATTGGTTTCTTATCTGTGCTTATTTTATATTCATATTTATCTATCTCAAAACCATAAAACGTTTTGAAAAGGATCATATTTGAGAAAACCAGTCTTGTGTTATAAATCGTAATTTTTCGCTGCGTATAAAACTCTAGTTACAGCATACAGCACTGCATCCTAGTGTTGTAAGCAGTAACTGTCTGGCGCTGCAAGTTCAAGTAACTTGCAGAGTAGAAAGGTTTTTCGAAAGATTTGCAAAATCGACTAAGGTTCATTCACCCCCCGAACCTCGGACACCACTTGGGACCAACAAACCTTTTCCTAGGATCCACCGACTCTCCTCACTAAGATTTGTCATCGAGCTTTTAATGCTTATCCCAATAGAGGAGCATGAAATAGTAGGCCAGATGGTTCTGGAGTGTAACACCCTGTTCCCTTTTTAATTGGAAATAGGTCATCACCCTTTACTTATTTAGAAATTAAAGGAATTATAATTATTTTCTAATATATAGTGGAAGACTTAAAATAAAGACACGTATATATATATATCCAAAACTAGATCGTATCTTACCGATATTTCTAGATAAAATGTTCATACCAAAAACCTATCTGAAATTACACAACAAACATTTATATATGACAGAATACAAGTCTAAGTTCATAGTTTATCATACTATACATATTTAACAATTTACTGTTCTCAAAAGGAAACATTATTCTAGTACAATTTTATAGATACAGTGAGAAGTCGGCCCAGCCTGCTACACGTCCATATCATCATCTACCGAGCCTGAAATATAAAAAGTAGCATCATGAGACACCTTCACAGAGGGATCCCAGTGGAATAACTGTATTCACATACTGAAGCAATTAAATTAATTAGCACACATTACATGTCCTTCGGGCATGCTCACCCTGGATCATACTTAACATAAAGGAATGTGGGAGTCGCTCGACCACTAAACCTTGCTTTCATAGACCAAACATTTTTGCCTTTATGGTCGTCGCCCGATAGTGAAACAACTACAGGTTATAGCTACGGAGCTTCAGCCGTAGATTTTCATACATAACTATTTAATTTAATTATCAATACATAGCAGAGTGTAGAAGTTAACCACTTGAAAGTAGAGGGTGCAAGGATTACTTCTAGATTCATCGACCGTCTCAATTGCACTCGATACACTTAACTGTTTAGACAATTATGTTGTATACACACTTGTTTGTAACTTATATTTAGGTTATCTTAACCTAAAATATAGTCATTTACTAAATTAAGGAAAATAAATCATTCTAAGAGCATATATATTATCATGGCTTTATACACTTTATTCAAGCATATAAATATATTAACCATGCTTCATTTAATACATATTTGATTCCTATATGAAATTCTAAACATGATCATATCATAACTAAACCATTTAAGTAAAAATAGCATATGAAATAAAATATCATACTTGTGATATAAAATTTTTAGACACTTAAATTAGTTATTCTAGGCATAAAATGACACATAAAGCCATAACAATTTTAATAATTCATAGGTGATTCCAAAAATGACAAGAATATTTACATAGTCACATAATAGTATTAGATATCATATTCTGAAAATTCACAAATTTTCACCGTGTACATATATAAATAAAATTAGTTCTATAAACTAGTGTTTCACTTCAATTTCAACTCAAAATCAGTCTATATTGTAAAATTATCAAATATTATAGGATTGATAAAACATTTTAATATTTTCACAAAATTTAAAAAACATGTTGACGTATAACATATAAAAATATCAACTAAAACTAAGCTTTACATAATTAGTTATGAATTTTCTAAGTTGGCTGAAAACAGGGCACTTTATATGCTGAATATGTTTTCTTGCAAACATCTTCATAAATTGCACGAGGCTTCAAAATTTACAAGGTAAATTTTTACATGTCCTTAAGAGTTTTTACTATAACATAATAAAATATTACATATGAACTCAAAGCTTAAAACTCAGGAGAAAGGTTTTACTCAGACACAAAAGCAGAGCGAATTTGTCACAGAATAGGGCTATGTTTGAAAAATCATAATAAATCGAATTTATATCCAAATATTCTGAAAGTTAACAAATATGTTCTAGACTTCATATAATGGACTGTGGTAAAAGAGTTTAAGCAAAAATGTTTCCTACATCTATCATAACATTTCGGAACAGAGATGCATAGTATAAAATAGGGCAAATCTGTCACAAAATAAGACTATGTTTGAAAACTCATAGTAAATCGAATTTATGTCCGAATATTTTGAAATTTAACAGATATGTTCTTCACCTCATATGTTAGAACTTGGCTAAAGGGATTAGGCAAAAACAATTTCTATATACTTACGAATTTCTCAGAACATACCTGCAATTTTTCATTTCTTACACATGCATTATTTTTGCATAGTCAAGCAATTTAAATACATAAAATTCTAAACGTAATGCCAAAGAACATCTTTGGATCTTCTAATATATGCTATAAGTCATTAAATATCATAATTCACATAAGAAATTAGAAATTTTAAGCCAAAATGCCTTCAAATCAAGAGAGAAGAAGAGTGTTATTCCCTTTCTGGAAAATGTTTTCTTGCTCTTCTATTTGCAACCTTCCTTTCATTTTTTTTTCTTCATATGATTCATCACAACATATCATATATATTATAAGGATTAGCACATGAAATAGGAGGTGTAGGAGAAGGTTCTACTAACTAGACCAATAATGCATGTAATAGCAATTTCATGTAATATAATAATGCATAAGATATTTATTTCCTTTTTCCTTTTCATTCTTTATTTTTTTTTCTTCTTCTTCTTATATATAATATATATATAGATACATGTATATTTACTTACATAAAGAGATAAAAATTAATATAACAATAATGTTATATTAGCATAACATATACAAAAGAGGTAATCTATTTATATAATTTACTTATGTTAAGAACATATTTTGATATACATTATGATGCATAAATTCATGTTCAAGGAATCTATGTTTCATCACATAAAATAACATAAAAAGATCATAATTAAAATTTCATAAAACTAAAGCATTTACGACACATTCATGTTTAAAAAACCTTAATATCATATTTAATATATATAAAAAAACTTAATATCATCTTTATGCATCTAAACTTATTTATTATCTTATCTTTTACTTTCATTCATGTCTGACGAGTG
Organism: Scutellaria barbata; assembly: GCA_028654395.1. Lineage (NCBI taxonomy): Eukaryota > Viridiplantae > Streptophyta > Magnoliopsida > Lamiales > Lamiaceae > Scutellaria > Scutellaria barbata. The sequence goes on along the minus strand of CM053644.1, from coordinate 12,002,745 downwards.
AGTTGAGATCAAGCTCGGTTTCCTCCATGAGCAATCCTGCAAAAATGCTTAAAATCTCAAAATGACTATTAGATCATAAAGATTTTAAAATCATCGATCATAATATGATTTGTAAATTATAACATTAAATAATATAAGAACTTGCACTTAAATCATTTATATTTGACCGATAAAAGAAATTTTATAAAATATGCAATGCAGGGTTTTCTTGAAAACGGGGTGTTACATGGAGTCTATAAAAAAACGATTTTGCAAGATATTAAAAACACCAAGATCAGAATTCAGCACCTTCCAAGCTAGATTAAAAAGCAGAGCATCATTAGCCACAATAATAGAGTGAAGCCCCAGACCTCCCTCATCACAAGGGGCGCAATATATTCCTAGGAGACATAGACCGGCCTCCGAACATAAGTGTAACCCATCCAACAAAGTTTCTAATAGCAAAATCCACTTCTTAAGCATGGATCGGGGCCAACGATAAACCAACATGGAATGCAAAAAAGAGCTACCAAGCACCGAATTAGCCAAACATACCCAACCGGCCATAGACAAAGACTTGTCTTTCCAAGTAGAAAATTTAGATAGGAATTTATCCTTTGATAGGGCAAAAAACTGTTTTCTAGGAGCTCTTTTAAAAATCGGCACACACAAATAGGTAATAGGAAGAGAACTAGAATGAATTTCGAGTCTTCTCAAGACATTTTGCTCCGTGCCATGGGAATACCAGAGCCGAAATAGACCGTTGATTTATCCGGACTTGCAAACTGGCCAGATAAAGAGTCGTATAAAGCGAAGACCTCATAAAGGCCCCTCGCATCCATCAAATTTCCCCTGTAAAAAAAGAAGAATATCATCCGCATAAAAAATTCCCAGGGGAACGTTAGACCTCTAGAAGATCTAAAAAGGACAATCTTCCCGAAGCTTGTCTCCTAAGACAACAAGCAGAATAAAACCTTTTCCCCAATGCCAAAGAGCAGCGGAGATAATGGATCCCCCTGTCGAACTCCCCTAGAAACACTAAAGTAACTAAAAGAAGAACCATTAAACAGAATCAACAGATGAGCCGACTCTAAAATCCTCTTAATCCATGAAACAAACGCAGTAGAAAACCCGAAGCTAACAAGAACATTCAGCAAGAAATCCCACCTCATGATGTTGAAGACTTTACTAATGTCAACCTTAATGATCATGCTTCTACCATACTGACGGCTTGCGATACAATTGAAGGCTTCCAAAGCCATAACAATGTAGTCATGTATGTGCCGACCAGGGATAAACCCGAATTGGACATCCGAGACCACCTTCGTAACAATGCTGCCCAACCGCATTGAAAGGATCGTTGTGATAATTTTGAACATAAAATTACTCAAAATAATAGGCTGATAGTCCTCCACCCGAACAACATTCTCACATTTAGGCACTAGGATAAGGAAACTCGAATTGATGTTCGAATCCAACACGCCAGATTGGAAGAAATAAGACACAGCCGCCCAAACATCATTCTTAACAATGTCCTAACAAACTTGAAAATAACCTCCCAAAAAACCATACGGGCTTGGAGCACTATCAGGACTAAGATCAAAGACCGTTTTCCTGACTTCTTGTAAATCAGGAACCTTAACTAGCAGCACATTATGTTTGGATTTCAGTATATAGATTTTGATGAGATAAACCACTCTTATAATAGGAAGTTTGAGTACCCCATTTTTCATAATGTTTAAGTGAAATATAGACTAGGATTGAGTCTATAGTCATAGGTGCTGAAAGATGGAGGAGCTCTATAAGATCGTGCTGCATCGAGAAAATGAAAGGATGAAGACGTTACAAGAACTAAATGCAACAACGCAGCAAGTAAGAAAGAACGACAAACAGCGCCACTACAAGTAGAAGATACAACTACATGAAGAAAATAATCTACGCTACAAGAAGTGGCTACGGGTATACTGCAAGAATAAGTTACAGTAGTGCTGTATGGAATAGTGCTGCAGGATAGTCAAGAATATAACAGCACTGTAAAGAAAGAAGTTGCTGCAAGAAGGTCAAGGATACAAACTAAAGACCGTAACTTGCTGTATAATCAACCAACCTCGTCCATGACAAAAAGAATCAGCATCCTGTAATCCGAGAAAGGATAAATACAGTACGAGAAATGAAGAACGAAGCAAGTATATTTAGAGCCGTTCGAGAGAAGATCAAAGTTGCAGACACGGAGCCAATACAAAGACGACACGTGGCCCAACGGGCTGAAGAAAGCTGCGAGCCGCAACCACCGCATTAAATGCTCTATGAGGAAAAGTTAAGGAGCATTAAATGTGAGCCATGCCTATGATCAAGTACACATATTTCAAATGAAAGATATACCCTTCAACGAATATGTTTCTACAAGTATAAATAGAGGTCGACCAACCCTGAAGCTGACTACTGAAACATCGACGCTAAAAAGTTCAAGCATTCAAAGTTATACTCTCTCAAGTATTCCTTCAGTTTCAGTCACTCGACCTCAGTGAAGTGAACAAGTTCAAGCTGAAAGATCCATCGAATGATTCAAAAGCTCACTTCACTACACCAGTTGAAGAAACATTTTACATGCTTTAACTTTGTTGCTGTGTGCTTAGGTTGTTTTAGGTGTCGAACAGTTGATAGGATTTATCCTTGCTATTTGTATAAGTTGTCTAGGTGATAGGTAATTTCCCTGTGTGGGAGTGTGAAATCCTGTATGGGTTTGCCTTTAAAACTTGCAGTTGTTATGTGTACGCTGGATTCTAGTAGGTGTTAACTTGTTGAGTTGATAGATTATTAGGAGAGTCCTGTAAATTAATCTTGCTTAACAAAGTTCCTGTTCGAGGTAGCGGTAGAGTGGACATAGAAGGATTACACCACCTTCAAATGTTTTGATTAACATCTCCAAAAATGTCTCTGTTCCACCTGCACAAAGCCGACAAGACATTTTGTCATTGGGTTAAGGTGAGAAGCAACCGGCTTCCAAGAATGTGAGACATGCTGCATAAAAGATGGATGAGAATACCACATACGCTAGAAGCGAAAGGGAGACGACCCCTTGACTACATTAGAAGAGCAAGCAACCATAATTGGGGAGTGATCCGATGAAAATCTCAAACCTACCTGTCCAGAAACAAACTGCTAAGAGTAAGAAAACCCGGAGTAGCCATTGCCCGATCCAGACAATATGTCATAAAACAATGAACCCGATGAAGACGCTGCCAAGTAAAGAATTTCCTCGAAATTTTAATATCAATAAGACCAGAAGAATCAATCATACATTTAAAATCAGAGCATGAAAGTGGGTTCGGGATAAGAATGTTTGGTTAAACACTATTCGGATAACAACAATCAAATTATATTTTTATCCAAATATTCTAATATGTAATTTGAGAATTTTTATCATCTAAAATAATTTTATATTTACAATAATATGAATAAATAAATATCAATTTTTTAAAATATATTGTAGAAAAAATCTTATAAATTTATTTCGTCATATTGATAAAAGAAAAAAAATTACATTAATAAAAGAAAATTAATATTTTTCATACAAATTAAATTTGTAATCCCAAACATTATTTTACAATGTTTACCATAATTAGTTAAAAAATATAATTCATATGATAAATTAACAAATTTTGAAAAGCTATTTAAAATATAAATATTATGATTTTTTTTAAAATTTTTGTTGGTCCCAAATGGTGTCCGAGGTTTAGAGGGGTGAATGAACGTTGGTCGATTTTGAAAATCTTTTACAAACTTACTGTTTTGCAAGTTACTTGAACTAGCAGTGTCAGTCAGTTACTGCTTATAGCACTAGTATACAGTGTTGCACGCTGTAACTTAGAGTTTTTATACACAGCGGAAATTATGTTTTTGACACAAGGCTGGTTTTCTCAAGATGTTTTATGCTTGAGTTTTCAAGATGTTTTATGCTTATGATAGATAGATATATGAAATAAAGAACAGAAGAGAAAAGTAGTAAAACACTTATGGTTTATTGTGGTTCGAAGGTGGTGTAATCCTCGAACAGGAACTTTGTTAAGCAAGATTGATTTACAGGACACTTCTAACAATCTATCAACTCACAAAGTTAACACCTACTAGAACCCAGCGTACACACAGCAACTACAACTTCTAAAGGCAACCCACACAGGGTTTCACACTCCCATACAGGGAATTACCTATCAACTAGATAACTATACAAACAGCAAGGATAAATCCTATCAACTGTTCGACACGTAAAACAACCTAAGCACGCAACAACAAGGTTAAAAGTATATAAATTTGTTCTTCAATTGGTGCGGTGAAGTGAGCTTCTGAATCCTTCGATGGATCTTTCAGCTTGAACTTTGTTCACTTCACTAAGGTCGAATGACTGAAACTGTAAAGTATGCTAGAGAGAATATAGCTTTGAATGCTTGGTCTTTTTCACGTAAATATTTCAGTAGTCAGCTTCAGGGTTACTCGTCCTTTATTTATACTTGTAGAAAGATATCTGTTGAAGGAGATAACTCTTATTTGAATTTGAGTGTACTTGATCAAAGGTATGACTCGCATTTAATACGACTTGACTTTTTCTTTCGGAGCATTTAATACGGTGGTTGCGGCTCGCAGCTTTTTATAGCACGTCAGTCCACGTGTCGACTTGGCATTGGCTCCATGTCTGCAACTTTGATATTCTCTGGAACGGCTCTAATTATTCTTACTTGGTTCTTCATTCCTCGTACTGCATTTATCATTCCTCGGATTGTAGGATACTTATTCTGTTTGTCATAAATGCGGTTGGCTGATTATCCAGTAAGCTTCGCGTTGTATCCTAGGTCTGCTTGCAGTTGTTCATTCTTTACAGTGCTATTGTAACTTGACCTTCTTGTAGTAACTTCATACAGTACTGATGTATCTTTTCTTACAGTATTCCTGTAGCCTTTTCTTGCAGTGTCGTTGCTTACCGTTCTTTCTTACTTGCTACATTGTTGTATCTGCTTTTTGCAGTATTGCTGTATATGCTTCGTGCAGCAGCTTCATTCTTAAGCTCTCGATGCAACACGGTCCATAGGATTTCTCCATCTTTCAGCACCTATAATTAGACTCAAACCTAGACTATATTTTCACTTAAATATCGTGAAAAATAGGGTACTCAAACTTCCTATTACATATTTGGTTTGTCTCATCAAAATCTATACATTGAAATCCCAACAATTCTTGCAGGCAGAGATTCCCCCGGGGCTTTTGCAACTCCTTTTTCACTTCACAACTTTAGAATTTCCAGATCGTTTCTAAACATAGAAAACTTTGATTCACACAACGATTTGGTGAATATATCTACTAGATGGAGATCCGTATGAACTTTCTCAAGTACGACATCTTTCTTCTCCACATGATCTCTTATAAAGTGATGTCTTATATCAATATGCTTTGTTCTTGAGTGAAACATCGGATTATGGGTAATTACGATAGCACTCGTATTATCACAGAGAATTGGAGTCTCTTTTTCTTCAATCCCACATAATCTCTTAGTTGCTACTGTATCCAGATGATTTGAGCACAACAACTTCCTGCTGCAACATATTCTGCTTTTGTTGTAGATGTTGCAATCGATGTTTGCTTTCTGCAAAACCATGAAACAAGTCTATTTTCCAGAAATTGACAAGTCCCACTGGTGCTTTTTATGTCAATCTTGCAGCCTGCATAATCTGAATCAGAGTAGCCTTTAAGCTTGAATCCTCCTTCATTGGGATACCATAGGCCTACTTTCTTAGTTCCTTTTAGATACTTGATAATCCTTTTAACTACTGAAAGATGTAACTCATTTGGTGTTGCTTGAAATCTTGCACAGACTCCTACTGTAAATATGATATCTGGTTTGCTTGTTGTAAGGTACCGCAAGGATCCTATGAGCTTTCTGTACTTCGTGATGTCCACATCTTTTCCATCTTAATCTTTGTCAAGGCTTATGGATGTAGACGTAGGAACAGAGGTTGCTGAACCATTCTCCATGCCAAACTTCTTTATAAGCTCATTTGTGTATTTGACTTGGCTGATGAAAGTTCCTTCAGCCAGCTGCTTTACTTGCAGTCCTAGGAAGAAACTTAATTCTCCCATCATACTCATTTCAAATTTTGATTGTATCAGGTGTAGGAGTCGCCGGATCACCGACCTTATACGATTATCTGATTCGGGGTCCATGCAAATATGATTAACGCGCAGTAGATAAACGAATCATATCTTTTGCACCGATATTAGTTCTAAGGTCAGAACTGTAGATCAAGGAATCGATGGAGCCTGGACCTCACGATCTTCTGCTGTATTCCTTGCCTTTATCTCGAACGTTGTATGGGCAACGAACTATCGAAACTTTCAGCCATCTTCTACTAAATCGTATCTCAGATTTTTATGTCTATATCTGTGTAGAAACGACTGACTTGAGGCTTATTTATAGGCTACAACAGGGACCTTGAGGAGGATTAGGAATCGGTCTCCTGATAGGCTTAGGAGTCCTAAATTCAATCTGAATATACTTCTTAAGCCTATCAATAATATCTCAATCCACTAAAAAGATATTATTGAACAACTGTCCCTTATTCATATTAGATATGGACTCCTATTTATTATGTGCGCGTTTATCTCCCCGCTTTTAAGATATCGAATGTCCGTTAATTAAATGAATTACTGACAATTCAATTAATTAACATTTAATTCCAAGAGTAGTACCACTCAACTTTATTATCATGCCGGAATAAATCCACCTGCAGGGTTTACATGATAATCCTTATGAGTTCCTTAAGGGGACATCATCATCCTAAATAATTAGGATACGGTTTCATTATATAATCAACAGCACACCATATAAACAATATTGTATCCCAATTTACTGAGCTTATTGATTTAATAAATAAATCTCACCCATTGGTAAATTAAAGAAACATATATCGAGTATACATGCCCGTTATCATACAATGATTAAGAGGACGCACATCCATAATAACAGAGGTCTTGTTCTATTTATGTAGTCAGTACAAATAAAACAACCTCAATTGGTCCTGCTCAATACATACAAAATGTACTAGTGTAATTTTATAATCAAGATAGATTAATACCAAATTACACTACAACCATTCCGATAATTTGTCCAAAATTATCTCGGCTGTGAGCTACCATTTATAATCTATAAGGAACTGATAACATGATCTTCTGTGTGGCACCACACACCATGTTATCTACAATATAAATTAATTGGACAATTGCAATAACACATATAACAAATATATAAAATGCAAACATTTGACCATAAAAGATTCTCATATCATAAATAGATGTTTATACAAAAGTTAGACTTATAGTATACATCCTAACATCAGGTTGGAGAACTTTTCATATAGATCTTTATTGGAGGATCCAAAGATGATATCATCCACATATATCTGTACTAAAAAAATGTTGTCTTCATCCTGTATTCTGAACAGGGTCTTGTGGACTGTTCCTTTCTTGAAGTTGTTTTCCAGCAGCTAGAGGGATAGGGTGTCATACCAAGCTCTAGGTGCTTGTTTGAGTCCATACAAGGCTTTATGTAGTCTGAACACCTTCTCTTCTACCTGATCTTCAAATCCTGGAGGTTGCTCTAAATAGACTTCCTCTGAAAAAGACCATTAAGAAATACACTCTTCACATCCATCTGATATACATTGAAATTCATGTGAGCTGCATATGCCAGAAAAATCCTTATAGCTTCTAGCCTTGCTACTGGAGCAAAAGTCTCATCAAAATCAATTCCTTCTTCCTTGCAATATCCCTTAGCAACTAATCTTACTTTGTTTCTAACAACAAGCCCTGATTCATCTACCTTGTTCTTGAAAACTCATTTTGTTCCAATAACTCCTTGATGAGTTGGTCTTGCAACTGTTTGCCAAACTTGATTTCTTTCAAATTCATTTAGCTCTTCTTGCATGGCTTGTACCCAGTTGCTATTTTGTAGAGCTTTTTCAACATTCTTGGGCTCTATTTGGGATATAAAACTTGCAAACATTACTTCATGAGGGATATACCTTCTTGTCCTTACTCCTATGGATGGATCTCCAATGATAAGATCTCTAGGATGATTCCTAAGCCATGTTCTTTCAGGCTCAAAAACATGTACAGGTCTAGGTTGCTCCTTATGTTGCTGTAAGATTGGAGGATCTGCTGCTGTAAGAATGTCTGCTGCATCCAGAGGTGCAGATTCTTCTTCTTTGTCTTCTACTATAGGCAGAACTCCTTCAACATAGGGAACATCATTCTCTTTCCTTGGAGCTACTCCTTCAGCAGGTTCTTCTAGCCTTTTGGTGTCACAATGTGGTTCATCAAACACCACATGAATTGACTCTTCAACTACTAAGGTTCTCTTATTGAAGACTCTGAAGGCTCTACTTACAGCAGAGTATCCTAAGAATACTCTTTCATCTGATTTTGCATCAAAGGTCTTTAGATGCTCTTTTCCATTGTTGAGGATATAATACCTCAATCCAAAGATATGCAGATATAAAATATTTGGTGTATATCCATTCCAAACTTCATATGGAGTTTTGTCTAGATCCTTGTTGATCAAGCATCTGTTCTGTGTATAGCATGCATTGTTGGTAGTCTCAGCCCAAAATCTCTTGGGTATCTCTGCCTCTACTATCATTGTCCTTGCTGCTTCCTTGAGAGTTCTATTCCTCATTTCACCTACACAATTCTATTGAGGTGTTCTTGCAGCCGAGTATTCATAATGAATACCATTGTCAAAACAGAATTTCTCAATAAATTTGTTTGTGAACTCAGTTCCTCTGTCTAATCTAATCTTTATAATGCTCAAGCTCTTTTCATTTTGAATCTTCTTCATGAGGTCAGGTAGCTTGTTCTAAGTTTTTTATTTCTTAGCAAGAAATATGGTGGTGCAGGTGTATCTAGAGTAGTCATCTACTACCACAAGTGAGTATTTCTTCCCACTTATGCTTACTGGTTCTACTGGTCTAAAGAGGTCCATATGTAGAAGATCTAGAATCTTGTGTGATGACTTCTACAGCTTGTCCTTGAATGAGCTTTTCACTTGTTTTTCTTCCTGACAAGCTCCACAAATATTCTCCTTCTTGTATGCCACATCTGGTAATCCTCTTACAAGGCCTTTTCTAGCTAGCTTTGTTGATTGTCTTGAAGTTCAGGTGACTCAGCCTCTTGTTCCATAGCCAGCTCAGCTCTGGTGGACTCTGTACAATGAAGCATGTTGGTTGAAGAGAAAAGTTTTAGTCGGTAAGATATATGTTTTCTCTTCTTATTTCTATAAGTTTGACTTCATTTGATGTGCTGTCCTTGATTAGACACTTGTTGAGGTTGAACTCCACTGTGTATCCTTTGTCGCAAAACTGACTGATGCTCAGTAGGTTGTATCTGAGATCTTTCACATAGGATACATTTTTTATCTTTATATTTCCTTTGATCAGGCTTCTACTTCCTTTTGTGCTTCCTTTGAAATCATCACCAAAGATGACCTTTGGTCCTTTGCATTCTTGGAAGTCTTTTAAGGCATTTTTATTGCCTGTCGTGTGCCTTGAGCAACCACTATCTATGTACCATACATCACCGCTGCAACATGACACTGAAACCTGTAACAAATTCAAGCAGATTTAGGTACCTACTTCTGTAAGGGTCATTTTGGGTTAGTTTCTTTTGGAACCCATACTTTCTTAACAGTTAATATTTTGCTGTAAGATATGTTGGTTTCACTTCTGTATGCAGTTTTATTTTTAAACCGCTTGTTAAATGTGTGTACAGAGACTAAATGTGTATTACCAACACTCTTGTGGTGTGGTCTTCCACCATACTTCCTTAGAGTATGTCCTTCTTTAGGTTTAGACATATAAGTCTTAGTATTGGTGGGGAAATATCTTCTGTGCTGCAACTTTGTGGTTCGTTGTATCCTCTTGCTGCTTACAGCAGATAGCTTCTGCTGCAGCCAGTTCTTCGATACAGGTTTACTTCCTGCAGTTGAGCATAGTGGTTTCTTACCCTTATCCATCAATACTGGCTTGTTCAAGTTCTTTTCAGAGTTACAGAGTAACTCATTCTTCATTGAAGTTTCAGCTTAAACAAACTTAACAGTTTTAGATGAACTTGTTGTATCCTGAGAGGTGTGAGTGCTGTAACCTAAGCCTGATTTTTCAAATGGACTTCTGCTTTGACTTAGGCACTCCCTTGCGTCCTTAGCTGACTTGCTAAATATTTTGATTGTGGACTGCAAGCTCTCCTTCTCAACTTCTAGCTTAGTGACTAGAAGACTTAGCCTTGAGACCTCCTTTTGTAGCTTGCTGCATCTTGAGCTATCAAACTCACATAGAGCTAACATCTTAGCAATATCAATATTCTTACTTCTGAGGATCTCATTGTCTATTCTAAAGTTTTCATTCTCAACCTTTAACTCCTCATGGGTTGAGTTGATCTGCTCAAGTCATTCATGATCCTTTTTAAAGAGTGGATCATGTTCAGCTCCTCTTTCTCAGGTGTGGACAGCGGTTGGTATGTTACCTCATCTTCTTCGCTGTCCTCGTAGTCTTTTGCCATTACGCAAATGATGACTTCTTCTGAAGTCATTGCTCTTGTTGAGGTTGTTGTTGTTGCTGCTGTTGTTGCTCTTCATGAATCTTCTAAATTTCTTTAGAAGAAGAGCCATATCCTCTTCAGCGTCCTCTGTTGTAACCTCAAACTGCTTACTGCAGCTGACAGTTGCTGTATCCTTAGAGCTCTAGCAGTCTGTGCAGTAACTTTGGAGCTCGATTCTTCCACCTCCTTTTTCCATCTGTTGATGTCATATTCGAATGCTTTGAGATCGAAGAATAGGTCAAATGTACTCACTGATTTCAAATCCATAGATACTCTCATAGCGGTGGTCTTCATATCCCATTCCGCGGGTAAGGCTCTCAACACTTTCATATTCAATCGCTTTTTGAGTGTAGTACTTGCCCAGAGCTTCTAGTTCATTCATGATAGATGTGAACCTTAGATCTAGTTGATCAAATATATGGTTTGTATACTTGATATCCGTTGAAGGAAATATCTCTCTTTTGAAATTAAGCATACTTGATCAAATGTATGGCTCGCATTTAATGCGACTTGACTTTTCCTTTCAGAGCATTTAATGTAGTGGTTGCGGCTCACAGCTTTCTGCAGCCCGTCAGTCCACATGTCGTCTTGGCATTGGCTTCATGTCTATAACTTTGATCTTCTTTGGAACAGCTCTATTTATTCTTGTCTTGTTCTTCGTTCCTCGTACTTCATTTATCCTTACTCGGATTGCAGGATACTTATTCTGTTTTTCATAAACGTGGTTGGCTGATTATCCAGTAAGCTTCGCGCTGTATCCTAGGTCTGCTTGCAGCTGTTCGTTCTTTACAGTGCTGCTATAACTTGACCTTCTTGCAGTAACTTCATACAGTACTGCTGTATCTTTTCTTGCAGTATTCCTGTAACCTTTTCTTGCAGTATCACTGCTTGTCGTTCTTTCTTACTTGCTGCATTGTTGTATCTGCTTCTTGCAGTATTGTTGTATCTGCTTCTTGCAACAACTTCGTTCTTAAGCTCTCGATGCAGCACAGTCCATAGGATTTCTCCATCTTTCAGCATCTATAACTAGACTCAAATGTAGTCTATGTTTTCATTTGAACATCGTGAAAAATGGGATATTCAAACTTCCTATTACATATATGGTTTGTCTCATCAAAATCTATACATTGAAATTTCAACTATTTTATTTGATAAATCATTTATTATTAATAGAAGATCTGAAAATTTCAAAAAAATTAAAATAATTATCAAATAAAATAAAAACATAATAAATTTGAAATAGTGATCATAAATCTAAAAATTGCTTTGAAAATTTTAAATTAATAAGAATGCCAGAAGAGTTATCATAGCAAAACGGATAAATACAACAATTAAGTTAAAAAAATCACGTTATCTAATTAATATTGTATTTCTATTTTAATATTTTTGTCAAATTTCTGAATTTTTATTTAAGCTTAATTAAATTTCATTTATTTAATTTAGTAATATATTCTAAAACCATTAATATTAATTTTCAGTTTAATTTCGATATAAACTTATGTAAATTTTGTATTTGATTTTTTAAAATAAAATAAGATTTTTTTATTTTAATATAAATCAATATTATATATATTTTAAAATTATTAGTTTATAAAAAAATATTTCAAATTTTATTTGATATTTACAAATTTATTAAACATATTTTCAGATTGAATTAAATGTGGATTTGAAATTATGAAATTTTTATTTTTAGTAACAATTTATTTATTTAAATTAAATATTTTATGAGTGTAAAATTATTATTTGGAATGTAATTTTGAATTCTTATTTAATAAACTCAATTTTCTTTCATTAATGTATTTTTCATTTATTTTAGTGGTTTTAGTGTATTTTTATTTATTTTAAAAATAATTAATGTATTTCAAATTAATTCTTGAGTAATGTGCTTCTTGATTCGTACAAGTACTATATTTTCTAGAAGAGTTTTTTGTCCACTGAGTTTTACTATATTAAGGTTTTAACGAGAATTGACTAGTTTTCTTGTTTTTGGATTTTTTTGGGACTTTTTCTTTACTATTGCAACACATGACACATTTATTGAAAAAAATGTAAGGATATCAACGAAGTTGATCCAAAAAATTGAAATTAGGATTTCACGTGTAATTTCAGCCTCAATGATACGAACCTAGTTGGGCCATTTAGACTAAAATTTAGCAAAATTTTTTAATTTTAAAAAATTATTATCCTAAATAACCAACACCAAAAGTGCCAAATTATTAAGCAAAATTGATAATAAACTCCATTATATATCTAAAAACTTACAAAAAGTCAAGCCGATTTCACTTGTCATTTCTAAAGAGGGTGATAAAAAGGGGACGTAGGAAAACAGTGTTCCATATTTAGCTTCAATTATCCTCCACCATAACGTTATACTAACTAATAAACAATAATGCTTCTCCAACTTCTGATCGTCGCTGCTTCTTGATCACCGCCTCCGCCTTTCCGTCGCCCTGTCTCTGCTTCCACCATCCGGTACTCCTTTCATCTCTCCCTTTCTTTCATTCTTAAATTACGTATACTTCGCTACCATGTTTTCTAATTGTTTCTATACCATTTTCGTTAAAGTTTTTCAAGATGCAATTGGATCGCCTAAGCTTTCCCATGGATCCCCATTTTTAGGTTCTCAGCCAAATCGGAATTTATTCATTTGTGGAATACAATATGTCATGTGTTTCTCCGTGTAAAGTATTCGTAATTATTTTGTAGATTCTGTATGCAAGTTGGCAACGATTATGGCATATAAATTGTTTTTTTTTTTTTTTTATAGAATTATGATTATCAATTTTATGAATAGAGATTTCTGTGGTACTTTCTTATTTTGATATTTGATTTTATAACTTTCCTTTCGCCCTTTTGATCGTTAATTTGTTGGTTCAAAAAAATTAATGTTGAATTTCCAGATTGCTGCTAAATACAGAATAAAGATCTCTCTCCCTGAAATAACAAAAAATAAATTGTATTAATTATAGAAAAAAAGAGATCTCATGTATATAATTACCAAATCAGATATATGGGGAAATGCGTGGATTATTTTTGATAAAGAGGTGTTGTATAATTGTGTTGATTTGTTGTCTTTTACAGGTTAGTAAAGAGAAAAGATGTGGCAGGGTACTTGTAATTATTAATCACTATCATTCAATGTATGAACATGTTAAAAAATCAATGGTCATGTGAAGCCTATGTGCCAAACGATTAGCATTCACATGGAATTATTATTGTATAAGGAAAAGTAATCAAGAAGAATACAATAGAGTACACAGGTCAGTTTAGATGGAAAGCATTTTCTCTACGTTGCAAAGCTCTCAAATTAAACCTCTTGATGCCATTAGATTCTTGTGCCTTTAACTGCAATGATCTGTTTGAACATTGTGTGAATATATAAATTGTAGAGGAGCATGATTTGGCTAAAATACAAGTTTTCGCATTCTTGATAACGCGTAGTGCAATGGATGAGAATGGAGGAAGCAAGGTCACAGGCAACAACAAGATCAAGCAAATTGTTAAGTTGAAGGAGATCCTTCAAAAATGGCAGAATGTTACCAAGGGTAGAGAAGATTGTTCAGGAATTTCACCGGAGATCTGTTGGAGGCTAAGAAATTCAACTTTACATTGTGACTCCGATGAGGAGAGCTGCCAAAGCCTAGAGATGCCAAGTGATGTGCCCAGAGGTTATCTTGCCGTTTATGTGGGCCCCGAGCTTCGTAGGTTTATCATTCCCACTAGCTATCTGAGTGATCCATTGTTCAAGGTTCTTCTAGAAAAGGTTGAGGAGGAGTTTGGATTTGATCATAGTGGTGGCCTTACAATCCCGTGTGACATCGAGACCTTTAAATATCTCCTTCAGGTCATGGAAAATCACAGGAAAGAGCAAGCTGATCAGAGCAATGCAGGTTAACTGTTATCGTCTCTTTAATTTTCTTGTTATCTCAAGCAAGCATTAATATGTATGGTTGTGTTTGGGATTAGAGATTGGGTGGAAGGGTAATTCAGAGGGCGATTCCATTGGTATTGGATTGTAAAAAATTTAAAAATTTTGAACTAACATATGAGTAATCTTGATTAGATTTCTACTCTAATTTTGATGAATTTGAAATGTATTAGTGCAAAATCTTACATTTCAAATAGCTCGATCCAATTAATACAACCTTGTTTTTGTTATGTAAGATCTTATTTTCTTACTCAAGCTATGACTATTTTGCAGGTGAAAGTGAAACCTCATTGCCAGCAGACGAGTGATGGTCTTTTTATTGGTTTGAGATTCGGGCCTATATGCCAAGTTTAAGAAAGGTTTCTCTCTACCATTTTCTTTTCCCAATAGTTAACATTGTTTGATCGTGTTATTAGTAGGCGATCGTAGACCTAAACCTTGTCAAAATTATTGTGTGGACCTTAGATCTGCCGTCTAACTGAGTTGGAATATCGTTGTGATTTTTCCTTCTTGCGAAGTTACTTGCAATATCTTGTGATTCATCCTGCGTGAAATAAATATAATATCTTGTAATTTGGATCAGCTATAAATTATAGTGTTTTCAATGCAACAATTGTTGTGCTATGATAACAACGTTGTTTCATAAAACAAGACATCGTGTTTCATGCAACAACAAAAGAAGCTACAACATAATGCCCTACATTCAAGAGGCAAAAAACTAATCTAATCTATTATTTACATATATAATAAAAATAACAACAGGGACACTAGACAATTATATAATTGTTTGCATATTAAATTTTCCTTTTGTTATAGATCATCAGTGTGTCCGTGAGATGTACGAGATTACATTTGAAGATAATATATGACATTACACAAAAAGAAAAAGAGAAAATGGCCCCATATGCCACAAATCCCTAAATTTTTGCCCCAAATACCACAAAATTGAAGTTGTTGTCCCCATATACCACTTTTGCTATTGTTTAGTCCTTATATACCACTTTTGTTATCATTTATTCCCTAAATTCTTACACGAAAATAATTTTTCGACAGTTTAGCGTTTTTGTTCTGTGCGTATGCTTACACGAAAAAAAATTTAAATTTTTTCTCCTTACACGAAATTAAATTTGTGTAAGTAAAAAAAATTAAAAATTTTTTTTTAACTTTTTTCCTTAATTTCGTGTAAGTAAAAAAAATAAAAAATAAAATAATTTATTTTTATTTTTTTTCCTTACACGAAATCGTTTAAGAAAAAAAATTAAATTTGTTTTTTATTTTTTTTCCTTACACGAAATTAATGAAAAAAATTGATAGTGTAACATTGATTATTTTCGTGTAACAATTGATAGTGTGTGCATTGATTATTTTATTACTATTTAATTGATTGAAGTGAAAGCATGTCCCATCATCTGTATTTGACATATTCAAAAAAGTGATATATGAGATCTAAATTATAACAAATATGATAAATGAGGACTACCTTTTATATTTTATGGTAATTGAAAAGGCCATAATATAGAGAAAAGTGGTAATTGGGGCCATTTTCTCAAAGAAAAATGCATCTAAATTGCGATTTAAGTTGAAGATCATATATAACATTACACAAAAAAGAAAAATGCTTCTAAAATGTGAGTTAAGTAACTCCGGTGTAGCAGTGTATAATAAATTATATTATTGGTCCCAAGTAGTGTCCGAGGTTTAGAGGGGGTGAATGAACCTTGGTCGATTTTGCAAATCTCTTGAAAAACTTACTGTTCTTCAAGTTACTTGAACTTGCAGCGCCAAACAGTTACTGCTTACAGCACAAGGATGCAGTGCTACACGCTATAACTTAGAGTTTTATACGCTGCGGAAAAATAGGTTTTATAACACAAGGCTGGTTTTCTCAAAGATGATCCTTTTCAAAACGTTTTATGCTTATGATAGAGATAAAAAAATACATAAGATAAAGCACAGATAAGAAAGCAATAAAACACTTACAACTTATAGTGGTTCGAAGGTGGTGTAATCCTTCTACGTCCACTCTACTGCTACCTCGAGCAGGAACTTTGTTAAGCAAGATTAGTTTACAGGACTTTCCTAACAATCTATCAACTTTACCAAGCAAAACACCTACTAGAGTTCAGCGTACACACAACAACTGCAAACCCTAAAGACAAACCCACACAGGGTTTCAAAACTCCCACAAAGGGAAGTTGCCTATCTTATAGACAACTATACAAACAACAAGAATCTCTCCTATCAACTGTTCGACACCTAAACAACCTAAGCACACAGCAACAAGGTTAAAAAAGTATATGGATTTGTTCTTCAACTGGTGCGGTGAAATGAGCTTCTGAATCCTTCAAAGGATCTTTCAACTTTGAACTTGCTTTACTTCATAGAGGTTGAGTGACTGAATCTGAAAGTAGTCTTGAAAGAGTATAGCTTGAATGCTTGAATATTTTTACGCAAATGTTTCAGTAGTCAGCTTCAGGGTTACTCATCCTCTATTTGTACTTGTATGAGAAATATCCGTTGAAGGAGATATCTCTGTTTTAAATTTTAGTGTACTTGATCAAAGAAATGACTCGCATTTAATACGACTTGACTTCTCTTTCAGAGCAGTTAATGCGGCAGTTGCGGCTCACAACTTTCTGCAGCGCGTCAGTGCACGTGGCATCTTTGTATTGACTCCATGTCTGCAACTTTAATCTTCTCTGAAACGGCTCTATTTATTCTTGCTTGGATCTTTATTCCTTGTACTGAAGTTATCCTTTCTCGGATTACAGGATACTTATTCTGTTTCTTATTGGAGCTGTTGACTGTTTGAGCAGTAAGCTTCGCGCTGTATCCTAGGTCTGCTTGCAGCTGTTCGTTCTTTGCAGTGCTGCAGTAACTTCGACCTTCTTGTATTACCTTCGTATAGTACTGCTATATCTTTTATTGCAGTATTCCTTTAACTTTTTTTACAGTGGTGCTACATGTCGTTCTTTCTTACTTTGTTGTATTGCTGTATCTGCCTTCTTGTAGTATTGTTGTATTTGCTTTCTTGCAGCAGCTTCGTTCTTAATTTCTCGATGCAGCATAACACTTATTCAAACCTCCATCTTTCAGCACTTATATTCTAGACTCAAATATAGTCTATGTTTTCACTTAAACATTGTGAAAAATGGGGTATTCAAAACTTCCTATTACATATTTGTTTTGTCTTATCAAAATCTAAACACTAAAATCCTAACAATTTCACCCTTTTTAATGATGACAAAACTTTTACATTATTTCGTTCATGAAGAAAGATTTTACTTTGCATTATTTCATTTTTCATCCGGATTACATACTTGATAAGCTTTGATAAATAAAGTTTAATCCTGGATTTATCAGAGATGTATCTTGTATATTCCTTTATCACAAATCTTCAGGAAATGCAAAAAGCATGCAAGAGTTAATAATCAATGAACTTGATCAATTTAAAGAAATTTTACAAGAGAAAGATACAACATAATATACAAAAGAGCATGCATATAAGCTACTGAAACAGTGACCTTCTTGATGACGATTCTTCAGGTCTTCTTTCAGTATCCTTCATTTCTTGCTCGGCTCTTTCTCTCGATCCCTCCACCAATCTCGAATGGACTCCTGATACGATTCTTCAAGTATCTACTGTATCTTGGGAATCTGAATCCATCTCAGCCAGAAGTCCTCACAGAAAGGCACTACCCTGTCTTGCTTCACTAGGTCTATGTAGTAATTTTGAATCTCAAGCTCTCCTGTCCTAGTAAGCTCTTTATATCTCCTAAGTGCAGATTGACATGTTTGAAATTTACTGAATTTGCCATTTTTGCACAAAAACCTGAAGTATCTGAGATACTCGGATCTCTTGTACAGTGTGATTGCATCAAACGGTGGATTCCTATCAATAGGCAGCTTGACTGACTTAAAGATGTTCAAGTTCCAGATAATGTTCTCTTCATACGGCCTCTGATCCATCAGCACTGACACTTCAACAAATATGTTGTCTGTGTCGAGATGTGGAATTTCTTGAGGGGGGTATTGGTAGAGGTCTTTGTCATAGATCCTTCTCTCACCAATCAGCCCAAGCCTCTGCATCCAGGCATATTCTTCAACTTCAGCTTTGGCTCTTTTCACCCTCTGAGCAGCCATTTTCTCATTGTAATGTCTTTCTGCTTTGGCTTTGCTCATCCTCTTTCTCGAGCTTTGCTGTTGGCTTTCTCTCTCTCTCTTTGAATTATGAGAAGAGGGAGGTGCTGCATCTTTACCTGCAGCATTGCTATATCCAGCGTCTGCTGATCTGCTTGCAGCAGCTACTCCACCAGCTCCTCTTGCTCCTCCTTCATCGTCTTTTTTTCATTTTTTTGGAGAAGGAGCATCAGCAGCAGCAGACAATCCAGACATCTTCCTCCTCCTGCTAAGAGGCTGATCATCATCATCTTCTTCTCCTTCAACTTTTTCCTCCCCTGAGCTCCTGTATCTATC
This sequence comes from Scutellaria barbata, assembly GCA_028654395.1. Taxonomy (NCBI): domain Eukaryota; kingdom Viridiplantae; phylum Streptophyta; class Magnoliopsida; order Lamiales; family Lamiaceae; genus Scutellaria; species Scutellaria barbata. Next base: position 11,983,724 of record CM053644.1, on the reverse strand, counting down.
CCCCTTTTAGCATCATCAAATGTCGGGGGTGGAGTAGGGGTTTCTCTAACCACGGAAGAGCGTGGTCTTCTTGCTGGTGCTGGGGCTTTCCTAGGTCCTTCGGCATGCTTTGGGAATGCGTTCACCATGATGTCCCTCAGCTCTCCTACTATTCTCTCTAGGTTTGCCAATCAGTCGTCGACACTCCTGTTCTTCTGGATTGATCTGCTACTTGCTCCAGAAGTGTCTCCAGCACCATGGAGTCAGAGTTCAGCCTGTCAGTTGCTGAATCAGCTGATCTCTTGCAGAGCTTGATCTCAGCACGACTGGCTACAACATCTCTCTTCAGCTCTTCCTCCATCCTTGCTCGGTCCCGAAACAGCCTGTATGTGGACTCATTCAAGTCATTTCTGATCATCTTGGGCAGTACTTCAAGATTCTTCTTAAAACCTATCATGGTTTCAGCATGGAATTGGGTGCCGACCTGCATGCTGCTCTGCATGTTAGACTCATGCTCCTGGAGAGCATGCAACAGATGTCTAACAGCAGTTATTACCCTATCGATTGACTCATCAATGGTCAGACCCGAATTCCTCCTTGTAAAGGCAGCAGCTGATGCAGCGTAAGGGATAATTTCTTATGGGGTCTATGTTGCAATTGATAAAACCGCCGGATCATCGACCCTATATAATTATCCGAATCGGGACCCTATATAATTTCTTACAGCTCTTGTTGGTTTCTTACAGCTTCCACTGTATGCAGCACTGAAAGCTCTATCGCTGCATGAATCTCGGCCTCTAACCTTCTTGTTTCTTCAGCAGCATCTGCAAGGGTGGCTGCCTGCTGTATTGCTGTCTCTGCCAGTACAGGGAGTCCAGTCTCTGCAACTTCCTTCGTGGTTGCATCATCAGTGATCTCAGTAATGTCAGAGAGAACGACTCTGATGATGGCAGTCGGTTCTCTTTGCATATCTACAGCAGCTGCAACCATTTGTACAGGAGAATCGCCGTAATCCATCAATTGAGGCTCCTCCTCCTCCAAGGGATCAAGCGTGACTATATTGGAGAGGCCTTCAACCACTTGCTCGTATGCAGGGGAGCTTGAATTGTGATGACTCGAGCTTCTTTTTCCCCGCATCCTCCTAGGAGTGTGCTGCATCCTTGTCTCTTTGACACTAGCTTGTAGTGCTTGTTACAGCATGGCTTCCTCAGCCTGCTCCACTCCCAGGGTGTCGATTTACTCCTGCACAAATGTGATGTCATCGCCCCTTCGTACAACCTCCGCAACTGGGGCTAGAAAGACTTGGACATCCTCCATTGCTGCTCTCATCCGCAGCTCTGCAGAGTGGAATTCTGCAAGAGCTTTTCCCTTCCCTTTGTCCTTGGCTTCCTGAGCAGCAGTGCTTTCAGATCGATCTTGCATCATTGCTGCATACTCAGATTGCAAGAGCGCTAGAATATCCTCTGAGTTGGCCCACTCCAGAACTGCTTGCTCCACTGTTAGGAAATCCTTCCACTTCAGCAAGATTTCCCCCTTGGACAATCTCATCTCCCTCCAGACACTGTACTATAGCTCCATATTTCTAGCCGCTAGGAAGGTAGGATCAAGCACTGATTGAGTAGCTCCAGAATCGTGCGAATAGGCTAAGTCAGTAGCCTCTTGTAGACGAGTTTCTTCATTAGGCTGGACCCTTGGAGCTCATCTACTACAACCAGGCTTGCAGTAGAGAGTTGGGAATTAACAGTTGAGACAGCCTTCTTCTTGCTGCGTGGGGCCCTCTTGACCAGGGGTGTGTCATTATCAGAGGAAGAGGACTCAGGTTTAGGTTCAGGTTCAGCCCTCCTTGGTGTCCTCTTGATGACGGGAAAATGACTTTCATCATCATCATCATCACATTTACCCCCGCTGCCTACAGCTTCATCTTGCAGGGCCAGAGTTGTATTCTTTTTATCTTTGGTTCTCCTCCGTGCAACACCAGCTATTGTTGTCTTCGGTAGGGTCTTACCCTTCTTCTTCTCTCCGAGAAACTTCCCAATAGGAATAGGGGTGGGAGCTGCAAGCTGGAGACCTAACTTGCAGAGTAGAGAGCAAATGGTGATTCCATAGCTCCTTCTTACAGTGCTCTTCTCTACTTCCCCCCAAATTCTCTTCAAGATGAACCTTGCCCAGTTAACCTTTGCTCTGGCTATGATTGCAGACATGATCCAGAATTGAAGATATGTGCACTTATCGTAACTCCCCGTTCTACCCTCGATGGAGTACGCACAGATGTCATGGAGAAATTTAAACTCCGATCTGAAAAAATCCCACATCTCTTGAGCGCTATCTTCCCCATATGACGCAAGCTGTCTCGGGGTCAAGCCTTCCACCGAAATACTGAAGGTAGAGGCAACGTCTCTGACGGATAGAGACCGTTCCTCTTCATCTGCATCCAGATGCAATCTCTCATTTCTTCCTCTATCCTTGCAAAGACATAGAACCTTTGGACAAACTCAATGGAGAACCCAGTGTAGATGGTGGTCAACAACCCTAGAACGTGGGTTTGTTCCAACGCATCGAATATCCTTCTGAAGAGAGCGTTGTCGTAGAGACCAGAGTTATAAACGTGCTCCTGGTTCACTAAATGCCCTTCCAGAACAATGGTTTATCTAGCCACCATTGATGTTTTAGAGAGAGAGTTGAAGATCTTTGGACTTTGGAATTTTTATGAAGGAAATGAAACTTCTCTTCTGGGATGATGGTGAAAAATAAATTTGAAATTGGAGAAGATATGGTGTTATGGAGTATCTCAAGGGACGTGTAGTAAGATCAATGGTTGAGATTAAATTAAGAAAATTGATCTTACGGTCCTTAAAAAAAGGCGGAGGGGTCAAATTGTAAATAATCATTGCCAGGCGCATGGGCTTCTAACCGTGCCTCTTCGATTTCTGACACACGCAGACTTGTATTAAATGCCGAAAGACATGTGATTTGTCATCTAATTTATTGTCCTTTTAAGGTTGCAGCAACCTGGGTACGAGATACTCTTTGACATAAATGTTGTAATCAGATGCTGCTTACACTCTCATTTTCTTATTGTGCTGTAAGAATAAAAGATACAGCGCTGTTTGAATCCAGCACTGTATGAAGACGTAGCTTACAGCACCATGCTTACAGCACCATACTTACTGCACCATCTTTTTCACTCATAATTTCAGAATTCCCAGCTCATTTCTAAGTATAGAAAACCTTGATTCACTCAATGGTTTAGTGAATATATTTGTAAGTTGGAGATCCTTATGAACTTTCTCAAGCACAACATCTTTCTTCTCCACATGATCTCTTATAAAATGATGTTGTATATCGATATATTTTGTTCTTGAGTGAAACACAGGATTATGGATAATTGCTATTGCACTCGTATTATTTCAAAGAATTTGAGTCTCTTTTTCTTCAATCCCATAATCTCTTAGTTGTTGCTGTATCCAGAGAATTTGAGCGCAACAACTTCCTGTTGCAACATATTCCACTTCAGCTGTAGATGTTGCAATCGATGTTTGCTTTCTGCAGAACCATGAAACAAGTCTATTTCCCAGAAATTGACAAATCCCACTGGTGCTCTTTCTATCAATCTTGCAACCTGCATAATCTGAGTCAGAGTAGCCTTTGAGCTTGAATCCTCCTTCCTTAGGATACCTTAGGCCTACTTCCTGAGTTCCTTTCAGATACTTTATAATCCTTTTGACAGTTGAAAGATGTGACTCCTTTGGTGCTGCTTGGAATCTTGCACGGACTCCTACTGCAAACATGATGTCTAGCCTGCTTGCTGTAAGATACAGCAAGGATCCTATGAGTCATCTGTACTTTGTGGTATCTACATCTTACCATCTTCATCTTTGTCAAGGCTTATGGATGTAGACATAGGAACGGATGTTGCTGCTCCATTCTCCACGCCAAATTTCTTGATAAGTTCTTTTGTATACTTGACTTGGCTGATGAAGGTTCCTACAACCAGGTGCTTTACTTACAGCCTGAGAAAGAAACTTAATTCTCCCATCATTCTCATCTCGAATTTCGACTGCATCAGGTTGGAGAACTTCTCACATAACTCTTTGTTTGTGGATCCGAAGATGATATGATCCACATATATCTGCACAAGAAGTACACTATCTCCATCCTGTATCCTGAACAGAGTCCTGTCGAATGTTCCTTTCTTAAAGCCGTTTTCCAGTAGATAGAGAAATAAGATGTCATACCAAGCTCTTGGTGCTTGCTTAAGTCCATACAGGGCCTTATGTAACCTGAACATCTTCTCTTCTGCTTGATCTTCAAATCCTGGAGGTTGTTCAACATAAACTTCCTCTGTAAGAAGACCATTAAGGAATGCACTCTTCACGTCCATTTGATAGACATTGAAATTCATGTGAGCTGCATATGTCAGAAAAATCCTTATTATTTCCAGCCTTGCTACTGGAGCAAAAGTCTCATCAAAATCAATTCCTTCTTCTTGGCAATATCCTTTAGCAACTAATCCTGTTTTATTTCACACAATAAGTCCAGATTCATCTAGTTTGTTTTTGAAGACTCATTTTGTTCCAATAACTCCTTGATGAGTTGGTCTTGCAACTGTTTATCACACTTGATTTATTTCAAATCCATTTAGCTCTTCTTGCATGACTTGTACCCAGTTGCTATCTTGCAGAGCTTCTTCCACATTCTTGGGCTCTATTTGGGATATAAAACATACAAACATTGCTTCACGAGGAATAGACCTCCTTGTCCTTACTCCTATGGATGGATCTCCAATAATAAGATCCCTAGGATGATTCCTCAGCCATGTCCTATCAAGTTCAAAGACATATATAGGTCTAGGTTGCTCCTCATGCTGCTGTAAGATTGGAGGTTCTGCTGTTGTAAGATTATCAGCTGCATCCAGAGGTGCAGCTTATTCTTCTTTGTCTTCTCCTATATGCAGAACTCCTTCAACATATGGAACATCATTTTCTTTCCTTGGAGCTATATCTTCAGCAGATTCTTCTAGCTTCTTGGTGTCACAATGTGGTTCATCAAACACCACATGAATTGATTCTTCAGCCACCAAGGTTCTCTTGTTGAAGACTCTGAAGGCTCTACTTACAACAAAGTATCCTAAGAATACTCCTTCATCTGATTTAGCAACAAAGGTTTTTAGATGCTCCTTTCCATTGTGGAGGATATAGCACCTGCTCCCAAAGATATGCAGAAATGATATATTTGATGTATATCCATTTCAGACTTCATATGGAGTTTTGTCTTGATCCATGTTGATCAAACATCTGTTCTGTGTGTAGTACGCAGTGTTGGTTGCTTCAGCCCAAAATCTCTTGGGTATCTCTGCCTCTGCTATCATTGTCCTTGCTGCTTTTTTGAGAGTTTTATTCCTCATTTCAGCTACACCATTCTGTTGAGGTGTTCTTGTAGCAGAGTATTCATGACAAATACCATTATTAGAACAGAATTTCTCAATGAATTTGTTTGTGAACTTAGTTCCTCTGTCTGATCTGATTTTCACAATGCTCAAGCTCTTTTCATTCTAAATTTTCTTTATAAGGTCAGCTAGCTTGCTTTGAGTCTTTGATTTCTTGGCAAGGAAAATTGTCCATGTATATCTTGAATAGTCATCTACTACCACAAGTGAGTACTTCTTCTCACTTATGCTCACTGGTTATACTGGTCCAAAGAGGTCCATATGTAGAAGATCTAGAATCCTGTGAGATGACTTCTGCAACTTGTCCTTGAATGAGATTTTTACTTGTTTTCCCTTCTGACAAAATCCACATACATTCTCCTTCTTGTATGCCACATCTGGCAATCCTCTTACAAGATCTTTTCTTGCTAGCTTGTTGATTGTTTTGAAGTTTAGATGGCTTAATCTCTTATGTCATAACCAGCTCATCTCTGGTGGACTTTTCACTATGAAGTATGTTGGTTGAATAGAAGAGTTCCAGTCAGCAGATAGATGTTTCCTCTTGTTGTTCCTGTAAGCTTGACTTCATTTGATGTACTGTCCTTGATTAAGAATTTATTGAGGTTGAACTCCACTGTGTATCCTTGTCACAAAATTGACTGATGCTCAGAAGGTTGTATCTGAGGCCTTTCACATATGATACATCTTTGATCTTTATGTTCCCTTTGACTAGGCATCCACTTCCTTTTGTGCTTCCTTTGGAGTCATCTCCAAAGATGACCTTTAATCTTTTGCATTCTTGGAAGTCTTTTAGAGCTTCTTTGCTGCCTATCATTTGCCTTGAGCAGCCACTATCAATGTACCATACATCACTACTGTAACCTGGCACTGAAACCTACAACAAATTTAAGCAGATTTAGGTACCTATTTCAATAAGGGTCCTTTGGGGTTAGTAACATTGGGGACCTAAACTTTCTTAAGAGTTATTGTTTTCATATAAGATTTATTGGTTTTCTGAATGTATGCAGTTTTGTTTTTAAACTGCTTATTAAAGGTGTTTGCAGAGATTATATATGTATTACCAACACTTTTGTAGTGTGGTCTTCCACCATACTTCCCTTGAGTATATCCTCTTTGCGGTTTAGACATGTAAGTCTTTGTATAGGTGGGAAAGTTTCTTCTGTGTTGCAACTTTGTGGGTTGCTGTATCTTCTTGCTGCTTACAGCAGATGGCTTCTGCTGCAGCCAATTCTTAGATGCAGGCTTACTTCCTACAGCTCAGCATTGGGGCTTCTTCCCCTTATCCATCAATGCTGGTTTGTTCAAGTTTTTTTATGAGTTATAGGGTAACTCATTCTCCATTGAAGTTTCAGCTTGAATAAATTTTAGAGCCTTGGATGAACTTGCTGTATCCTGAAAGGTGTGAGTGTTGTAACCTATGCCCGATTTTTCAAATGGGCTTCTATTTTGACTTATGCACTCCCTTGTGTCCTTAGCTGATTTGCTAAATATTCTGATTGTGGACTGCAAGCTTTCCTTCTCAGTTTCTAGCTTAGTGATCAGCAGACTTAGCCTAGAGACCTCCTTTTGTAGCTTACTGCACCTTGAGTTATCAGACTCACATGCAGCGAGCATTTTAGCAATATCAATATTTTTGTCTTTGAGGATCTTATTATCGATTCTTAGATTTTCATTCTCAACATTCAGCTCCTCATGAGTTGAGTTGATCTGCTCAAAATCACTCATGATCCTCTTTAAAGAGTGGATCATGTTGAGCTCCTCTTTTTCTAGTATGGACAAGGGTTGATAGGTTACTCCATCTTCTTCACTATCCTCGTAATCTTTTGTCATCAGGCATATCAGTACTTCTTCATCAGAGGATGAGGTTTCAATGTCGTTGTTAGAGGATTTTGTAGCTCCTTTGAGACTGTTGTATCTTTGGCCTTCTCAATTTCTCCTATGAGAGCTCGAAACTTGTGCTTTTCCTCTCTTCTCTTTTCTCTCCTCTGCTCACTCTCTCCTTCAGGATACTTGTACATGGTTGGATATGGATAGCTTCTTGCGTAGTGTTCTGGTTTCCTATAATTATAGCACAAGTCAACATTTCTTGTATTTAACTGTGGAGAGGAGGATACCTGAGGAGGTGGATGACTTCTTCTACAGTCATTCCTCTTGTTGAGGTTGGTGTTGGTGTTGTTGTTGTTGTTGTTGTTGCTCTTTATGAATCTTCTAAATTTCTTTAAAAGCAGAGTCATATCCTCTTCAGTGTCTTCTGCTGCAACCTTAGACTATTTGCTGCAACTAGTGGTTGTTGTATCCTTGGAGCCTCTGGCAGTTCGCCCTGTTGTTAGGATGTATGTATACTATAAGCCTAGCTTTTGTATAAACATCTATTTATGATATGAGAATCTTTTATGGTCAAATGTTTGCATTTTATATATTTGTTATATATGTTATTGCAATTGTCCAATTAATTTATATTGTAGATAACATGGTGTATGGTGCCACACAGAAGATCATGTTATCAGTTTCTTATAGATTATAAATGGTAGCTCACAGCCGAGATAATTTTGGACAAATTATCGGAATGGTTGTAGTGTAATTTGGTATTAATCTATCTTGATTATAAAATTACACTAGTACATTTTGTATGTATTGAGCAGGACCAATTGAGGTTGTTTTATTTGTACTGACTACATAAATAAAACAAGACCTCTGTTATTATGGATGTGCGTCCTCTTAATCATTGTATGATAACGGGCATGTATACTCGATATATGTTTCTTTAATTTACCAATGGGTGAGATTTATTTATTAAATCAATAAGCTCAGTAAATTGGGATACAATGTTATTTATATGGTGTGCTGTTGATTATATAATGAAACCGTGTCCTAATTATTTAGGATGATGATGTCCCCTTAAGGAACTCATAAGGATTATCATGCAAACCCTGCAGGTGGATTTATTCCGGCATGATAATAAAGTTGAGTGGTACTACTCTTGGAATTAAATGTTAATTAATTGAATTGTCAGTAATTCATTTAATTAATGGACATTCGATATCTTAAACGCGGGGAGATAAATGCGCACATAATAAATAGGAGCCCATATCTAATATGGATAAGGGACGGTAGTTCAATAATATCTTTTTAGTGGATTAAGATATTATTGATAGGCTTAAGAAGTATATTCAGATCGAATTTAGGACTCCTAAGCCTATCAGGAGACCAATTCCTAATCCTCCTCAAGGTCCCTGTTGTAGCCTATAAATAAGCCTCAAGTCAGCCGTTTCTAGATACAGAAACACAGATACACAGACATAAAAATCTGAGATACGTTTTAGTAGAAGACGGCTGAAAGTCTCGATAGCTCGTTGCCCACACCACGTTCGAGATAAAGATGAGGAATACGGCAGAAGATCATGAGGTCCAGGTTCCATCGATTCCTCGATCTACAGTTCTGACCTTAGAACTAATATCAGGTGCAAAATGTATGATTCATTTTCCGCTGCGCGTTAATCAATTTTGCATGGACCTCGAATCAGATAATCGTATAGGGTCGGTGATCCGGCGGTTCCTACACCTATAACTTTGGAGCTTGATTCTTCATACTCTTTTCTCTGTCTATTGATATCATACTCAAAGGCTTTAAGATTGAGGAATAGATCAAATGTACTCATGGATTTCAAATCCATGGATACTCTCATGGCAGTGGTTTTGTTATCCCATTCCGTGGGTAGGGCTCTAAGCACTTTCATGTTCTTCTCTTTTTGAGTATAATGCTTGCCCAAAGCTTTTGGTTCATTCACAATGGATGTGAATCTCAAGTCTAGTTGCTCAAGAGACTCTTCATTCTTCATCTCGAAGAGCTCGAATAGTTGGGTGGCGTTGGAGATTTTGTTATCTTTAGTGAGCTCTGTCCCCTCACATATTTGTTCCAACTTTTCCCAAATTTACTTGGACGTCCTGCAAGTTTTTGCTGAATGTGCCTTTGTCCAAGGTGATGAATAAAACATTCTTGGCAACGTTGTCTAGGTTGGCTCTCTTTCTGTCTTTGTTGTTCCATTCTTGTCTTGGTTTGACCAGGAAGTTAGGAGGTGGCTGCGCTCCTTCCTCCATCTCTCTACCGAGCATGGGGTTCACCTTTGTGGGGATGATCGGTCCTTCAGTGATGACCATCCACATTTCATCATTCATTGCTGAAAAATGTGCTTGCATTCTTATCTTCCAATCGTTATATTCCTCTATGGAAAACATAGGTAACTTGTGATTAGAGGAATCCATGATATACTGTAAGAATGAAATTTTAAGGATGCAGAGAAAACAGCGAGACTAAGGTGGATTTGGGTAGGTTACCAGATAAGTTGGCTTTTAACCTAACTCATTTTGATACCACTTGTTGGTCTCAAGTGGTGTCCGAGGTTTAGAAGGGGGGTGAATGAACCTTGGTCGATTTTGAAAATCTATTGAAAAACTTACTATTCTGCAAGTTACTTGAACTTGCAGCGCTAGACAGTTACTGCTTACAACACTAGGATGTAGTGCTGTGTGCTGTAACTTAAAGTTTTATACGCAGCGGAAAAATAGGTTTTATAACACAAGGTTGGTTTTCTCAAAGATGATCCTTTTCAAAACGTTTTATGCTTATGATAGAGATAAAAAAAATATAAGATAAAGCACAGATAAGAAAACAATAAAACACTTATGGCTTATAGTGGTTCGAAAATGGTGTAATATTTCTACGTCCACTCTAATGCTACCTCGAGTAGGAACTTTGTTAAGCAAGATTGGTTTTCAGAACTTTCCTAACAATCTATCAATTTTACAAAGTAAAACACCTACTAGAGTCCAGCGTACACACAACAACTGCAAACTCTAAAGGCAAACCTACACAGGGTTTCAAAACTCCCACACAGGGAAGCTGCCTATCCCCTAGACAACTATACAAACAGCAAGGATCTCTTCTATCAACTGTTCGATACCTAAACAACCTAATCACACAGCAACAAGGTTAAAAAATATATGAATCTGTTCTTCAACTGGTGCGGTGAAGTGAGCTTCTGAATCCTTCAAAGGATCTTTTAACTTTGAACTTGCTTCACTTCACAGAGGTTGAGTGACTGAAATTGAGAGTAGTCTTGAAAGAGTATAGCTTGAATGCTTGAATGTTTTTGCGCAAATGTTTCAGTAGTCAGCCTCAGGGTTACTCATCCTCTATTTATACTTATATGAGAAATATCCGTTGAAGGAGATATCTCTCTTTTGAATTTTAGTGTACTTGATCAAATGCATGGCTCGCATTTGATGCGACTTGACTTTCTCTTTTGGAGCATTTAATGCGGCAGTTGCGACTCACAGCTTTCTACAGTGCATCAATCCACATGGCATCTTTGTATTAGCTCCGTGTCTGCAACTTTGATCTTCCCTGGAACGGTTCTATTTATTCTTGCTTGGATCTTCATTCCTCGTACTGCATTTATCCTTCATTGGATTACAGGATACTTATTCTATTTGTTATTGGAGCTATTGACTGTTTGAGCAGTAAGCTTCACACTGTATCCTAGGTCTTCTTGCAGTTGTTCGTTCTTTGCAGTGCTACTGTAACTTCGACCTTCTTGCAGTGTTTTCATACTGCTGTATCTTTTCTTGCAGTATTCCTGTAACTTTCTCTTGCAGCGATGCTACATGTCGTTCTTTCTTACTTTGCTGCATTGCTGTATCTGCCTTCTTGCAGTATTGCTGTATCTGCTTTCTTACAGCAGCTTCGTTCTTAATTTCTCGATACAGCATAACACTTATTCAAACCTCCATCTTTCAGCACTTATATTCTAGACTCGAATTTAGTCTATGTTTTCACTTAAACATTGTGAAAAATGGGGTACTCAAAATTTCCTATTACATATTTGTTTTGTCTTATCAAAATCTAAACACTGAAATCCCAACATATATAATATAAATTTTATTATCAAACTAATTAAATTGAACCACTTTAAATTCATTAATTATACATACTTGTTTAATTAAACACCTTACGTTGTATGAGTCAAAAATCATGATTTGTACAAATCACTCATATAATGCACCGACATAAGAAATGTAAGTAGCACTCATGTTAAATGAAGTTTAAGTGTAACCAATCGATTGGGGGTGATGTTTATGTGCACCAAGTGTATGGGTCATGATCCATGTTGTTAGGATGTATACTATAAGCCTAGCTTTTGTATGAACATCTATTTATGATATGAGAATCTTTTATGGTCAAATGTTTGCATTTTATATATTTGTTATATATGTTATTGCAATTGTCCAATTAATTTATATTGTAGATAACATGGTGTGTGGTGCCACACAGAAGATCATGTTATCAGTTCCTTATAGATTATAAATGGTAGCTCACAGCCGAGATAATTTTGGACAAATTATCGGAATGGTTGTAGTGTAATTTGGTGTTAATCTGTCTTGATTATAAAATTACACTAGTACATTTTGTATGTATTGAGCAGGACCAATTGAGGTTGTTTTATTTGTACTGACTACATAAATAAAACAAGACCTCTGTTATTATGGATGTGCGTCCTCTTAATCATTATATGATAACGGGCATGTATACTCGATATATGTTTCTTTAATTTACCAATGGGTGAGATTTATTTATTAAATCAATAAGCTCGGTAAATTGGGATACAGTGTTGTTTATATGGTGTGCTGTTGATTATATAATGAAACTGTGTCCTAATTATTTAGGATGATGATGTCCCCTTGAGGAACTCATAAGGATTATCATGTAAACCCTGCAGGTGGATTTATTCCGGCATGATAATAAAGTTGAGTGGTACTACTCTTGGATTAAATATTAATTAATTGAATTGTCAGTAATTCATTTAATTAATGGACATTCGATATCTTAAACATGGGGAGATAAACGCGCATATAATAAATAGGAGCCATATCTAATATGGATAAGGGACGGTAGTTCAATAATATCTTTTTAGTGGATTAAGATATTATTTGATAGGCTTGAGAAGTATATTCAGATCGAATTAAGGACTCCTAAGCCTATCAGGAGACCGATTCCTAATCCTCCTCAAGGTCCCTGTTGTAGCCTATAAATAAGCCTCAAGTTAACCGTTTCTCTAGAGAAAAAAGTGACAGACACAGAAAAATCTGATATACGATCTAGAGAAGTACGGTTGAGAGTCTCGATAGCTCGTTGCCCACACAACGTTCGAGATAAGGCGAGGAATACAGCAGAAGATCGTGAGGTTCAGGCTTCATCGATTTCTCGATCTACAGTTCTGACCTTAGAACTAATTTTGGTGCAAAAGGTATGATTCGTTTTCCGCTGCGCGTTAATCATATTTGCATGGACCCCGATTCGGATAATCGAATAGGGTCGGCGATCCTGCGGTTCCTACACATGTAATTGGGCACGTGGGTCGGGTCAGGTTTAACTCAGATCCTCGCCTTTTTTTATTTATTTATGTCATAACGTTTATGTTGTAATAATATAACTTTTATGTTGTAATAGTATAACCTTTATATACAGATTTCATAACCTTTTTAATGCATAACTTATATTTTTTTCACTATAAAAATTCATGTAATATAGCCAAAACCTTTATGTTGTAATAATATAACTTTTATGTTGTAATAGTTTAACCTTTATGTACACATTTCGTAACTTTTTCAATAAATAACTTATATTTTTTTCACTATAAAAATTCAATATAGTCGAAGTCTTTATGTTGTAATGATATAACCTTTATGTTGTAATAGTATAACCTTTATATACAAATTTCATAACTTTTTCAGTAAATAACTTATATTTTTTTCACTACTTAGCACTGCAAAAGGTTATGTGCATATAACTAAAAGGTTATAAGAACATAACTAAAAGGTTAAGTTCGCTAAACTAAAAGGTTATGCCAATATAACATTAGAATTAGGGTTTGGGCGCGTGGGGGTGCGTGGGGGTGGTGGGGGTGCACGTGAAACACGTGAAATACACACTCGGGTCGGGTCAACCTAGTTGCACGAAATTAGGATCCGTGCACTTGGTGTATAAAAATAATTGTTGTCACGCCCCAATTTCTTACATAAAATTTATCAGAGTTTTCCACACGGGCGTGCGGAAGAAAAGAGGTAGGAGATGAACAAAAGATATTACATAATAACCATCGGCTTCAACCGATTTAACATAATATTCACAGCGAAAAATATTATCAGGATCTCACATCCCGAATACATATCATATAACCACCAAACTTGGATTTCTTACAACGTTATTTTATAAAGAGAATGTTTGATAAACATCATATTACAATAATTTACATATCCAGAAAAATATAACACCTCCTCTCTCCTTCTAGGGTTAATCATGCTTATCACCTCCTGTAACGTGAATTACAGAATAAGGGGTGAGTGCGTTGAATACACTCGTGGGGAATAAAATCCGCGTCTAAAATCTTTGACAGATAATTAAATCAGAAATACGTATAATCATTATGAAACACAGCACGAAATATGCACAGCAGACATTAGAAATGGTAAGGGATGAATAGGTGCGGACATCGCCCGTCTTATCCTATAAAACGGTCTTAAATACCGCTGGTGCATTTCAAGGGGCGCCTCAGCGGGCCCACCCCTCACAGTAATAAGTATGTCACAGCAAGTATAATCACAGCATTTAGTATTCCTCAATCATGCTTGGAATAGGGAAAACTGTAAACAGATAAAGAGTTAGAAATTACCCCCACCTTGTTCGGTGGTTACCACGTGAGTTGCAAGTATCCAAGATCACATATCTCAATGCTTCAATCCAACAGGTAGCCTACATAATTTATGGTATTTTATTATATCTTTATTAAATATAATTAAAGATTTAACCAATATCGGATCGGATACTGTCGATCGAGATGAGACGGATCGCAATGAAAGGCCTAACGATTGAGGTTGAAAAAACAAGAGGGAAAGATCAATTTATACAGCTGAGGTGAAAGAGAATGAATTTTGGATCACAACAAAACAAGAATGAGCTCAATCGGAGTTGAAACGAGCTCGAACGGAGCATTTTAAGATTTAGGGGCATTTCGGTAATTTGATCAAAAGGTTGACTTTGACTGGGACCCACGACCCCCGGTCCATGATATTTTGTTGGAGACGTCTCGATAATAAAGTATTATGAAAAGAAAATGAGATTTGGATTGAAATCGAATCGAAAATACGACGTCGCGCACGTTCCCCACGACGGGGAAAAATCCCGACGGCGTCTCCCGTCGGCTGCCTAGTTTTCTAGGCAGCGAGGGCAGGTTGGAGCTCAGGCCTCCCGTGTCGGCCTACTCGAGCAGCTACCTTCCCGGTGCAACCGGCTGCGATGGAGCCGCCCTATGCCATTACCACTTAGTCCTTCGGCTAGCCTGCACCACCGACTACCACCTCCGGCCAATCATCGCCGAATTCCGACATGAATAATGCAAGAAAAACAGCTCCAAAAACCCTTCGATACACACGTATGCACCAAACCAACCTCGGCCTTTACAGCTCCAGCCGGCGACCCTTCCCCCGACCACCTGGGATACTGGCAGGCGACTTCCAGTCGCCGGCAACCTCCAATAAAACCCCTAACAGCATGCATACACAATACACACATCACACACACACACAAAATCCCATGCAACAGCCCCTTTTCCATGTCGTTTTTCGGCACCGGCCAGTAGCTAGCCTACAACCCCGGCAAGCCCTCCGGTGCCTACAACCGCGAGAAGAAAAGAGAGAGAGAAAAGGTAGCAAAAAATAAGGTTTAAGGGTTTGGAGATCGTTTTTCACCGTTTTTCAGCGAACGGAGAATCAAATTTGAATTCTGGAAGTTGTCATAGATTCGTCTCATCGAGGACTACGTTGTGTACGAAAATTAGTCAAAACCGACAACTTTGAAATTTTCCGGCGAACTCCGACGGCGGCTTCGGCGGCGCGCCGGAGATAAAGCAAAACGGGAAAGAAAAAGAGAGGAGAGGGAGACTTACGTGCTTTCGGTGCTTTTCGGCTCGTTCGAAGAAACGGTGAAAATGAAATCGAACGAGGACCTATTTATAGAAAATTGAAAGTTAATATTCACTAAGTAGGTTACTGTTCATCTAACTAGGTTACTGTTCATGATAAGATTTTGGTTACTATTCACGATAAGATTTCGATTATGTTCGTCTCGATTCCATTCCTCGTTTTTCCGAAATTCTATATTTTTCCCTTTTCTTCGCCGTTTGAGCTACGGGTGTCCGATTGACCTCTAGTCTGTTTCTATCTTCTTGTTTTTACGTTACGCATCTAATGGTATAAAAATATTTTATGTTCCAGGTGTATAAATTTTATCCATCTAAAACTGGTCGTTAAACATATATCTGAAACACACGTAATTAAATTAAACACTCAAGAATTAATACACATAAGATATTTCAATTAAGGTTTACTTATTTAATTAACCAATTATGCTTCGTTTTTGTCCTGGGCGCTACAATTGTGATCGTATTGAAGCTTCACACACCAGTCTGATAAAAGAAAAATTTGTTAATTTTCTTTTATACAATAAAACTAATGGCCACATGTGGACGTAAATCTATATTTATATATATATAAAACAAAATAGTATGCCAAAAATATCAAAAGACATTTTCCCTTTAATTTTAATTTTCTATTCCAGGAGATATCATTTATTATATTTCACATTACATTTATTGTATATTAATATTTTTCACCAACTATTTAAAATATAATAAATATATTTCAAATTCATTTATAACATTTAATATATCAAATTAATCACTTTTAATGATTTTTAATTTCATATTAATATTGTATACACAAATAAAATCAAATGTATGATTTTTGGGTTTAAACAATTTTTATTTACTTTAAATATTTGTATAACTTTAAGTTATTGTAAATTTATATTAAAGTCGAGAAATTAAAAAAAAACAAATTGAAATTTATAATAAAAAATTACTTAATAAAAATATATATAATTAAATCAAATAAAGAATCTCCAATTAAACAACTTCATTTGAAATTTTTCTTAATGCATATGTATAATATTTATCCTTTTTATTTGAAATTTTGTTCGTTGTCATTATATTTCATATTTATAATTTTGATGGATGTTGGTCGTAAGGGGTGGGGTGTGCATTTTTTAATCATAATTTCAAAATAAATAGCTTCTAATAAAATTAATCTTAATGCATGATAAATGAAATCTATTATTCTTATTTATAGTTTTTTTATTGACATTCTTTTATTTTGAATTTGTAATTTCGATTGTGCTAAGTGAGGAAATGTGAGTTTTTTTAATAAACAATAACTTCAAATTTAATAACTTTTTTATTTTGAAAAGATTCATTTTTAATGCATTATATAACAAACTTACCACTTATTATCATATTTAATTTGATATTTATACAACAATTTATTAAATCTAATATATTAGTGCATTTGAATATTTTTTTAATTAACTTGTAGAAGTTGTGGCTATAAACTAAAGTGTGGGAATTAAAAATTTATTTAAAGTTAAAATTATACCTAACAAAATTTCAAATATGAAAGAAAATGCTTATAATTATAGTTACAATATTGAAAATGTTGATTACTTCAAAAAAAATATTAAAAAAAAAACAAATAAATTTTTGGTGTAATGGTTTAGTTTATTTATCTTAACTTGGGGTGTTGAATATATTCTAGATGAAATCCAATTTTCAATAATATTATTTAAACAAATAGCAATATATTTTAGGTATTTGTTGAGTTGATATATATTATATTGGATTTAAAATAATTAAATTATTTGTATTGATATAAAAAAAAAAAGATAATGGTTGTACAAGATATTTTATTAGTTATGAACATTGGTAAAAGATAATATTTATTAATCTTAGTTCTTAATTTAAATTTATATCGTTATCAATACATGACATAGGATAGCATATCTATATAATTCAATTTATTTTCATTTTTTTGCTATTAAATTTAATTTATATGATTTTTAAGTACTTAATGGTTGTACAAATTTGATCAAATTGAACATTTTATTTATCTCATTCTTATTTCGAACATTTTACTTAATGGTTGTACGACTTATTTATCTCATTCTTATATATTTTTATATTATATATTTACATTATATTATTATAATTATAAAACTATTAATTATATCTTATATAGCAAATTGTGCAACACGTACCCTACTAATTGAAATTAAACCCTAATACAAAGGAAATTCGCATCTAATCCAAAGAGATACATTTACGAATTTTGAAAAATCGTTTATAAAGAAAATTTAAACAAAAGAAACATTTCACTAAAACCAATATTCTAAATCTTTCCTATATGCCAAAGGAAAAATCGATAAGGACACCCGTCAAGACACTATTTACATGAAACACAGATTACTCAATAAATAAATTAATTTAATTTAATTTAAATATTACTACTTTACGTGATACGTTAATATGGCATGAATGTTAATTAAATTACAGATTATCATAAGAGAAGGGAAAGAAAATATAAAGCTACACAATATTATTTTATCACATCTTAAATCCAAACTTCGTGAATAAGTTGCGTTGGCTACTTTTTTAATGTCTACAGAATAATTAACCAAAATGATATGGGTGCAAAAAGAAAATGACTTCCAAAATATCATAAGAATTTTTTTTAAATATGTATTTAATAATATCTTAGATTAATCGTAAACCTATATAACAAAATTTTAAGATATAATAAATATATAATATAAAAATATTCTAAAATATAATTTAAGCTAAAATAATGATTTATTAAATCCAATATTAAAATTTGATGAAACACCCCTTCTAGAATGGTTATTACTTCTATTAAAACGAGCATAATTTTTCAACTAATGAATTTTTTCTGTAAGGATTCATAAGTTTTCTTTTAAAGAAAGCAACGGAAACAAATTTTGTTCGGAAATATACCAGTGTTTTAAAATAGTCTATACAATTATTTCTATACACCAAATACACGAATTCTATATCCGTATAATTGGGTCGATCCGATTCGAGAATGTATTTCACGCGTCTCACCCGTGCCTTATATGCCCACATGCGCCCAAACCCTAGTTCTGCATTTATATTGACTGTAACGCCCTAGTCCCATTAATTAGGAAAAGACTGTCACCCTTTACTTTCATAAAACTAAAGAATTCAAGAGATACATTATAGCGGAAGTCTAAAACGAAAACACGAGATTTTTTATTTTTTTTTAAAACATGACGTAACTTATTTTGACTCGTTTTTCACCCACATTTCTAGGTTAAATGTACGGACATACACCTATATGAGATAACATGATAAAATAAACATTTTATACCGGAATATCAGTCTAGGTTCATTATGTATCATAATTTACATATCCAAAATATAATACTGTTCTCAAAAGTAAACACTATTTAAGTACTTAACATTAAAGGGTTGATGAAAAGTCAGTCCAGCTTGCTACACGTCCATATCATCATCCACTGGACCTGAAAATATGAAAAACAACATCATGAGACACCTCCGGAGAGGAATCCTAGTAGGATAACTGTACTCTCTAATATATACTGAAGCAATCAAATTAATTAGCACATATTACATGTCCTTCGGGCACGCTCACCCTAGACCATACATAACATAAAGTAGTGTGGAAGTCACTCGCCCACTAAACCTTACTTTCATAGACCAGGCACTCTTGCCCTTAAGATCGTCGCCCGATAGTGAAGCAACTATCGGTTATAGCTACGGAGCTTCAACCGTAGATTTTCATACATAACATATTAATTTAATTGTCAACACATAGTAAAGTGTAGAAGTTACCCACTTGAAAGTTAAGGGTTCAAGGATTCCTTTTGGATTCATTGATCGTCTCGACTAGAGGTGTTCCACCGGTTTCGGTTTCGATTTGCCGGTTCGGAACCGGTGGTTTTTGGAACCGAGCACATGAAACCGAAATCGAACCGTGGGGGGTCTGATTTCGGTTCTGGTTTGGAAACCAGCGGTTAACCGAAACCGGCGGTTCAAACCACAGGTTTCCCGGTTTTTTTATTTTTTTTTTATTTTTTCTGTTGTAATCTGTTCACCCGGGCACGTCGTGCTACACCGCACGGTCGTGCCCCATTGGCCAGTCTTGATTTTCCTAGAAAAATGACACTTATACCATTTACAATTGAATATATTACAATTACAATGATGAATGAAAAAATAAATTACAAGTTACAACTTTCAATATATTACAATCATACATCAATATTGAAGTTAAAAAAAATTACAAGTTACAAGTTACATTTTACAACTAAGTATAAATAAATGAAAGAATAGGAAAAAAAATATTAAAGGAGCTTGAGTTTCATTTTAAGTTTGAAAGTGCAATGAAAATTACACTTCCAAACTTTGAATGAAATTGTCTACGTATCCTTAGTAAAATTAAGGAATCAAAGCTCACGTAGTTCTCTTACCTAAACTTACCTTCATTCGTCAACATTGGTTCCGATGGAGGAGGAGGTGTTTGAATCGTAGCCATAGGTGTCATCGGAATCTTCATCTGGATGTGAGAAATCTAGATGTTGTTGTCGGTTTTTGGCTCTCACCCAATCTTCAAGAAGAGTAATGTTTTGTACATTCTCTTTAGTCAATTTCGATCTTTTTGGATTCAACATGTGACCTCCTTTGAAAAATGCTTGTTCAACGAAGACGGTTGAGGTGGGACTTGCAAAAATTTCCTTAGCAATAATTGTTAGAATAGGATAAATGGTGGTCCTTTTTGACCACCACTTCAAAAGATCTGATGGATGTATAAAATCAATTAATTCGAAAGTAGAACTTAAATATGAATCTAATTCATGATTTGCTCTAGGTCGTTTATGTGTTCGATTATCATAAAAATTGTAAAATTGACTAAAACTACCACCAAAACTAGAAGAACTACTACCTCCTACATTTTGTACACTTACATGATCATCATCACTAGAAGAATCACCAAAAACAATTTTATATTCTTTAAATAGTTCGATTAATGATTGTTTAGCTCTACCAATAACTTCCATATAATTAGACACATAATCAACTTCATCATATTCTCCTAAAATAAA
Source organism: Scutellaria barbata (assembly GCA_028654395.1). Taxonomy (NCBI): domain Eukaryota; kingdom Viridiplantae; phylum Streptophyta; class Magnoliopsida; order Lamiales; family Lamiaceae; genus Scutellaria; species Scutellaria barbata. Next base: position 11,963,193 of record CM053644.1, on the reverse strand, counting down.
GTTTGGGAACAATGCATAATAATACATTTTTAATAATTCTCCTAAGCCATCTTTTCTAATCCTAGGATCTAATAATTTAGCACATAAAAATACGTCGGGAATTTCATGAAAATATTTTAACCATTTTGATCTCGTAACTATAATTGTATCTCCTAAAATAGGACATGTAGAATATTCATTGGAAATAAGAGCAATTTTCACACAATGATCTAAAGCTAGTGGAGAAGTAGGATAATAACAACCGGATAATATTCTAGTTGCCTCTTCAAAAAAATTTAAAAGTTGCATCAAATTAATACATGTTTCCCATGCATTGTTCATTAACATTATATCATCATGTGGATTTTCCATAAAAATTTGACAAAGCAAATCTGTATATGCAAAAGAATCGTTAAGCATATTATAAGTTGAATTCCAACGATGTTTAACATCAACTACAAATTTCTTAACTTCGATTCCATTATTCTTACAAAATCTAGCTCATTTCTTATGCCATAATGTTGATTTTGCAATTTTATGAACGACGGATCTAATAGGTGCAATATATTCATTTAATTGTTTTAAACCATCTTAAACACATAAATTTAATGTATGACACATACAACGAGTATGAAAAAATTTACCATCTAATGGAGGTTTACAAACATCAATTAAAAATGGTACACTAGTCGTATTAGCATTTGCATTATCAAATCCAATCGTAAAATTTTTTTGTACTATATCATAATCATTTAAAACACCAATTATTTTACGTGCAATATTCACAGCCAAATGTCTATCATTAAAGTCAATATATGCAATTAAACGTTTTTGTACATTCCATGCATCATCTATCCAATGAGCTGTAATTCCCATATAATTATTTATTTGATAAGGATCATTCCAAATATCACTACAAATAGAAATTTTTTGTTGAGACATTTTAAACTCCTCAATTAATTTATATTTATATACTCCTACGATTTTCTCTATATCTCTAGTTACGGTGTTAGGATGTATACTATAAGCCTAGCTTTTGTGTAAACATTTATTTATGATATGAGAATCTTTTGTGGTCAAATGTTTGCATTTTATATATTTGTTATATATGTTATTGCAATTGTCCAATTAATTTATATTGTAGATAACATGGTGTGTGGTGCCACACAGGAGATCATGTTATCAGTTCCTTATAGATTATAAATGGTAGCTCACAGCCGAGATAATTTTGGACAAATTATCGGAATGGTTGTAGTGTAATTTGGTATTAATCTATCTTGATTATAAAATTACACTAGTACATTTTGTATGTATTGAGCAGGACCAATTGAGGTTGTTTTATTTGTACTGACTACATAAATAAAACAAGACATCTGTTATTATAGATGTGCGTCCTCTTAATCATTGTATGATAACGGGCATGTATACTCGATATATGTTTCTTTAATTTACCAATGGGTGAGATTTATTTATTAAATCAATAAGCTCGGTAAATTGGGATACAGTGTTGTTTATATGGTGTGCTGTTGATTATATAATGAAACCGTGTCCTAATTATTTAGGATGATGATGTCCCCTTGAGGAACTCATAAGGATTATCATGTAAACCCTGCAGGTGGATTTATTCCGGCATGATAATAAAGTTGAGTGGTACTACTCTTGGAATTAAATATTAATTAATTGAATTGTCAGTAATTCATTTAATTAATGGACATTCGATATCTTAAACATGGGGAGATAAACGTGCACATAATAAATAGGAGCCATATCTAATATGGATAAGGGACGGTAGTTCAACAATATCTTTTTAGTGGATTAAGATATTATTTGATAGGCTTGAGAAGTATATTCAGATCGAATTAAGGACTCCTAAGCCTATCAGGAGACCGATTCCTAATCCTCCTCAAGGTCCCTGTTGTAGCCTATAAATAAGCCTCAAGTCAGCCGTTTTCAAAATACACAGAAATACAGATATACAGACATAAAAATCTGAGATACGTATTAGTAAAAGACGGCTGAAGATCTCGATAGCTCGTTGCCCACACAACGTTCGAGATAAGGCGAGGAATACAGCAGAAGATCGTGAGGTCCAGGCTTCATCGATTCCTCGATCTACAGTTCTGATCTTAGAACTAATTTTGGTGCAAAAGGTATGATTCGTTTTTCCGCTGTGCGTTAATCAATTTTGCATGGACCCCGATTAGGATAATCGTATAGGGTCGGCGATCCGGTGGTTCCTACATACGGTATTTCTAGATATTTTTCTACTAGAAGGTTGTAAAAAAATTTTAGTATATTTTTCAAAATCATCATCACATGGAAATCCTAAAGGTAGATGTTTTTTAGCAACAAATTCGGCTACTCCTTTCCTATGTGATAATTGACTAAATTTAAAGAGTAAAGAATCCATACCTTCGACTCCAGTTAAAGAGTTGGTATTTCCACGAAGTTGGGTTTGCGATCCAACTTATCCGAATGCTTCTTCAAGACGTGGTTGTTGAATGTCCCGTAGCCTCCTCCATGCTTGAATTTCTAGCTCTTCCCACAATAGTTGCATGTCACTATGTAATCCACGTCGTTATTAGATACTTTCTCCTTTTTAAAATGAACGGAGAAAATATCACTTCGAAGAATCGAAGGTGTTCGAGAAGTGGTACGTCTAGTATTACCACTTTCTTGAGTATGTCTCGGCACATCCTCCTCTTCTTGCTCGGTACTAAAGGCGGCGGCGGTGTTAGGGGTTAGACATTCCTCCAAATTCTCACATTCTTGACTCCAATGAGGAGAGTAAGAATCGATGAGATCATCTAAAGGCATTTCTTATGGTGGTGGCATAGCCGATTTTCCTTTTCCACAGGATGATCCGGTGGAAGAAGAACCGACTTTTCGAGACATTTTTTTGAAGATGAAGAAGAAAGAAAAATTGAAATTAGAATTGAATGAAATAGAAGTAGAAGAAATTGAAGTAGAAGAGTAGTAGCTAACTAGAATTGAAAAAGAGATTGAAGACTGAGAATTGAATGATTTGGAGCTTGAAATTGAAACAATTAGCACAAATTGAGAGAGAGATTAAAGCTTGCAATTGAAAGAGAAGATTGAGGAATGGTGTGGTTTGAACTTTGAAGTGGAATGAAATGAAGTATTTATAGAGCACAATTCACAAATTTGGAAAAATAAAAAAAGGGCCGGTTCGGTTAAACTACCGGTTCAGGGCCGGTTTAACCGCCGGTTCCCGATTTTTGGAGAGCCCGAACCGAAACCGAACCTTACCTCAACAGTTCACGGTTCTGGTTCGGAACCAAAACCGGGTCAACGACTCCCAGAACCGTTGACCGTCGGTTTGAACCGGTCTGGTTCCAGTTTTCCGAATCGGTTGGGCATGTCTAGTCTCGACTGCGCTCGACACACTTAATTGATTAGTCTCTTATGTCATATAACACAATATTTTGTATTTTATATTAGATTTCTTTAATCTAAAGCATAATTATACTTCATTTAATACATACTTGTGATATAAAATTTTTAGACACTTAAATTAGTGATTCTAGGCATAAAATGACACATAAAGCCACAACAATTTTAAGAATTCATAGGTGATTCTAAAAATGACAAGAATATTTACATAGTCACATAATAGTGTTAGATATCATATTATGAAAATTCACAATTTTTCATCATCTACATATATAAATAAAATTAATTCTATAAACTAGTTTTTCACCTCAATTTCAACTCTAAATCAGTCTATTTTGAAAAGTTTATCAAATATTATAGGATTCATAAAATAATTTTATATTTTCATAAAATTTAAAAAACATGTTGAAGTATAACATATAAAAATATCAACTAAATCTAAGGTTTACATAATTAGTTATGAATTTTCTAATTTGGCTGAAAACAGGGTACTTTATATGGTGAAAACATGTTTTCTTGTAAACAATTTCATAATTTCAGTTTTACTTGAAAATCCCCAAGGTAAATTTTCTCTTGTTCTTAAGAACAAATAATATAACTTAGTAAAATATGGCTTATGAATATAATTTAAATAAATAGTTATAAATTTTAGAACTAGATTGAAAATAGGACATGATCTACGCAGAAAACAGCCTGTGTTGAAAAATTCAGTATAAATCATACAGAACTCCAAAAATTGCGTACCAATTTCTATACATACCTAAGAATTGGTTCTAAAACATAGTAAAAGATCATATATAAATTAGAAGGATACAATTCAGAAATATAATTTGATTCGAACCTAAAAACAGAGCATATATTCTACAAACAGGGCTGAAAACATGTTTTCTTTCAAAATATCATCACAAAGTGTACAAGGTTCTAAAAATTACATGGTAAATTTCTACATTTACATAAGAACTTTCACTACAACCTAGTGAAATATAGCATATATATATATATATATATATATATATATATGTATGTTTTCAATAGTTAGTTATAAATTTTATAACAAGACCAAAAACAGGACATTACCTACCCAGAAAACCGACTATATTGTAAAATTTGGCATAAATCGTACATAACTCAAACAATTGCATACTAAAATTCTGAGAATACCTAAGAACTGTTTCTAAGTCATATAGTAAAATATCATACATAAAATCGAAGGGTACAGTTCAAGAAAATTGTTTGATTAAGACCCAAAAATGAGACAAAAACTGTCTCTGAACAGCTTATCTTAGAAAAATCATATAAAATCGAGTTTAACTTCAAATCTTCTGAAATTTGACACACATATTTTACACTTCATGTACTAGATTCTGTTAAAATGGTTTAGCTTAAATCAATTCCTACATCACCCAAAATATTTACGAACAGAGAAGCAAAACATAAATGAAATTATAGCATAGCAATCTATTTTGTTTCATTCAAGAAATTCATAAACAATTTAATCCCAACCCTAACTCCAAAGAAGATCTTTGAACTTCATAATATATGCTAAATGTAAGATAATATCAGAAAATAAGAAGGTTTTAGCTAAAATACCTTCAAAGTTAAGAGAAGAATGTGTGTTCTTCCTTTTTGAAATTGTTTTCTTTCTTCTTCTTCTAATTTGGCTACGAGTTGCCTTAGTTTTTTTTTTCTTCTTTTTGATTCATCCATCATATTATGTATTATAAAGTTTAGCATATACATTAGGAGTTTTCTTGAGATTAGTAGGATGTGTAGGAGAAAGTTCTATTTTCTAGACTAATAATGCAAGTTGCACAAAAATATCTTTGTTTCCCTTTTTTCCTTTTCATTTTATATATATATATAATATATATATAGATAAATGTATATTTACTTACATAAAGAGATAAAAAATGATATAATAATAATGATATATTAGCATAACTTATACAAAAGAGGTAATTTATTTATATAATTTACTTATGTAAAAAACATATTTTTGATACACATAATGATGTATAAATTCATGTTCAAGCAATCTATGTTTCATCACATAGAATAACAAATAAAGATCATAATTAAAATTTCATAAAAGAAAGTATTCGAAAGCGGTAACGAATAAAATTAGCATATGAACTTAATATCATATAATTCATTTAAAATTAACTAACATCTTATCTTGTACTTCTGTTCATATGTGTCGAGTGAGTGGAGATCGAGCTCGGTTTCTTCCATAAGTTATCCTGGAAAATCCTTAAAATTTCGAAAGAGATATTAGATCATAAAGATTTTAAAATCATCGATCATAATATGATTTGTAAATTATAAATTAAATAATATAAGAAATTTATACTTGTACTTAAATCATTTATACTTGAACGATAAAAGAGATTTTATAAAATATGCAATGCAGGGTTTTCTTGAAAACGGGTGTTACATTGACATAATCTTTTAGTTTAGCGAACTTAACCTTTTAGTTCTGTCCTCATAACCTTTTAGTTATATATACATAACCTTTTGTAGTGCATATAGTGAAAAAAGTATAAGTTATTCACTGAAAAGGTTATAAAATTTATACATAAAAGATTCGTCCACGGATGGATCCAGCTGAACGGATTAGTGTCCGTGCAGAGCAGGTTGAGAAACGGCGACACCCGATGCGGCGACAGCTGATGCAGAAGAGGCGGGGGTCTGAACGCCCCGATGCTAGTGGGCCCGCCCAAAACCTAGGGTCTGCCGGCCCACCTACCAAGAGGTCTCGACCGCCTCCGCCTGAGCTGCCAACTCAACCTGAGCAGCCAGCTGGTGATCCTCCTGCCAGCGCTTCAGCTCGTCCGGGGATATGGTCATCAGATTATGTCTTAGCCGGTTCAGTTAGTATTTGCGGTTGAGATCCTGAAAGGGTTGAGACCTCCAAAGAATTTCTTGGACGAAGGCCGCCCTTCTAGATTAGCTTTGCTCGGGCTCAGATGCCAAGCCCCAACTTGATGAAGAATCTTCCTTCCGGGTTGAGCCGGCCATCAGAGCCCTAGTTAAGGCCTGGACGGAAGAGTTGGAAGGATATGCCGGCAAGATGTCGGCAATAGACATGGATGTCTGCTCTTCTATCCTCCAAGCTCAGGAGTCCGTTTTTGCTTGGCGAGCCCACCTTAAGCACCTGGAACGAGAGAAAGAATTTGATGCGCAAGAGGTGGAGCTTCGAAAAAGGCGAGCCGAGGTTGCTTCGGCTGCTGAGGAAAAAGAGACCCTTTGTTGGTCCCAAGTGGTGTCCGAGGTTCAGAGGGGGGGTGAATGAACCTTGGTCAATTTTGCAATTCTTTAAACAAACCCTTTTGCTCTGCAAATTACTTGAACTTGCAGCGTCAGATAGTCACTGCTTGCAGCACAAGGATACAGTGCAACACGCTGTAACTTGGAGTTTTATGCGCAGCGGAAATTTACTTTTATAACACAAGACTGATTTTCTAAAAAATACTTTTATCAGAAAACGTTTTATGCAAATGATACAAGCAAGAAACAGAAGGTAAAAGCATAGATAAATAAAATAATAAACACTTATGGCTTATAGTGGTTCGAAGGTGGTGTAATCCTTCTACGTCCACTCTACTGCTCCTCGAGCACGAACTTTGTTAAGCAAGATTGAATTACAGGACACTCATAACAATCTATCAACTTTACAAAGTAACCACCAGCTCGAGAAGTATAATGCCAAAAGGGCCGAGCTGCGGGAGAAGAACAGTCAGCTCGTCGCCACTTCAAAAGAGAGGGAGCTGTTGAAAGCTCAAGTCGCCTCTGCTAACGAAGCCTTGGCCCAGACTGTCAAAGCCGCCGAGCTCGACCGTCAACACTTCACCGACCTAACCGTGAACCATGCTCGGGTTGTGGTGGAGCTGGAGGCTGCTAAGGCCGATTTGGAGGCTGCTCGGGCCGCCCCTATGGATAAGATCTCCGTTGTCCGGGAGTACAAGGCCTCAACCGAGTGTAAGTATGAGAGGATGATGGCCTATCTTTTCGCCTTCATCGATGCGATCGATGTTGCGCGGAAGAAAAAGCTTGATGACCGCCCTCTTATGACGGCCCTGCGCGGATATTTGGAGAAGCTGCCCCTCCCGAGCTACTACCTTAGCCTGATGGAGGACCTGCCTGGGTATCTTCTCCCCAACTCGGGACACGTGCTCCGTCCAGCTCATTCGATCCGGTTGATGTCTGATCTGGATCTGGATATGGACGCATTGGCTGAGGAGGCTGAAGGCAACAATGCGGAAGAGACCGGGGCGACCGAGGAGGCCGGGATGACCGAGGAAATAGATGTAGTGGCTCTCTAGCCATCTTTTGTGTATTCTTGTTTTATTTTCGTTGTTCAGGCCAGTTGGCCTTCGTGTACGAGATACTGGCCTCCAAACCAGTTTTGGTTTTAATATCAGCCTTTTTTGCCCATTTGTGACTTGCTATATTTCTGTATAGTTCAACTGACGTAAAACTTGCTCGGCCTAATTATGTAATCAGCTCGGCATTCTAATCATCAGGGAACACTTAGTAAAAAATTCACAAAAATTCGATACTTGCAGTGTTGGCCTGCTTAGTTTATCAAATTAATTTTCATCCCTGGTTGGTCAGTGCTTTAGCTCCTAGCCTTTTTGGTCGGTTTGGTTTGACTTCTTACTTTTGGCCGGAGCCGTGGTGCATCAGGACTTCATCGTTTCACCCGGCTTGGGTAGCTTGGATGAGGCCGGAGTCTTATGTGGCTGGAGCCTTACTGTTTCATCCAACCTGGGCGCCTCGGATGTGGACGTAAAACTTGCTCGGCCTAATTATGTAATCAGTTCGGCATTCTAATCATCAGGGAACACTTAGTAAAAAATTCACAAAAATTCGATACTTGCGGTGTTGGCCTGCTTAGTTTATCAAATTAATTTTCATCCCTGGTTGGTCAGTGCTTTAGCTCCTAGCCTTTTTGGTCGGTTTGGTTTGACTTCTTACTTTTGGCCGGAGCCGTGGTACATCAGGACTTCATCGTTTCACCCGGCTTGGGTACTTGGATGAGGCCTGAGTCTTATGTGGTTGGAGCCTTACTGTTTCATCCAACCTGGGCGCCTCGGATGTGGACGTAAAACTTGCTCGGCCTAATTATGTAATCAGCTCGGCATTCTAATCATCAGGGAACACTTAGTAAAAAATTCACAAAAATTCGATACTTGCAGTGTTGGCCTGCTTAGTTTATCAAATTAATTTTCATCCCTGGTTGGTCAGTGCTTTAGCTCCTAGCCTTTTTGGTCGGTTTGGTTTGACTTCTTACTTTTGGCCGGAGCCGTGGTGCATCAGGACTTCATCGTTTCACCCGGCTTGGGTAGCTTGGATGAGGCCGGAGTCTTATGTGGCTGGAGCCTTACTGTTTCATCCAACCTGGGCGCCTCGGATGTGGACGTAAAACTTGCTCGGCCTAATTATGTAATCAGCTCGGCATTCTAATCATCAGGGAACACTTAGTAAAAAATTCACAAAAATTCGATACTTGCGGTGTTGGCCTGCTTAGTTTATCAAATTAATTTTCATCCCTGGTTGGTCAGTGCTTTAGCTCCTAGCCTTTTTGGTCGGTTTGGTTTGACTTCTTACTTTTGGCCGGAGCCGTGGTACATCAGGACTTCATCGTTTCACCCAGCTTGGGTAGCTTGGATGAGGCCGGAGTCTTATGTGGTTGGAGCCTTACTGTTTCATCCAACCTGGGCGCCTCGGATGTGGACGTAAAACTTGCTCGGCCTAATTATGTAATCAGCTCGGCATTCTAATCATCAGGGAACACTTAGTAAAAAATTCACAAAAATTCGATACTTGCAGTGTTGGCCTGCTTAGTTTATCAAATTAATTTTCATCCCTGGTTGGTCAGTGCTTTAGCTCCTAGCCTTTTTGGTCGGTTTGGTTTGACTTCTTACTTTTGGCCGGAGCCGTGGTGCATCAGGACTTCATCGTTTCACCCGGCTTGGGTAGCTTGGATGAGGCCGGAGTCTTATGTGGCTGGAGCCTTACTGTTTCATCCAACCTGGGCGCCTCGGATGTGGACGTAAAACTTGCTCGGCCTAATTATGTAATCAGCTCGGCATTCTAATCATCAGGGAACACTTAGTAAAAAATTCACAAAAATTCGATACTTGCGGTGTTGGCCTGCTTAGTTTATCAAATTAATTTTCATCCCTGGTTGGTCAGTGCTTTAGCTCCTAGCCTTTTTGGTCGGTTTGGTTTGACTTCTTACTTTTGGCCGGAGCCGTGGTACATCAGGACTTCATCGTTTCACCCGGCTTGGGTAGCTTGGATGAGGCCGGAGTCTTATGTGGTTGGAGCCTTACTGTTTCATCCAACCTGGGCGCCTCGGATGTGGACGTAAAACTTGCTCGGCCTAATTATGTAATCAGCTCGGCATTCTAATCATCAGGGAACACTTAGTAAAAAATTCACAAAAATTCGATACTTGCGGTGTTGGCTTGCTTAGTTTATCAAATTAATTTTCATCCCTGGTTGGTCAGTGCTTTAGCTCCTAGCCTTTTTGGTCGGTTTGGTTTGACTTCTTACTTTTGGCCGGAGCCGTGGTACATCAGGACTTCATCGTTTCACCCGGCTTGGGTAGCTTGGATGAGGCCGGAGTCTTATGTGGCCGGAGCCTTACTATTTCATCCAACCTGGGTGCCTCGGATGTGGCCGTAGCCTTATGTGGGCTGAAGCCTTACTGTTCCACCCGGCCTGGATGGCTCGGATGAGGCCATAGCCTTGGTGGGCCGAAGCCTTGGTGGGCCAAAGTCTTACTGTTCCATCCGGCCTAGACGGCTCGGATGAGGCCGTAGTCTTATGCGGTATACGAGCTGGGAAATAACTTCATTAATAAAATATAAAGAAATTACAAAGAATTCACAATTGAAATCCTAGTCGGCTAATGATAATACTTTTTCAGGTGCTCTATGTTCCATGATTTGGACACCACTTTGTCGTTCAGGTCGGCTATCTCGTATGCACCTTCGGCTAGAATTCTGCTAATCTTGTACGGTCCTTCCCAGTTGTGTCCCAAAGATCCACTTGGTAGTAAGACTTTTTTGAGAACGAGATCCCCAACCTCAAATCTCCTAGCTCGGACCTTTGAATTGTAGTACTTCGCACTTCGCTGCTTGTAGATGGAATTTTTCACATCTGCATCAATTTTTCTTTCCTCCAGCAGGTCAAGGTTGGCTGCTAGCGCTTTTGTGTTCTGCTCGTCTTGATATTTATTCACTCTCCAAGTACGAACGCCGAGCTCGATTTAGATAACTGTCTCGGATCCAAATGCTAGGGAAAACGGCATTTCTCCTGTTGCCGTTCTGGCCGTTATTCTGTATGCCCATAACACCTCGGGCAATTCATCGGCCTAAGCTCCCTTCGATTCTTCAAGCCTGACCTTCAGGGTGTGCTTGATAATTTTGTTCATGGCCTCGACCTGGCCGTTTCCTTGAGGATGATATGGGGTAGAGAGCAGCTTCTTGATGCCTAAGTTTTCACAGAATGTCCTTAGATCGTCGCTGTCGAACTGCCGACCATTATCTGTGATGATGGAATGGGGGACCCCAAACCGGCAGATAATGGATTTCCATATGCAGTTCGTAACTTTCAACTCGGTTATTCGTGCCAAAAGCTCTGCTTCTACCCATTTGGTGAAATAGTCGACGGCGATTATAGCGAATCTCACTCCTCCTCGCCCAGTTGGCATCGGGCCAATTAGATCTATTCCCCATTTTGCGAATGGCCATGGGGCCATGATTGAGTTCAGATCCTCCGAAGGTGCTCGGATGAGGGGTGTGCATCTCTGACATTTGTCGCATTTTCTGGCGAAGTTGATAGCATCTTTTTTTAGGCTAGGCCAAAAGTACCCCTGCTTGATAACCTTGAAGGCCAGAGACTGGCCTCTTGAATGATTGCCGCATACACCCTCATGGATCTCGGTTAGCACATACTTGGCCTCCTTTTCGTCTAGACATTTTAAAAGGGGATGAGAAAACCCTCTTTTGTATAGCTTGCCGTCCTGGATAGCATATCGGGCAGCTCGGATCCTCAACTTCCTGGCCTCGTCCTGGTCGGCGGGGACCTTCCCCCCCTCCAAGTATTGGATGATCGGTGTCATCCAAGTAACTTTTGGCTCAATGTCATAAACCTCTTTTTGGTCAAGGGCCGAGCTGTCCACAGTCCCAATGTTAACTGAGCCGATATCCTCGGCTCCTTTACTTGTTGCTAGCAGAGCAAGGGCGTTGGCTTGTGCATTCTTGCTGCGAGGGATCTGCTCGGCTCGGATTCACCTGAATTCTGCGGAGGCCAACTCGACTGACCTCAAGTACCTAGCCATTTGTTCATCTCTGGCCCACATATTCGCCCAAAATCTGATTGACTACCAGAAGGGAGTCACTAAAAACCTCGAGGTCGTCCACTCCAAACTGTTTTGCCATGTCCAGTCCGGCCAGAAATGCTTCGTACTTGGCCTCATTGTTTGTGGTAGGGAATTTGAAGCGTAGCGCCGAACAGAAGTATTTCTGGATGGGGCTGACCAGTACGATTCCAGCCCCGGCGCAATGAGTAGTGGTCAATCCGTCCACGTACATGTTCCAAGGCTTTTCTATCCTTTTTTCACGAAGGATGAGAGTTGGAGTGAACTCAGCGAGGGCCTGACCTTTTATTGCCATTCTGGGCGCATAATGGACGTCATATTGGTCGAGCTCAACTGCCCACTTTAGTAATCTTCCCGAAGCATTTGGGCGGCCCAGTACCTGCTTTAAAGGAAAGTTAGTCAATACCTCAATTTGATGTGCCAGGAAGTATGGGCACAGCTTCCGGGCTGAGATGACCAGTGCGTAGGCCAACTTTTCCATTGTTGGGTAACGGAGCTCGGCGTCATGCAGTGACTGGCTCACATAATAAACAGGTTGTCGAGCCCTTTGTTCTGCGCGGACCAGTACAGAGCTTACTGCATATTCAGAAACGGCCAGGTAGAGCTGCAACTTCTCCCCTGATTGAGGTTTGGCCAGAACCGGGGCCTTCATCAATGCTTTCTTGAGGTCATCCAGGGTGGATTGGCACTCCCCAGTCCATTCAAATTGGGCATTTTTCCGGATTATGTTGAAGAAAGGGCTGCATTTATCGGTAGATCTGGAGATAAACCGATTAAGGGCCGCCACCTTACCGGTTAAGCTTTGGACGTCCTTGATTCACCTCGGTGGGGTCAGGTTTGCAATAGCTTGGATTTTTTTGGGATTGGCCTTAATACCCCTTTGACTCACCATGTAGCCCAGAAATTTTCCCGAACCTACTCCGAAGGAGCACTTTTTGGGGTTCAAGTTCATCCTGTACCTCTTCAGGATGTCGAACATCTGTGCTAGGTGACCTACGTGGTTGGTCTTTTGTTTGGACTTGACAAGCATGTCATCCATGTAGACTTCCATTGTTTTCCCGATCTGAGCGGCAAACTTTTTGTTCACCGGTCGTTGGTAGGTAACCCCTGCATTTTTCAAACCGAACGGCATCATGGTGTAACAATACTGTGCCCGGTTGGTGATAAAAGTAGTATGGACCTGATCGTCCTCGGCCATTGGTATCTGATGATAACCCGAGTATGCGTCCATGAAGCTCATTAGCTCGTGTCCAGCAGTAGTATCAACGAGCTGGTCTACATTCTGGAGTGGGTAGCAATCCTTAAGGCAAGCTTTGTTCAGATCTGTAAAGTCAACACAAAGCCGCCATGACCCATTTGGCTTCCTGACCAGGACGGGGTTAGAGACCTAAGTAGCATATTTGGTCTCTCTGATGAAGCGATAACCCAGCAGCCTTTGTACTTCCAATTCTAGCCCCTCGTATCTGTCTGGGCTCAGTCGGCGTCTTTTCTGGGCAACTGGCTAGGTGGCAGGGTCTATGTTAAGGTGGTGGCAGGCATCTTCTGGCCGGATGCCTTCTATGTCTTCATGATCCCAAGCGAAGACATCAGTATTGCCCTGCAAAAAGGTTATTAATTCAGTGCGGAAGGGCTCTTGTAGTTCTCGGCCGATCCGCAATTCCATATCCGGCCTATTAACAAGATCCAGCTCCTCAACAGGCGTCGCTCGTCTTTAGGGGCCGTCTCTTCTTGAATCGATGGACCCCCATTCCTCTTCGGGCTCTTGTACGTCCATGGACACTTCCCCTCCGCTATTCTGGGCGGCTGTGCCAGAGGAGGATCCAACCTGAAAGGTGGAGCTGACCGGCTGTTCAGGGATAATCGCCGGTTGCGGAGGTTCATTGTCTACCTCCATGTCAGTCTGATTATGCTCGGCAATTTCGAGGATGGAATCCTCGAAGGCGTCCTCCATCTGCTCATCGACCAAGTCGGCCTGAGTGAGCTCGAGTTGATTGAGCTCTTTCGGACGCAGCCCCATGTCTGTCTCTCGGGCGGCCAGCTGGTTCCCCTTCATCACATATACCTCGTCGCCCAACGAAAATTTAAGGGCGAGGGGGTAGATCGAGACCACCGCTTTTAATTTAGCAAGGAGTGGTCTGCCCCAAATGGCGTTGTATTGAGAGTTCAAGTCCACCACCTTGAACTCTGTCGTTGTGAACACTTCCCGATCGCCAGATCTGAACAGGACCTTGAGCTCGCAAGTGCCGAGCACCCTTGTACTCATCCCTCCAAAACATTGAATTGTGTCGGAAGAAGGCATGAGCTGGGATTCGTGAAATCCCATCCGTTTGAAAGTGCTTAGGTAGAGGACGTTGGCGCAGGCACCGGTATCAACCATGACCCTGTGCACCATGGTCCTGCAGATATTGAGCGATACCACCAAGGTATCGCTGTGTGGGTAGGCTATCCCTTCGCTATCCAGCTCAGTAAATAGGATACGTGCATGGCGGGGCGTTGCCTTGGGTAGAACGCATTGCTGGTAAGCGTTGCTGGCCTCCCAGACTCTCTTTGACCCACGCTGCTCGCTGAAACTGTTGTTGATGAGGGTGTGGATCTCGCGAGCAGCGTCATTGGGTGGTGGTGGTGGAGGTACTGCTTGTGGCACCCCCTTGGCCGTGCTGCCTTTGGCCCTTCACATATTTATTGAGCTGGTCCTGATCGATTAACTTCATCAGCTCGGCCAGAAGCGCCCAGCATTTATCTGTATCATGACCTTTCGCCTTATGATACTTGCAATACTTGTTCTGGTTGAGGCGGTTCGGGTCGGCCCTCATGGGCCGTGGTTCGGGCAGCAGATTCTTGTCCTTAATCTCTGTAAGGACTTGTGATGTGGTAACCGTGAGGATTTCGGTTACCTGGCCAGGGCCAGCGGGTTAGAAGGCCCTGAATTTCGTGGCCGGCCTGAACGGCTTCAGTGGCTTTCTTCGCTCTTCCCTCATTTCTTCTCGTCGTTCTGGCCTTTTGTCTTTTTCCGATGACTTGTCATCCGGGATGGCCTCCTCAGCCCCAATGTACCGCTCTACTCTGTTGAGGAAGTCGTGATATGTTCGCGACCCCTCCTCGTGAACGGACCACCAAAATCTGGTCCGGGGCCTTAATCCAGCCATAACAGCTATGAGAGTGACGTCATCTGATACCTGCTCCATGCTGAGGACCAGCTTATTGAAACGGTCCAAATACGACTTGAGAGGCTCAGCCTTGTCCTGCCTCACGTTGACTAACCTCTCCTTTAGGGTCGACCGCATCCTCGAACCCTTGAATTATGTAAGGAAAAGGTTGGACAGCTCGTCCCACCCTCCAATTGATGCATCGGGGAGGGAACGGAACCATCTCTGTGCTCGATCCCCTAACGTGAGCGGGAATGCCTTGCACATCAGCTCCTTTCCGAGTCCCTGTAACTCTATCTAGGACGTATACTTGTCCAAGTGAGTACTAGGGTCGGTCTCTCCATTATACTGACCGATGGGAGGCATTTTGAACTTGGCCGGGACCAAGGTGGCAATGTGCTCTACAAAGGGGGTGGCCCTCTTGTAGCCCCCTCTATTTCGCCTGGCTTGAATGTCAGCCAGTCGTTGTCAGAGCTCCTGCTCCTCCACATGTTCCGAGTACCGCAGATTGTGGCCGGTACTCTCATCGTGAGGTGGTGGGACCTCACCTCTCTCATTGGGGAGCCTATCCAGCCTCCTGGTCTCCCCTGATAGGGCCGGTTTTTTGTCATTTTGGACAAACCGCCTATCTGCCCGTGTCCCGACATTGTCTGGGCGGACCCAGTGGTGATCCACTCGGGCACGTGTGGGGGACTGGGTTCGCTGAAGTTGGTCCTCGGCTATTCGCTTTTCCTGGTTCCGCCTCCGCCTGGGTCCGTCTGAGAACTCAGAGTCCTCCAGTAGGCCATTGGTCTCCTTAGCCTTCTTCCTCTGTTCAGCCTCTCTGAGCCGTTCGGTCAGTGCGGCCATGATACCCCGAATCTGTGCCACAGACATGGGGTCTTTGGGGTCTCCAAAGTGATATGAGCCACCTGAATGACTTCTTCAGCCGTGATTGGCCGAGTTCGGCTGGAGCCACCAGGCTGGAAGGCAGGAGCCTGGAGTTCTGGGGTGGTATTGCGTTCGGAATTGCTCATTGTGTTTTAGAGTTGTGTTCGGGTATTGTGAATTGCCCCCCTCCTTCTAGCGCCAAAATAATGACGTCGGAATATGTTGAACGATAATTCCTAATCTAACACCCAAATATAATGAATATAAAGTGAAAAGTATGAAAAAAGACTGGCCCGGAGCCTACTCGGGCAATTTTACTCGGCTGATCCTGAACGGTTAAATGACCGGGCAGGACCTTATGGCATTAATCTTAGAGAAATAAGCTCCCTAGTGCTCTTTACAGAATAAGGATTCAGATCCTTTTGTAGGCTAAAATTACATCTATTTATAGACAAAAATTACGAGTAGTGGAGGTCGTGGGGGAGTGTGGAGGTTATGCCCACCTTCTCCTTGTTTTTCGCCTATTTATTCGATGTTGAGTGGTGGTTTTATCACCCACGATTTCTCAATGGTTGGCTCGCTCCTGCTCGGTTATCCCTGTTCGGAATAACCTGCTTAGCTCGGCCATCTTCAGATTGGATTCCCTGAGTGCCATTCAGGATGGTCATCCGACCGAGACGCCCGACCAGTTTCGGATCCCAAGCTGACAACTCTTTACCGACCGAGTACATGACCTGTACAGCTCGGATACGTTGGTCCAACAATATTCATTATAGAAAAAACATAAATAAAACTCAAAAAACATTTAATTTTAGTAAATCATTTAAACATACTCAAAAAAAAAAAAAACATATATAAATATTCACACCAATTTTACATATCTTTATATATATAAAAATAAGATCATCCAAGACACATGGATTCATACAATCCTTACACGTTAAATTCTCTTATTAAGTGTTGTTTTTCCTCTTTTTTTAGATAAATTGTTATAAATATAGATGTTACAATATGGATAAGTAAAAGTTTAAAATATTGAAAGATATAATTCATAATTTTTTTAATACAAGCAATAAAATATTTTTCGTGCTTTAAATGAACCATTTTTTTTTAACATGATAATATATTACATCTATGATATAACATGTACAACATGTAAACAATAAAACATTTTCTAAAGTATAAATATTTTTATATATGATTATTAAATGAACCAATTTTTTTAAAATGAAAATATATTACATCTATGATATAACATATAATAGATTATCACATAACTATATGTCATGTATACAACTTGAAATATATAAATTCATTTTACAATGAAAATAAATTATGTATGTTAAATGAACCAATTTTTTTAAATGTGATAATTTATCATTAAACACGTAAGTTTTTTTCTTTATTAGAAATATATAGTATTGAAAGAATATACCCTTAACAATTAGAATCATGAATTTTAATAACCACAATATTTTCCGAAAAATATATCATGTATAAATAAATGCTACTATTTATATTTTAAATTCTAAATTAAGTTTATAACACAATCTCAATTTTATAAGAGATATAAATCAAACATTATTATTTTTGATTTAAAATCTTATTTTTAACAATTTAGATAATTTACATTGTAAATGTTGTGCGTGATATTTTGATTTATGTATATACTTTTTAAATCTACATAATATACTTTTTGTTTATATGAGATAATATACTTTTTAAATCTTAAATCATTACGGTAAGATCATCATCTGAGGATGATGTCGATTCTTGTTTGCTTTCCTTAATTAATGTTGTTATTATCAGAATCAGATTTATCTTAACTCTGATCTTTCTTCTTTATGGCAGACGTGGTCTTATGCTACTGGGTAGCTCTTCTCACATTTTCTCCATCTCTATCTCACTGTAGGCTACACATGCAGAAGTGCTTACAGTCTCGCTACTTACAGCGAGTGAAGATGTTGTAACTTTCTTGGATACAATTATTGTAACTTTCTTTTACTTTCTCCTTAGTCCAGCCGCAACTATAACGTCCCGATTCTTTTGGTAAATAAACTTTAACCGAAATGTTACTTACTTATAAAAATACACTCTTTCAATAGAATAAAGATAAATAAAATTAAGAATAATTATAAAATATATATTTCTTAAATTCATGAAATCAATCATTTAAAATAAAAAGTTTCCTGTAACCTTTGATACTCGACTACTAGCATCCACCGCTCGCGCGCCACGTCCTAAACTCCTTAAACTGAAAACATTTTAAAAGAGGGGTGAGTGACAAAGGTACACTCAGTGGGGTGGAGAACTCGGGATGACATAAAATAATTTTTGAAAGATTTTACACACACATGCCAAAACACCATTTTATCACATAAAACAGATTTTCTTAAAGCATTTGTCTTTTAATAAAAACCGTAGAAAATAGATCATTTCAATCACGTGACTTATAATCAATTTAAATGTAAGCATTCTTCACAAATCAAACATCATTCACCTTCAAACATATCTCTTTCATTATCACATTTACGGTTTTTAGTCGTCTTGCAAACATGCAATCAATCATCATTCCCATTCAAACATCGTTTTTCACATAATTTACGGTGCTTAGCCGCCATGAAAGCATTTTACGGTTCTTAGCCGCCATGAAAACATTTTACGATTCTTAGCCGTCATGATACGGTGATCAGCCGTCTTTATGCGAGTCCTAGCCGCCTTGCATACGCATGCACATGCACATATATCACTTCATTTTCACATTCAAACATCACTTTTCATATAATTTACGGTGCTTAGCCGCCATGAAAGCATTTTACGATTCTTAGCCACCATGAAAACATTTTACGGTTCTTAGCCGTCATAATACGGTCGTTAGCCATCGTAATACGGTGATCAGCCGTCTTTATGCGAGCCCTAGTCGCCTTACATACGCATGCACATGCACACATAATTACTTCACACATACACATATCAACCATACACATCAAAGCACATTAATTTAACACAACACTTAGTTGCAGTTCTCAACTGCCATGAAAACATATCTTATTTGCACATATGCAAATTTTAACTTCACACCATTCTTCACCTTTACATTCATAGTAAAACGTTCACATTCCTTAAACAATCACAATCCATCACGTGCCATAAATCATTCATCAATCATATTCTCATTTAATAACAATCTTAGCTCATAGCACTTTATTCACATAACACATATATATCAACCTCACGTCAATCAAGTAAAAGATTTCATATTTTAAATACTTTGAAAGAATATAAATACCGTATTAAGAATTTACGCCCACCTTTTACGGAAGATGCTTGCAAAACATCTACTTTTATCCAAGCTTAATCTTTCTTTCTTTCATATCTCCTACAAAGCGTAATTGCTAGCTTTACAAATTAATCGAACTATTATTAATTACAATACATTCTTAATTTAGAACTGTTTCTGTTAACAAACCATCTAACAGAGTTTAAATGAGATTATAATGAAAATGTGTTTATTAAAATATTAGAAAACTTAATTAGACTTTAATTAGATCTTAGAAGACTTATCTTAGATTCAGGAAAATTAATTATAAATTTATGATTTAGGTTAGATCTTGAAGATTTGATAATAATTTTTAGACAAGTAAATTATAAAGCTTTTAGCTTAAATTAATTCTTGAAGACCTTTAAAATAATCTTAGAAAAACTAATTATGTAATTTATGGTTTAACTTAAATATTAAGAAAAATTGAATAGATTTATGATTATGGCGTATTTAGATTGACTATATAATTTAATTACTAAATTGAATTCAATTAACTAAAATTATATGTTAATTTAGGAACTATATTTAATTGCATAACATGCTTAATTAATTCTTATTTAAAAGGATTGAATTTGTTATTTACTTTGATATTTAATTGGATTCTTAACTTTGAGGATTAAATTGTAAAGTTCATAATTTAATTTAAGATCATTATATCATTTTTAACAATATGGGGAAATTTATTTAAATGTTTAATATTTATAATTAGGCCTTTGGTTTATTTATTAAAGTATGAAGATAAAAACATAAAGTCCATATTTATAATTTCCCAAGAGTTATAGGTTAACGAGACGTGAATCGAGGGTTTTAAAACCTAGATTTAATATAACTATTATATTGTACCTACTTTAATTATTATAATATCTCTAAGGTTAATTTATAACCTAATTCATTAGATTGAATTTAATTCATTTATTCATATATATATTAATTCTCGAAAGTAATATCGATAATATCTAAGGTCAGGTTTATAATCCCAACTAATTATAGGTAAAAATACAACTTTAGCAACTCTAGGGTCATTTTAACAATATCAAACAATTCTAATGCGCAATATTTAATATCATCAATTTTTAAGTGTACAATAATGTAATTTTAGCATAATTTGGGGTTCGTTATTATTATTCATTAATTTAGGGGACTTAAAACATATTTTTATAAACTTAAGAGCATAAAAGTTAATACTTATAACTATTAGGGGTCAAATTGAGTTTTCAATAATTATTAGATTTGCAAATTAGCCCCTAGGTTATTTCAAATTTACAAAACTTAGCCCCCCAAATCAAACCCCCTGCTGCCGCCTCCCCTTGTCGCCTTCATCGACTGCTGGCGCGCATCTCCGGCACCGACCTCCCCTTCTCTACACACACACACCAATACAAACATATACATACATACATATATATACATACTCAACAGACTTACATATATATACATGCTTGCCGCCGCTCACAGCGGCGGCCGATTTACAGCCTGCCCGCGAAATCCCCATCGCCGGCCTCCTCCCTTCACACGCCCAACACTAGTCTCGACAAGCACAAGCACACACAATATATATATATATATATATATATATATATATATATATATATATATATATATATGCCCTGCAGCAGAGCCACCTTCCTTAGCAGCAGCGTTACCAACCCAACTGCCGGCGCCACCCGCGCCGCCACTCCGTCATCCAACCTGCCGGCTCAACTACTCTCCGACTTCAACCCAATCCAGCAGAAAACTCCAGCAAAGATGGAGGGAGAGAAGAGATATATATATATATATATATATAGCAGCGGAGAGAGAAAATGTGTAGGGAGGAAGAGAGAGAGAGCCGTAGAGATGCAGAGAAGAGAGAGAAAATATCCTTAGCTTTGTTTTCACTTGTATAAATTAGTCAACACATGTTATCCTAGTCTAGGTGAGGTGTCAAGATATGGTGAAGTGTAGAGGTGTCCTTAAGCTATTAACCTAATTAACCTAAGCTACTTTAGTTAAATAAAAGCTAATAATAATTGGTGGGGATATTGCACATTATGTACGCATGCATATATACTTATATATATAATTAAATTTTTATTTCTTTTATTTCATTTGTTATTAGTATAATTATTATTATTACATAAATCTTATTTCAATTATAGAAAATTCTCGTAATATATTATGTAGTCGAATTTTATTTCGGGATGTTACAGCAACTGGATCCTCTGCATCCTTCTTCATCATTTTGCCTTTCTTCTTGTAACATCCCGAAATAAAATTTAAATACATAAAATATAATAAGAATTTTCTATAGTTAAAATGAGACTTAAATAATAATGTAATATCAATTAAGTATAAATTATGAAAATATATCCAAAATATATTACATATGAATAAATATACAATGTATATATGTAAGTATAATATATATAATTATCCTTAGTGTATATATATATACATATACACATATATGTATAAAGTAGAAGAGAATAAGTCAAAAGTGGGGATAAAAATTGGAGAAAAAAAATATCTTTTTCCTCCCAACTACTCTCTCTCTCTATCTCTCTTCCCACATTTCTCTCTCTCTCTCTCTGCTGCTATGTCTCTCTTCTCTCCCTCCCTCTTTACTTCAAATTTCTGCTGTGGTTGGTTGGAGCCGACGTGGGGTTGCGCCGGTGAGTTGGAAGATGGAGTGGCCGGTGTGGGTGGCACCGGTAGTTGGGCTTGATCGAAGCAGTAGCGGTGCTGTCGTTTCTGGGTGTGTGCTTATGTTTACCGAGGCTAGTGTTGGGCGTGTGAAAGGAGGAGGCCGGCGATGGGGATTTCGCCAGCAGGCTGTAAATCGGCCGCCGCCGTGAGCGGCGACAGACATGTATGTATATGTAAGTCTGTTGAGTATGTATGTATATATATATATTTGTATGCATGCATATGCTGCAGGGTGTGTGTATGTTGGGCTGTGATGGAGTGGTGCCACCGGCGACATAAGCCACCGGCAGCAGGTGGTGTTGGCAGCGTCGGGCCGGACGGCAGTGGCGGTCAGACAGTGATGAAGGAGCAGCAGGGGTTTGATTTGGGGAGGGGCTGATTTGTGAGAATTTGAATTAGTATAGGGGCTATTTTGCAAACCTCAAAATTATGGAAAATTCATACTTGACCCTAATAGTTATAAGTATTAACTTTTTTGCCCTTAAGTTTATAAAAATATGTTTTAAGTCCCCTAAATTATTGAATAATGATAACGAACCCCAATTATGCTGAAATTACATATTGCACCCTTAAAAATTGATGATATTATGTATTGCGCATTAGAATTGTTAAAATGACCCTAGAGTTGCTAAAATTGTATTTTACCTATAATTAGTTGGGATTATAAAACAGACCTTAGCTATTACAGATATTGCTTTTGAGAATTAAT
Source organism: Scutellaria barbata (assembly GCA_028654395.1). Lineage (NCBI taxonomy): Eukaryota > Viridiplantae > Streptophyta > Magnoliopsida > Lamiales > Lamiaceae > Scutellaria > Scutellaria barbata. The sequence goes on along the minus strand of CM053644.1, from coordinate 11,940,676 downwards.
ATATATATGAAATAATGAATTAGATCCAAACTAATGAATTAAGTTACAAATTAATTAACCTTAGAGATAGTATAATAATTAAAGTGTCACGCCCCATTTTCTTACAAAAACATTTATCAGAGTTTTTTCACACGGACGTGCAGGAGGAAGAAAAGAAGTAGGAGATGAACAAAAGATATTACATAATCACCATCGGCTTCAACCGAATTAACATAATATTCACAGCGGAAACAACATCAGGATCTCCCATCCCAAACACACCTCATCATCAGGATCTCACATCCCGAATACACATCATTTAACCACCAAACATGGATTTCTTACAACATTGTTTTATAAAGAGAAAGTTTGATAAACATCATATTACAATAATTTACAAATCCAGAAAAATATAACACCTCCTCTCTCCATCTAGGGTTCATCATGCTCATCACCTCCTATAACGTGAATTACAGAATATGGGGTGAGTGCGTTGAATACACTCGTGGGGAATAAAATCCGCGTCTAAAATCTTTGACAGACATTTAAATCAGAAATAAGCATAATCATCAAGGAACACAGCACGAAATATGCACAGCAGACATTAGAAATGGTAGGGGATGAAAAGGTGCGGGCATCGCCCGTCTTATCCCATAAAACGGCCTCAAATACCGTTGGTGCATTTCAAAGACCACCAAACCTTTCATAGAAGAATGGGGGTTAGGGACGAATGCATGAAGGGGCGCCTCAGCGGGCCCACCCCTCACAATAATAAGTATGTCACAGCAAATATATAATCACAACATTTAGTATTCCTCAATCATGCTTGGAATAAGGAAAACTGTAAACAGATAAAGAGTTAGAAATTACCCCCACCTTGTTCGGTGGTTACCACGTGAGTTGCAAGTATCGAAGATCACGTATCCCAAGGCTTCAATCCAACATGTAGCCTACATAATTTACGGTTTTTTTAGATATTTATGAAATATAATTAAGGATTTAAACGATATCGGATCGGATACTATCGATCGAAATGAGATGGATCGGAACAGAGGGCCTAACGATCGAGACTGAAGAAACAAGAGGGAAATATCAGTTTATACAGCTGAGGTGAAAGAGAATGAAATTTGGATCATAACCAAAAAAGAATGAACTCAATCGGAGTTGTAACGAGCTCGAACGGAGCGTTTTAAGATTGAGGGGTATTTTGGTAATTTGGTCAAAGGGTTGACTTTGATCGGGACCCACGACCCTCGATCAACGATATCTCGTTGGCTACGACTCAATTATAAAGTATAAAGAAAAGAAAACGAGATTCGAATCGAAAACGAATCGAAAATACGACGTCGCGCGCGTTCCCGGCGACGGGGAAAAATCTCGACGGCGTCTCCCGTCGACTGTCGAGTTTTCTCGACAGCGGGAAAAGCATTCTTGACAGCTGCCGAGTTTTCTCGGTAGCTGCCCAATTTTCTCGGCAGCCTTCCCCCAGCTCGTGCCCTGGTCTCCCGTCGCGACCCTGCTCAACCAGCCACTTTCCCGGAGCCACCGGCGGCGGTGTCGCCGCCCTATGCCATCGAGACTTAGTTCTCCGGCTAGCCCGCACTGCCGGCTACCATATCCGACCATCCCTCGCCAGATTCCGGCATGAATAGTGCCTGAAAAACAGCCTCAAAAACCCTTCGTCACACCACATTTCACAAACTACTTGTGCAAGAGCCCCCTTTTCTAGCCCATTTCCGGCACCGGTGCCGCCACCCATGGCGGCGCCACCCCTCCTGTGAGTAGTCCACCACTCCGGCAGCCCTTTCGGTGCCTGCAACGGGAAGAAAAAGAGCGAGGAAGAGAAAAACGGGAGAGAGAAAAGGTGGCAAGAAGCAAGGGTTGGGGTTTTGGAGAAGGTTTTTCGCCGTTTTCCGACGAACGGAGAATCGGAATTGAATTTCGGAAGTTGTCCTAGACTCGTATCGTCGAGGGCTATATTGTATACAAAAATCAACCAAAACGGACGGGAAAGAAAAAGAGAGAGGAGAGAGAGACTTACATGTGTTCGGCGTTTTTCGGCTCGTTCGGCTCATTCGAAGAATCGGTGAAAATAAAATCGAACTAGGGCCTATTTATAGAAATTGGAAATCACTATTCATCTAGGCTAGGTTTACTGTTCATGTAGCTAGGTTACTGTTTATGATAAGATTTCGGTTACTATTCACGATAAGATTTCATTTCTCATTTTTCCGAAACTCCATATTTTGCCCTTTTCTTCGCCGTTTGAGCTACAGGTGTCCGATTGACCTCTAGTTCATTTCTATCTTCTCGTTTTTCCATTACGCATCTAGTCATATAAAAATATTCTATGTTTCATGCGTATAATTTTTATCCATCTAAAATTGGTCGTTAAACACATATCTGAAACGCATGTAATTAAATTAACATTCAAGAATTAAAACACATAAGATATTTTAATTAAGGTTTACTTATTTAATTAACCAATTATGCTTTGTTTTTATCCTGGACATTACATAAAGTATGTACAATCTAATAGTTATCTTAAATCTAGGTTTTAAAACCCTAGATTCACGTCTAGTTAACCCCATAGCTCTTGGGAGATTATAAATATGAACCTAAATATAATTATGGACATTATGGTTTGATCTTCATAATTTAATAAATAAATCAAAGGCCAAATTATCAATATTAAATATTTAAATAAATCCTCCATATTGTTAAAAATGATCTAATGATCATAAATTAATTATGAACTTTACAAGTTAATTTCCCAAAAGTCAAGTGCTAACATTTATATCAAATTAAATATCAATTATAATCCTCTTAAATAATAATTAACTAAACATGTTATGCAATTAAATATATTTCCTAAATTAACCTATAATTTTAGTTAATTGAATTCAATTTAGCAATTAAATTATATAGTCAATCTAAATACGCCATAATCATAAATATATTCAAATTCTTAATATTTCAATTAAACCATAAATTACATAATTAGATTTTCTAAAATTATTTTAAAGGTCTTCAAGAATTAAATTAAGCCAAAAGCTTTACAATTTACTTGTCTAAAAATTATTGTCAAATCTTCAAGATCTAACCTAAATCATATATTTATAATTAATTTTCCTGAATCTAAGATAAGTCTTCTAAGATCTAATTAAAGTCTAATTAAGTTTTCTAATATTTTAATAAACACATTTTCATTATAATCTCATTTTAAACCCTGTTAGATGGTTTGTTAACAGAAACAATTCTAAATTAAGAATGTATTTTAATTAATAATAGTTCGATTAAATTCTAAAGCGAGCAATTACGCTTTGTAGGAAATACGAAGGGAGGAAAGAACTAAGCTCGTATAAAAGTAGACGCTTTGAAAGCTTTTTTCCGTAAAAGGTGGGGATAAATTCTTAATACGGTATTTATATTTCTTTCAAAGTATTTAAAATATGAAATCTTTTACTTGATTGATGTGAGGTCGATATACGTGTTATGTGAATAAAGTGCTATGAGATGAGAATGTGATTGATGAATGATTTAAAGCAAGTGATGGATTGTGAATGTTTTACTATGAATGCAAAGGTGAAGAATGATGTGAAGTTAAGATTTGCATATGTGCAAATAAGATGTGTTTTCATGGCAGTTGAGAATTGCAACTAAGTGCTATGTTAAAATAATGTGCTTTTATGTATATGTTGATGTGTGCATGTGCATGCGTATGAATAACGGCTGATCACCGTAAAAGGTGGTTAAGACCCGTCGTAAAAGGTGGTTAAGACCCGTATAAAAAGACGGTTAAGACCCATCGTAAAAGGTGGTTAAGACCCGTCGTAAAAGGCGGTTAAGACCCGCATATGTTTTCAAGACGGCTAAGACCCGTAAAAATATTTTCATGGTGGCTAAGAACCGTAAAATGCTTTTATGGTGGCTAAGCACCGTAAATTATGTGAAAAGTGATGTTCGAATGTGAATGATGGATTATATGTTTCCAGGGCAGCTAAGCCCCGCATATGTTTCCAGGGCGGCTAGGACCCTCCTATGTTTGCAAGACGGCTAAAAACCGTAAATGTGATAATGAATGTGATATGTTTACATGTGATTGAGATGAATGCTTGCATTTAAATTAATTTAAGTCACGTGTTGGAAGTGATTGATAAACTTTCTATGTCAAACGGGTTTTTCTGCTAAAATGGTGTTATGATGAGTTGAGAAATGACCGAATGAAATCTTTTAATTTTATAACGTTTTAAAATAGGGCATAAAATAACTTTTATTTAAATGGTTTCATTTTAAAATGATTTAAGTCACGTGATTGAAATGATCTATTTTCTACGATTTTTATTAAAAGACAAACATTTTACGAAAATCTGTTTTATGTGATAAAATGGTGTTTTGGCATGTGTGTGTAAAATCTTTTAAAATTATTTTATGTCATCCCGAGTTTTCCCACACCACTGAGTATACTTTTGTCACTCACCCCTCTTTTTAAAATGTTTTCAGTTTAAGGAGTTTAAGGCGTGGAATGCGAGCGGTAGATGCTGGTAGCCAAATAAAAGGTTGCAAATGATTTTATTTAAAGTATAATATTTCATGAATTATGGAAATGGATATTTTGTAATAAATCTAGGTTTTTAATTTATCTTTTTATTCTTAAAAAGGGTGATGTTATTATAATTAAGTAACGTCTAGGTTAAGGTTTATTTTACAAAAGAATCGGGAGTGGCATTTATCAATCCAATTCCCAACTTGCATAAAATTGAACAGATGGTGATCCCGAAGCTTTTTCTTACAGTATCCCTTCTCTATTTCTTTCTAGATTTTTTTGAGAATGAACCTACTCCAGTTCACCTTGTCGTCATTCATGATTGCAGACATGATTCTGAATCTGAGATCGGTGCATTTACCTTAACTTCTAGTTCTCCCCTCAATCGAATAGGCATAGATAGAAGAGTTCATACTCTAATTTGAAGAGCTTTTTGGGAGCACTCTTCTTCACTTCTCTACTAAAATTCTCCCTTTTGATCTTCATCTTTATTTTCTCTGCAATGTCATCTCTATAAGATATAAGTTGATTAGGAGTCATTCCTTCCATAGATATGCTGAAGGTTTTAGAAATGTCATTTGCATTATATTGTTTCTCTTCTTCATAATCTTCATCTATTCAAAACAGGATGCATTTTCTATCTTCTAATGCCCTTGCAAAGGCATAGATCTCTGTACAGATAGTTCTGAGAAGCCAATATACATTGTGGTTAATAGCCTTGAGATTTTTGAGTTCTCTGGGTAATTCCAGATTTCTTTCATGATATTATGATCATAAAATCAAATGCAAGAATTGATTCTGGTTTGACTAAATGTCCTTTGAGAATTATGGTTTATCTTATCGTTATTGTTAGAAGAGGGTTTAGATGGTTTGAGAGATAGGATAATGAGAGAAATAAATGATAACTATTCCAGCTTTTAAAAGTTTGAAAATATGATCAGTTTATATCATCAAATTGGTATAATCTTAATCAACAGTTGAGATTAAAAGATCATTTTTTAACTGAATAGATCTAACGTTGAGATAAAAATACAAATGAGTTTTTCTACAAATATGGGAAAGATATGGATTTTAAAAAAATCGTTGACTATTGCGCTTCACAAAAAATGTTTTATGAAATTAATGTGATCTTTTGCTGAGCTAATGATTTGTTGCCCAATTGAATAATTTTAATGTTGCAGCAACAATACGAGGTTTTCAAAGCAATAAATACTCTAAGTCTTAAATTTTGTATTCTTTAGCTGCATTCTTTAACCGTTGTAATATTCTCATTTTGTAAGATATTTGCGTACAGTGCTGAAAGTATTTCCTGTAACGCCCAAAACAAAAACGAAGCATAATTGATTAATTAAATAAGTAAACCCTTAATTAAAATATCTTATGTCTATTAATTTGTAATTGTTTAATTTAATTACGTGCGTTTTAGATACGTGTTTAACGTCCAGTTTTAAATGGATAAAATTTATAGACATGAAAGATAGAATATTTTTATACAATTAGATACGTAACGGAAAAACGAGAAAATAGAAATGAACTAGAGGTCAATCGGACACCCGTAGCTCAAACGGCGAAGGAAAGGGCAAAATACGAAATTTCGAAAAAATGAGAACTGAAATCTTATCATGAATAGTAACTTTCAAAATTTTTCTATAAATAGGCCCTCATTCGATTTCATTTTTCATCGTTTTTTCGAACGAGTCAAAAAGCGCCGAACACACGTAAGTCTCTCTCTTTCCTTTTAATTTTATATTTTGCCGCCGTTCTGCCGCCGCCACCGTCGGAGTTCGCTGGAAAAAGTCAAACTCGTCCGTTTCAACTGATTTTCATACACAACATAGCCCTCGACAATACGAGTTTAGAACAACTTCCGGAATTCAATTCCGATTCTCCGTTCGCCGGAAAACGGTGAAAAACCGCCGCTGCCATCGTCGGAAAATGTCAAAGCCGTCTGTTTCGGCTGATTTTCGTATACAACGTAGCCCTCGATGATACGAGTTTAGGGCAACTTCCGGAATTCAATTCCGATTTCCCGTTCACCGGAAAACGGCGAAAAACCTTCTCCAAAACCCCAACCCTTGCTTCTTGTCATCTTTTCTCTCTCCCGTTTTTCTCTCTCTTACTCTTCTTCTCGTGGTTGCAGGCATCGGAGGGGCTACCGGGGTGGTGGTCTAGCCTCTGGATGGGCTGTGCCGCCGTGGGTGGCGGCGCCGGTGCCGAAAAATGGGTTGGGAAAGGGGGCTGTTGCGTGTTGTTTGTGAAATGTGTGTGACGAAGGGTTTTTGAGGCTATTTTTATGGCTCTATTCATGTCGGAATCCGGTGAGGGATGGCCGGATCTGGGCACCGCTGCCTAGAAAACTAGGCAGCCGACAGGAGACGCCGTCGGGAAATTTTCCCGTCCACGGGAACACGCGCGACGTCGTATTTTCAATTCGTTTTCGATCCGAATCTCATTTTCTTTTCATCGTACTTTATCATCGAGACGTTGCCAACAAAATATTATTGACCGGGGGTCGTGGGTCCCGGTCAAAGTCAACCCTTTGACCAAATTACCAAAATACCCCTAAATCTTAAAACGCTCCGTTCGAGCTCGTTTCAACTCCGATTGAGCTCATTCTTGTTTTGTTGTGATCCAAAATCCATTCTCTTTCATCTCAGCCTTATAGACTGATATTTTTCCTTTTATTTCTTTAACCTCAATCGTTAGGCCTTCCGTTTCGATCCGTCTCATCTCGATCGATAGTATCCGATCCAATGTTCGTTTAATCTTTAATTATAGATTAAAATGATCTAAGAAAATATCGTAATTTATGTAGGCTACCTGTTGGAGTGAAGCCTTAGGATACGTGATCTTTAAGAGGTGCTGCTCACGTGGTACCACCGAACAAGGTGGGGGTAATTTCTTATTACGATATTTATACTTCTTTCAAAGTATTTAAATTACAAACTGTTATACTATATAAAAATGAGTTGGGTATACGTGCTGAATGCATGAGATGTTATATGTGATAATGTTATGATATGATGAATGTGAATGTGATTGCTGAATGATTTAGGGTTAAGTGATGGATTTTGATTATTAATTGTTTTAGTTGATTGATAGAAATTATGATGACTGATGAATACTTGTATAGTTGAATTACGTAATTATGGATTGTGATCTTTATGGGATGTGAACGTTTTACTATGAATGCAAAAGTGAAGAATGATGTGAAGTTAATATTTGCATATGTGTAAATAAGATGTGTTATTATGGCAATTGAGAACTGCAATTAAGTGTTACGTTAAATTAATGTGCTTCTATGTGTATGTTTGATATGTGAAAATGTGATGAAACTATGTGCGCATGTGCATGCGTATGCAAGGCGGCTAGGGCTCGCATATGATGGTTGATCACCGTATTATGACGGTTAATAACCGTAAAATGTTTTCACGGCGGTTAAGAACCGCAAAATGCTTTTATGACGGCTAAGCACCGTCAACTATGTGAAAAGTGATGTTTGAGCGTGAATGATTGATTGTATGTTTACAAGACAGCTAAAAACCGTAAATGTGAAAATGAAGTGATATGTGCATGTGCATACGTATGCAAGACGGCTAGGGCTCGCATATGACGGCTGATCACCGTATTATGACGGTTAATAACCGTAAAATGTTTTCATGGCGGCTAAGAACCGTAAAATGCTTTCATGGCGGCTAAGCACCGTAAATTATGTGAAAAATGATGTTTGAATGTGAATGATGGATTATATGTTTCCAGGACGGCTAAGACCCGTAAATATGATAATGAAAGTGATATGTTTGAATGTGAGGGATGATTGATTTGAGATGGATGCTTACATTATAAAATGATTTAAGTCACGTGATTTGAAGTGATCTATAGCCACTAAGTGTTAGGTGAGCTAGTGTGTATGTTTTGCCATAATCATTGGTTTACATGGGATTGAGACTACCATGGGCCATTGTCTATGACAGGATGAGCTAGTGGGTGTGTTTTCCCTAGTACACGGGGCGTGATACATAAAGCCACGACTAATGCTTGTGGTCTATAGGGACCATGTGTGGATAAATTGTGTTATGTTTTATGATGATTTTAAATTATGATGTGATTTCGTGAAGTGTGCAATTTGATTATATGTTTGATTTGTACAATTTGATTTTATGTTATCCTAATTGCGAGATAATGTTATAATGTCAAATGATAACAGAGAAATTTATTGAGGTATTTATGTGATTTATCGAATTATGTTATTTGTTGAGTGGAATGTTTCTCAAGTGTTCTAATACCATATATAGACATTAATACAAAATATAGTTTTCATAAAATGTGACAATAGTTAGAATAACATAGATGCTCATAATGGATTTCATATACTTTGAACTTCAGGAATAGAACGAGTCAGAGAAGTGACATATAAGTTAGCTTTATCGTCGGACTACGTCAGCATACATAATGTCTTTAAGGTGTCTATGCTAAGGAAGTGTGTTTTCGACTCGAGTCATGTTATCAATTAAAAACATATTAGGTAAGAGAAGGATATATCATATGAAGAAGCTTTTGTGGCTATTTTGGATAAAAAGAGACATCCGATAAAATTAGAACGATACAGAGAAGATTAGCATGGCTCCTGCGCAAGGATGACATGCATAAATCGAGAAGTGATTTTAATGAAGATATAATGGAACCCTCATGATGCTAAAGAAGCAACTTAGAACGAAGAAAAGGAAATCTTGGCAAAGTATCCAAATTTATTTAGTTTTGGTACGTCTCTAAATTTCGAGGATGAAATTCTTTATAGAAGGGGAGAATGTAGCATCCGTTTTTTTTAAAAAGAAAATGACAATCAAGATAAAATTTAATTAATGATTTTATGTTATGGATTAGATGATATTAAGCAAGTTGCAATTAAAGCCTAAATTTTTATACTAAATGAGTAAATTGTCCTCGTCACCTTTATTTTTTTTCATGAAGGACACTTGTTGGGGTGGGGCCTACTAAATTTCATGTGGAAGAGTTAGACCCATTTTGGATATAACTTGAAAGTAAAGATACACCACACATTTTTCTCTCTCTTCCACAAGTCTCCCTTCGGCTCTCTCTCTTCTCCCCTCTCTCTTTCTTTCTTCTCCATTTTTTTTCTTTCTCTCTCTCCTTGCTCTCCCTCTCTGCTGTGCAATCTCTCCATGTTCTTCATCTTTGCTGCACAGTTGTTATGGGTATGAGTGGCCGCAGCCATGATCGGTGGCCGGTGTTTGTTTGAGAGCCGCCGCTTGCAGCGGCGGTGTGTGGATCTATATATATATATATATATATGCTGCGTATATAGATGGGTGTGTGTGCTGTTGGGCGCCGCCGTGATTGGCGGCATCGGGTTGATCGGCGACAGGGGATGATGGGGGCGACGATGCTGCTGCAGGGAAGGTATATATATATGTATGAATTTTTGTATGTATGTATATCCGTGCGTGTGTGGCTGAGTGGAAGTATGGGAGGTGAGGCCGGCGTTGGAGTTTCGCCGGTAAGGGATGGCTGAGGCACCGCCGAGAGCAGCGGCACCGAGAGGAAGGGGCTGTTGTATATATATATGTGTGTGAGTTTGATGTTGGCATGTATGTGGGTGTCGTGAGTGGTGTGTGTGTTTGGGTGTAGCCGGCGACGGGTTGTCGCCGGCCGCGACGGAGCTAGGGATGAGAGACGGGGAGGCGGCTGTGCAGGGAAAGAGAGGGAGAGGCGGCTGTGCACGGGAAGAGAGAGGGTAGGCTAATTTTAGTAAATTTGATAAAAGCTAGGGGCTATTTTGCAAACCCTATAACTCTTGAAGAATTCAACTTTGACCCCTAACAATTATGAACATTACACATTTCACCCTTAAAATTATGAAATATACTTTAAGATCCATAATTTATAAATAATGATATCGGATCCCCGAATTTTAATAAAATTACATTATGTAACCTAAAAATTGATGATATTAAATATTGCCTATTAGAATTGCTTATTATTATTAAAAACGATCCCTAGAATTTTAATGAAATTATAAGAATACCCTTAGAATTATTGAAATTGTATTTTATTACCCATAATTTGTTGGGATTATAAAAAAGACCCTAGATATTATAGATATTGCTTTCAAGAATTAACATATATATATATATATATACATATGAAATAATGAATTAGATCCAAACTAATGAATTAGGTTACAAATTAACCTTAGAAATATTATAATAATTAAAATATGTACAATCTAATAGTTATCTTAAATTTAGGTTTTTAAAACCCTAAATTCACGTCTCATTAACCCTATAACTCTTGGAAAATTATAAATATGGACCTAAATATAATTATGGACATTATGTTTGATCTTCATAATTTAATAAATAAACCAAATGCCTAATTATAAATATTAAACATTTAAATAATTTCGCTATATTGTTAAAAATGATTTAATGATCTTAAATTAATTATGACCTTTACTAGTTAATTTCCCAAAGTCAAGTTCAAACATAAGTAACTTTTAATCCTCTTAAATAATAATTAACTAAACATGTTATGCAATTAAATATATTTCCTAAATTAACTTATAATTTTAATTAATTGAATTCAATTTAGCAATTAAATTATATAGTCAATCTAAATACGCCATAATCATAAATATATTCAAATTTCTTAATATTTAAGTTAAACCGTAAATTACATAATTAGATTTTCTAAGATTATTTTAAAAGGTCTTCAAGAATTAATTGAAGCCAAAAGCTTTATAATTTACCTGTCTAGAATTATTATCAAATCTTCAAGGATCTAAACTAAATCATAATTTTATAATTAATTTTCCTGAAAACTAAGATAAGTATTTCAAGATCTAAATAAATTCTAATTAAGTTTTCTAATATTTTTAATAAACACATCTTTCATTATAATTTCATTAAGCCCAGTGTTACTTTAAAAATCATTTATTTTACTTTTAAACCACAACATCGTAAGAAATCGAGCTTTAATTAAATGACAAAGAGATATTATATTAATTAAGTTATTTTATTTAGACCTCTTTATATGTCGATTAAGGTATAAAACCCTAGATCTTTATCGAAATAATTAAGAAAACTTAGTTTCAGGTCGGGTTTTGGGTTGAGTGTTATCACTTAGCATATTACATTAATATTTAATATTATTTCAGGTTAACCCTGTTAGATGGTCTGTTAACAGAAAAGATCTAAACTAAGAATGTATTTTAATTAATAATAGTTCGATTAAATTCTAAAGGGAGCAATTACGCTTTTTAGAAAATATGAAAGGAGGAAAGAACTAAACTCGTATAAAAGTAGACGCTTTGCAAGCTTCTTCCGTAAAAGGTGGGGGTAAATTTTTAATACGGTATTTATATTCTTGCAAAGTATTTAAAATATGAAATCTTTTACTTGATTGATGTGAGGTTGATTTACGTGTTATGTGAATAAAGTGCTATGAGATGAGAATGTGATTGATGAATGATTTAAAGCACGTGATGGACTGTGATTGTTCTCGGAATGTGAACATTTTACTATGAATGCAAAGGTGAAGAATGATGTGAAATTAAGATTTGCATATGTGCAAATAAGATGTGTTTTCATGGCAGTTGAGAACTGCAACTAAGTGTTGTGTTAAATTAATGTGCTTTGATGTGTATGTTTGATATGTGTATGTGTGAAGTAATTATGTGTGCATGTGCATGCGTATGCAAGACGGTTAAGACCCGTATATGACGGCTGATCACCGTACCAGGGCGGCTAAGACCCGCATATGTTTTCAGGACGGCTAAGACCCGCATATGTTTCCAGGACGGCTAAGACCCGTAAAAATGTTTTCATGGCGGCTAAGCACCGTAAATTATGTGAAAAGTGTCGTTTGAATGTGAATGATGGATTATATGTTTTCAGGGCGGCTAAGACCCGCATATGTTTGCAAGACAGCTAAAAACCGTAAATGTTATAATGAAAGTGATATGTTTGAATGTGAAGGATGATTGATTTGAGATGGATGCTTACATTATAAAGTGATTTAAGTCACGAAATTGAAGTGATCTATTTTCTACGATTTTTATTAAAAGACAAATGTTTTAAGAAAATCTGTTTTATGTGATAAAATGGTGTTTTGGCATGTGTGTGTAAAATCTTCCAAAATTATTTTATGTCATCCCGAGTTTCCCCACCCCACTGAGTGTACTTTTGTCACTCACCCCTCTTTTAAAATGTTTTCAGTTTAGGGATTTTATAGCGTGGGATACGAGCGGTGGATGCTAGTAGCCGATGATCAAAGGTTTCAGAAACTTTCTATTTAAAATGATTAATTTCATGAATTTAAGAAATGTATATTTTATAATTATTCTTGATTTTATTTATCTTTATTCTATTGAAAGAGTGAATTTTTATAAGTAAGTAACATCTCGATTAAGGTGTATTTACAAAAAAAATCGGAACGTTACACTACATAAATAGAACAAGACCTCTGTTATTATAGATGTGCGTCCTCCTAATCATTATATGATAACAGGCATGTATACTCGATATATGTTTCTTTAATTTACCAATGGGTAAGATTTATTTATCAAATCAATAAGCTCGGTAAATTAGGATACAATGTTGTTTATATGGTGTGTTATTGATTATATAATGAAACCATTTCCTAATTATTTAGGATGATGATGTCTCCTCGAGGAGCTCATAAGGATTATCATGTAAACTTTGCAGGTGGATTTATTCCGGCATGATAATAAAGTTGAGTGGTACTACTCTTGGAATTAAATGTTAATTAATTGAATTGTCAGTAATTCATTTAATTAACGGACATTTGATATCTTAAATACGGGGAGATAAACACGTACATAATAAATAGGAGCCCATATTTAATATGGATTTGGGACGGTAGTTCAATAATATCTCTTTAATGGATCGAGTTATTATTGAAAGGATTAAGAAGTGTGTTCAGGCCGAACTAGGACTCCTAATCCTATCAGGAGACCGATTCTTAATCCTCCTCAAGGTTCCTGTTGTAGCCTATAAATAAGCCTTAAGTCAGCCGTTTCTAAACACATGAAAATCTTAGATACGATTTAGTAAAAGGCGGCTGAAAATCTCGAAAGCTCGTTGCCCACACAACATTCAAGAAAAGGTGAGGAATATAGCAGAAGATCGTGAGGTCGAGGCTTCATCGATTGCTTTGTCTACAGTTTTGACCTTAGAACTAATTCGTTTTTCGCTATAAAAAGTATGACTCATTTTCCACTGCGCGTTGTCATATTTTGCATGGACCCCGAGTCGGATAATTGTATAGGGTCAGCGATCCCTCGGTTCCAACACTTAGGAGCTCTGTTGGGATCCGGTGCATTCGTAATGGTATGATTACAACCGAAATAGAATGCACGTTTAATGCTAATATGTTAAAATGGTAAAAAACATAAAAAGAATTACAAAGAGGAAAGTCAGGATGTGGGAAAAAGAGGTGTAATGCGAAATAGAACGTGGCAAAAAAGGGTGCAAAGTGTTTAAATGAGAGACAATATGAGGTAAAAAGGGGTGGAACACGAGGACTTCCTAAGGGGTCACCCATCCTAGTACTACTCTCATGCTTAATTTTAGAGTTCTGATGGGATCCGGTGCATTAGTGCCGGTATGATCGCATCCAAAATAGAATGCGCGTTTAATGCTAATATGTTAAAAAGAAAAAAAATGAAAAAGAATTACAAAGTGAAAAGTTGGGATACGATAAAAAGAGGTTTAATGTGAAATAGAACATGGTAAAAAAGGGTGCAAAGTGTTTAAAACAGATACGAGATGAGGTAAAAAGGGGTGCAACATGAGGACTTCCTAGGGGGTCACCTATCGTAGTACTACTCTCACCCAAGCATGTTTAACTTTAGAGTTTTGATGGGATCCGGTGCATTAGTGCTGATATGATCACATCTGAAATAGAATCCGCGTTTAATGCTAATATGTTAAAAAGGTAAAATAAAATTAAAAGAAAAAAGTCGGGATATGGGAAAAAGAGGTGCAATGCAAAATAGAAAGTGGTAAAAAGGGGTGCAAAGTGTTTAAAAGAGAGACGAGATGAGGTAAAAAGAAGTGCAACACGAGGACTTTCTAGGGGGTCACCCATCCTAGTACTACTCTCGCCGAAGCACACTTAACTTTGGAGTTTTGATGAGATCGGATGTATTAGTGCTGTTACGATCACATCTGAAATAGAATGCGCGTGTAATGCTAATATGTTAAAAAGATTAAAAAGAAAAAGAATTACAAAGAGAAAAATTGGGATACGAGAAAAAGAGATATAATACGAAATAGAACGTGTTAAAAAGGGGTGCAAAATGTTGAAAAGAGAGACGAGATGAGGTAAAAAGGGGTGGAACATGATGACTTCCCAGGGGGTCACCCATCCTAATACTACTCTGGCCCAAACACACATACGCTTAACTTCAAAATTTTGATGGGATCCAGGGCATTAGTGCTGGTATGATTGCATCCGAAATAGAATGTGCATTTAATGCTAATATGTTAGAAAGGCAAAAAAAAGAATTATAGAGACGAAAGTTGGGATGCGGGAAAAAGAGGTGCAATACGATATAGAACGTGGTAAAAAGGTGTGAAAAGTGTTTAAAAGAGAGACGAGATGACGTAAAAAGAGGTGCAACACGAGGATTTCTAGGGAATGACCCATCCTAATATTACTCTCACCCAAGCATGTTTAATTTCAGAGTTTTGATGGGATCTGATGCATTAGTACTAATAAGATCACGTCCGAAATAGAATGCGCATTTAAAACTAATATGTTAAAAAAACAAAAAAAAAGAAAAAGAAATAAAAAAAGGAAAATCGTGATGCGGGAAAAGAATTGCAATGCGAAATAGAATGCGTGTTTAATGCTAATATGTTAAAAAGGAAAAAAAGAGAAAAAGATTAAAAAAAAGAAAAGTCGGGACGAGGCAATAAAAGAGGTGCTACATGAGGACTTCTTAGGAGTTCTGATAGGATCCGGTGAATTATTGCTGGTATGATCGCATTTGAAATAGAATGTGTGTTTAATGCTAATATGTTAAAAAAGAAAAAAAAGAATTACAAAGAGGAAAGTCGGGATGCAGGAAAAAGAGGTGCAAAGTGTTTAAAAGAGAGACGAGATGAGGTAAAAAGAGATACAACACGAGGACTTCCTCGGGGGTCACCCATCCTAGTACTACTCTCACGCTCAACTTTGGAGTTCTGATAGGATCGGTGCATTAATGTCAGTATGATCGCATCCGAAATAGAATGCATGTTTAATGTTAATATGTTAAAAAGGTAAAAAAAGAATTAGAAAAAGAAAAGTCGAGACGTAACAAAACGAGATACAATGTGTAGTGACAACGTGGTAAAAAGAGGTACAAAGTGTTTTAAAGAGAGACTAGGCGAGGTAAAAAAGGGTGCGACAAAAAGATAAAAAAATAACAAAAAGAAAATGAATTAAAAAAAATTAAAGTCGGTACACGGTAAAAGAAGTGTATGCGAAATGATGGCGTGGTAAAAATGAGTGTAAATTTTTTAAAAGAGAGACAAGGTAAAAAGGGGTACAACACGAGGACTTCCTAGAGGTTCATCCATTCTTGTATTACTCTTGCCTAAATACGCTTAACTTCAAAGTTCTGATGGGATCTGATGCATTAGTGCTTGTATGATCGCACCTAAAACAGAATGGGCCTTTAATGTCAATATGTTAAAATGGTAAAAAACAAAAAAAGAATTAAAAAGAAGGAAAGTCGAGCCATGGAAAAAAGAGGTGCAATGAAAAAATGATAACGTGGTAAAAAAGGGTGGAAAGTGTTTAAAAGACAGACGAGACAAGGTAAAAAGTGGTGCAACACGAGGACTTCTTAGGGGGCTATCCATCCTAGTACTAATCTCCCCCAAACAAGTTTATGCTTAACTTTGGAGGTCTGATGGGATTTGGTGTATTAATGTCAGTATGATCGTGCTTGAATTAGAATGCTCGTTTAATGCTAATATGTTAAAAAGGTAAAAAAAAAGAATTAAAAAGAAGAAAGTTTAGATGAGGTAAAATAAGGTGTGCAATACGAGGACTTCGTAGGGGGTCATCTATCCTAGTACTACTCTCGCCCAAACACGCTTAACTTCGGAGTTCTGATGGGATCCAATGCATTAGTGCTGGTATAATCACATTTGAAATAGAATGCGTGTTTAATGCTACTATGTTAAAAAGATAAAAAAAAAAAGAATTAAAAAAATTAAGGCCAGGACGTGTGAAAAAGAGGTGCAATGCGAAGTAGAATGTGGTAAAAAGAGGTGCAAAGTGTTTAAAAGATAGACTTGACGAGGTAAAAAGGGGTGCAACACGAGGATTTCACAGGGGTCACCCATCCTAATACTACTCTCGCCCAAGCATGCTTACGATTAACTTCGGACTTCTGATGCGATCCTAAGCATTAGTGTTGGTATGATTGCACCTGAAGTAGAATGTTCATTTAATGCTAATATGTTAAAAAAGTAAAAAAAAAAGAATTAAAAAAGAAAATTTGGGACTCTGTACCCAAAATAGAATGTGTTTAATGCTAATATGTTAAAAAAGTAAAAAAATAATTAAAAAAAAAGTCTGGACATTGTAAAAAGACGTGCAATGCAAAATCGCGTGGTAAAAAAGAAGTGCAACACAAGGACTTTCCAGGGGGTCACCCATCCTGCTGGTATGTTCGCACCCGAAATAGAAAGTGCATTTAATGCTAATAAGTTAAAAAGACAAAAAAAGAAAATGAATTAAAAAAATGTAAGTCGGGACGCAACAAAAAAAGGTGTAATGTGAAATGACGACGTGGTAAAAAAGAGTGCAAAGTGTTTAAAAGAAAGACGAGACGTTGTAAAAAATGGTGCAACATGAGAACTTTCGAAGGAGTCACTCATTCTAGTACTACTCTTACCTTCTCAGTGGATCACCGATCCTAGTACTACTCTCGCCAAAGCACGATTAACTTCAGAGTTCTGATAGGATCCAGTGCATTAGTACTAGTATGATCACATCAGAAATAGAATGCGTGTTTATTGCTAATATATTAAAAAGGTAAAAAAAAGAATAAAAAAGAAAAGTTGGGACGCGGCAAAAAGAGGGGTGCACGAGGAATTCCTAAGGGATCACTTATCCTAGTACTACTCTCGTCCAAGCACGCTTAACTTTGGAGTTTTGTGGGATCCGGTGCATTAGTGCTGGTATGATCACATCTGAAATAGAATGCATGTATAATGCTATTATGTTAAAAAGGAAAAGAAAAAGAAGAAGAATAAAAAAAAAGAAAAGTTGGGACGCAGTCAAAAAAAGAGGTGCATGAGGAATTCCTAGGGGGTCACCTATCCTAGTACTACTACAGAAAACTAAAAACAGTTTGTAGATGATACTTTTGTGTCTAATATGAGGAATGGATGGTAGCTTTCAGTACCTATTTTGCGGTAAATATATGACTTAGTACTGAAAGAAAGAAAAACCTTTTGGTAAATAGTACAATATTATCATATTTTGTAAATTTTATTAAATATTTTCTTATAAGAATTATGTTTAGTGAAATCAAGATATATTGAATCGTTCGAGATTTTGGAATAAGTCGGAGGAGTGGCATACAGGCTGACCTGGCCACCAGACTATATCGGCACACATAATGTTTTTCATGTATCTATGTTGTGAAAATATGAGTTCGATCCGAGCCATGTTATTAATCAACAATATATAGTACTGGAGAAGGATATAACATGTGAGGAGGTTCCAATGACTATTATAGATAGAAAGGTTCATAAGTTGAGAAATCGAGATGTAAACTTGGTAAAGGTTCAATAGAGTCAGCACAACGTGAATGAAGCAACATGGGAGAAAAAAGAAGAAATGCTCGCTAGATATCCGAATCTGTCAAGTTTTGGTATGTCTCTAAATTTCAAGGATAAAATTTCTTTGTAGAAAGGAAGGATGTAGTACCCACAATTCCTATAAACAATAATAATAATAAATGTTATAATTTATTTATTTTATCAAAACTAATGAATTATGTAGTGATGACACCTCTAGCTAGAATTATTACACTTGGCATATTTGTAGAAGTGTGGGAAGATGGGTTGATTAGGATAGATTTGGAAAATGAAATAAATAAATAAATAAGTCACTCATCTTCATCAAATACACTTTTCCACCATAGCCATTACCGCCACCTTTTCTCATCATCGGTGATAGCATTTTCGGCAAGGTAAACCAGTTACGATGTAGTACTTATCAAGCTCATCATAAATACAAGCTCGGTTTTTAACCCGGTTCCGTCTCCGCCGCGTACGGCCTGTTAGAATGTATACTATAAGTCTAGCTTTTGTATAAACATCTATTTATGATATGAGAATCTTTTATGGTCAAATTTTTGTATTTTATATTTGTTATATATGTTATTGCAATTGTCTAATTAATTTATATTGTAGATAACATGGTGTGTGGTGCCACACAGAAGATCATGTTATCAGTTCCTTATAGATTATAAATGGTAGCTCACAACCGAGATAATTTTGGACAAATTATCAAAATGGTTGTAGTGTAATTTGGTATTAATCTATCTTAATTATAAAATTACACTAGTACATTTTGTATGTGTAACGCCCCGTTTCCTTTTTTTTTAAGGCAAACCTTGATCGAGGCGTTACTTGCATATAGAATTCACTCCTTTAAGAAAAATAAAGATAAATAAATTTCAGAAAAATTTATTATAAAACATACATTTTCGAAATTAATGAAATAAGACATCTCAAATTAAAACCTTTCTTTGACCTTTAACTATCGGCTACAAGCATCCATTGCTCTCACCACGCCCTAAATTCTTTAAACTGAAAACATTTTACATAAAAAGGGGTGAGCGTACAAAGACACTCAGTGGAGTTGATTTGTACAGTGAAAGGGGTACACATAATATTTCTTGAATACTATACATATAATACACGTTGTAGACTCCCGAAGAGTCCCAATGGCAACTGTGGATAGGTTTCCGAAAAATACCTATCAGGGCCCCAAGCCGACCCGATTTGGGCTGTTACACCCCTTTGTATTGGGAATTCCAAAGAATATCCCCTTTTGTTGGGTTTCCAACAAGGAATACCCTACTTGGCTTAATTTTCACACAAAAGTTCTCACATAACACATAAATTGCACATTGGTCACGTTCACGTTGGCCACGTAATTCACATAACACATAAGTACAGAAAAACCTTTCTTAGCGGGTATTATCCTGACTTTCATCCCTTAAACCATTTTCATTGAGATACTTGAAATCAATAGCTCTCAGAATCATATACTTTATTCGAAAACAGTTCAGGTAGCGATAACAGTTTAAGTAAAAATATCATCACATAATTACGGAATTTAAATCACGTAGTCACATTAATTTTCATAAAATTGTACGATTTTTAAAACAGAAAAGGATTTTAACCCCCACCTTTTACGGAAGATGCTTGCAAAATGTCTACTTTTATCCGAGCTTAATTCTTTCCTCCCTTCATAATTTCCTACAAGGCATAAGTGTTCGCTTTAGAATTTAATCGAATTATTATTAATTAAAATATATTCTTAATTTAGGCATTCTTCTGTTAACAGACCATCTAACATGATTTAAATGAAATTATAATGAAAATGTGTTTATTAAAATATTATAAAACTTAATTAGACTTTAATTAGATCTTAGAAGACTTATCTTAGATTCAGGAAAATTCATTATAAAACTTTTGGCCTCAAATAATTCTTGAAGACCTTTAAAATAGTCTTAGAAAATCTAATTATGTACTTTGCGGTTTAACTTAGATATTAAGAAATTTAAATATATTTATGATTATGACGTATCTTACTCAACTATATAATTTAAATTATAAACCTGAATTCAATTAACTGAAATTATAAGTTATTTTAGGAAATATATTTAATTGCATAACATGTTTAGTTAATTATTATTTAAGAGGATTAAAATTGATATTTAATTTGATATTTATAATTAGGCATTTGGTTTATTTATTAAATCATGAAGATCATACATAATGTCTATAATTATGTTTAGGTCTATATTTTAGTCTCAAAAGCAATCTTGCTAAGTATAGGGTCTAACTTAAAATTCCAATTAACTCTTTAGTTAAATTATAATAATTAATGTACTAATACTCAAGTCCAAAATCCGTCCTAAAACTAGGTTTCCTTAATTATTTCGATAAGAAATCTAGGGTTTTATACCCTAATCGGTGATATAAGAAGTCTAAAATAATATAAACTAATTAAAATAATTTATCTTTATTATTTAATTAAAGTCCGGTTTTCATATGTTAAATTCTAGTAATTATATGATAACATTTATAATTTCAATATATATTCTAAATCAAAAATATCATTCTCATAAAGTTCAAGGACCATCTTATAATTACCCATAAGCTCAAGGACTAATATGTGAATGTCCAAAAGTTCAGGGACTTAATTGCTAACTTCCAAAAGTCCAAGGATTAAATTGCTTACTCTCCTAAATCTATATTTTGCAATTGAGTCCCTAGGTTTAGTTAAATTCTTATTTACACCCCCAGCCCAAAACCACCCCTGCACCTCCCCTGACCTTCCCCCGTCTCCCTTACTCCCGCCAGCTGCCGCTGCCGCCCGCCACCTCCACTAACCTCCCGTCGCCGGCGACACCACCCCCAACACAACCGCACTCATCAACACCCAAAGCACCACACGCACAAACTAACCCACACACAGATGCACTGCACAGCATATACATACATATATTTATATAGAATTTCATATATATATAAACATACAACAATCTTGTTCACATGCCGTACGTGATGAAAACGCGATCGGGTAAAAATCCGAACCCATACCTGTGACCGGCTCAACAAGAACTACATCGTAATCGATTTATCTCGCCGGAAAAGCTTCGCCGGTGGTAAAAAAAATGACAGTGAAGATGGTGGTCCATGGCGGTGGTGCAGAGAGAGAGATAAGATATGTACTATTATATATATATATATATTCCTTTTACTTTTCCACTTTGATTTCTTATATGCATATATATATATATATAATAAAGTCAAAGATATAGCTTATACTTATATATATTATGTGTGTATATATCAGTATATATATATATAAATAGATTTTTAGTTTATTATCTATATATATATATATATATTTCATTTCTTATTATTACAATAATTATTATTATTATTATTCAAGTCTCATTTCAACCGTAGAAAATTCTCGTTATATTTTATGTAATTGAATTTTATTTCGGGGTGTTACAGTATGTATTGAGCAGGACCAATTGAGGTTGTTTTATTTGTACTCACTACATAAATAGAACAAGACCTCTGTTATTATGGATGTGCATCCTCTTAATCATTGTATGATAACGGGCATGTATACTCGATATATGTTTCTTTAATTTACCAATGGGTGAGATTTATTTATTAAATCAATAAGCTCGGTAAATTGGGATACAATGTTGTTTATATGGTGTGTTGTTGATTATATAATGAAACTGTGTCCTAATTATTTAAGATGATGATGTCCCCTTGAGGAGCTCATAAGGATTATCATGTCAACCCTGCAGGTGGATTTAATCCGGCATGATAATAAAGTTGAGTCGTACTACTCTTGGAATTAAATGTTAATTAATTGAATTATCAGTAATTCATTTAATTAACGGACATTCGATATCTTAAACACGGGGAGATAAACGCGCACATAATAAATAAAAGCCCATATTTAATATGGATTTGGGACGGTAGTTTAATAATATCTCTTTAGTGGATCGAGATATTATTGATAGACTTAAGAAGTATATTCAGATCGAATTTAGGACTCCTAAGTCTATCAGGAGACCGATTCCTAATCTTCCTCAAGGTCCCTGTTGTAGCCTATAAATAAGCCTCAAGTCAGCCGTTTCTATACACACGAAATCTGAGATACGATTTAGTAAAAGACGGTTGAAAGTCTCGATAGCTCGTTGCCCACACAATGTTTTGAGAAAAAGGCGAGGAATACAACAGAAGATTGTGAAGTCCAGACTCTATCGATTTCTCGATCTACAGTTGTGACCTTAGAACTAATATCGGTGTAAAAGGTATGATTCGTTTATCCACTGCGCGTTAATCATATTTACATGGACCCTTATTCAGATAATCGTATAGAGTCGGTGATCTCTCGATTTCAACAATTGGTATCAGAGCCGTGGTTTTCTGACCCTATACGATTGTGTTAGGATGTATACTATAAGCCTAACTTTTGTGTAAACATCTATTTATGATATGAGAATCTTTTATGGTCAAATGTTTGCATTTTATATATTTGTTATATATGTTGTTGCAATTGTCCAATTAATTTATATTGTAGATAACATGGTGTGTGGTGCCACACAGAAGATCATGTTATCAGTTCCTTATAGATTATAAATGGTAGCTCACAGCCGAGATAATTTTGGACAAATTATCGGAATGGTTGTAGTGTAATTTGGTATTAATTTGTCTTGATTATAAAATTACACTAGTACATTTTGTATGTATTGAGCAGGACCAATTGAGGTTGTTTTATTTATACTGACTACATAAATAAAACAAGACCTCTGTTATTATGGATGTGCGTCCTCTTAATCATTGTATGATAACGGGCATGTATACTCGATATATGTTTCTTTAATTTACCAATGGGTGAGATTTATTTATTAAATTAATAAGCTCGGTAAATTGGGATACAGTGTTGTTTATATGGTGTGCTGTTGATTATATAATGAAACTGTGTCCTAATTATTTAGGATGATGATGTCCCCTTAAGGAGCTCATAAGGATTATCATGTAAACCCTGCAGGTGGATTTATTCCGGCATGATAATAAAGTTGAGTGGTACTACTCTTGGATTAAATATTAATTAATTGAATTGTCAGTAATTCATTTAATTAATGGACATTCGATATCTTAAACATGGGGAGATAAATGCGCACATAATAAATAGGAGCCATATCTAATATGGATAAGGGACGGTAGTTCAATAATATCTTTTTAGTGGATTAAGATATTATTTGATAGGCTTAAGAAGTATATTCAGATCGAATTAAGGACTTCTAAGCCTATCAGGAGACCGATTCCTAATCCTCCTCAGGGTCCCTGTTGTAGCCTATAAATAAGCCTCAAGTCAGCCGTTTTCGAGATACACAGAAATACAGATACACAGATATAAAAATCTGAGATACGTATTAGTAGAAGACGGCTGGGAGTCTCGATAGCTTGTTGCCCACACAACGTTCGAGATAAGGCGAGGAATACAGCAGAAGATCGTGAGGTCCAGGCTTCATCGATTCCTCGATCTACAGTTCTGATCTTAGAACTAATTTCGGTGCAAAAGGTATGATTCGTTTTTCCGCTGCGCGTTAATCATATTTGCATGGATCCCAATTCGGATAATCGAATAGGGTCGGCGATCCGACGGTTCCTACAGATTGAATCGGTTAATTCTATTATGAATCGTATCTTGAAGCATGCGTATTTTAGATCGGATAATAGTAGGATATGTGAGAGATTATGATTTTCTGCAGGAACCCGAAATCCAACTATTATGGTCTGAATGTATGTTTATGTATGAATTAAACCCTCGGACATGTCGAGGTTGTTTTTTGAATGTATGATTGTAATAGTAAAATCACGGAGGTTTGTCGTGTTAGGTTTTAATTTTCTGTTCGATCTAGATTATATGTAAATTCCTTTGTGGAGTATAGGATCGATGGATGTAAACTCTTTCGTGGAGTACAGGGTTAGGGTTGTGATGGAGATTCTGGAGATTCTTTAGGGTTCTGCCCTCTCGCTTCTCTTTCTCCACGATCCAAAGAATCTCTATCGCAACCCTAACCCTAACCTTGTATCTCAGATTTCATGTGTATAGAAACGGCTAACTTGAGGCTTATTTATAGGCTACAACAGGGACCTTGAGGAAGATTAGTAATCGGTCTCCTAATAGGCTTAGGAGTCCTAAATTCGATCTGAATATACTTCTTAAGCCTATCAATAATATCTCGATCCACTAAAGAGATATTATTGAACTACCGTCCCAAATCCATATTAAATATGGGCTCCAATTTATTATGTGCGCGTTTATCTCCCCGTGTTTAAGATATCGAATGTCCGTTAATTAAATGAATTACTGACAATTCAATTAATTAACATTTAATTCCAAGAGTAGTACCACGCAACTTTATTATCATGCCGGAATAAATCCACCTACAGGGTTTACATGATAATCCTTATTAGCTCCTCAAGGGGACATCATCATCCTAAATAATTAGGACACGGTTTCATTATATAATCAACAGCACACCATATAAACAACATTGTATCCCAATTTACCGAGCTTATTGATTTAATAAATAAATCTCACCCATTGGTAAATTAAAGAAACGTATATCGAGTATACATGTCCGTTATCATACAATGATTAAGAGGCCGCACATCCATAATAACAGAGGTCTTGTTCTATTTATGTAGTCAGTACAAATAAAACAACCTTAATTGATCATGCTCAATACATATAAAATGTACTAGTGTAATTTTATAATCAAGATAGATTAATACCAAATTACACTACAACCATTCCGATAATTTGTCCAAAATTATCTCCGTTGTGAGCTACCATTTATAATCTATAAGAAACTGATAACATGATCTTCTGTGTGGCACCACACACCATGTTATCTACAATATAAATTAATTGGACAATTGCAATAACATATATAACAAATGTAAAATGCAAAACATTTGACCATAAAAGATTCTCATATCATAAATAGATGTTTATACAAAAGCTAGGCTTATAGTATACATCCTAACACGGCCGTGGAGGAGAGGCAACCTCTTTCTCTTTTCTCTCCATTTAGCTCTCCTTATGCTGCTGCAGCTGCTCGTTTCTACCGATGTCGTTATTTTTCTTGCCGATGTTCGGTCGCACCGGCGAGCTATGTGAACGGGTGTAGTGGATGGCATTTATGGGGCCGACGTGTTTGGTTGAGAGCCGCTGTAGTGAGCAACGGCATATATGTAATGTTCAACGTATATATATATATGTATACCTCTGTATATATATATATATATATATGTATATTTGTGTGTACGTGTATCAATGTGTGTATGTGTGTGGGTTGAGATTCGGAGGTTGCCGGTGAGTCGAGTGATGAGGGAGCCGGTGCCGAAGTTGTACCGGCGTGGCTGCTGTGGGCCTAGCGGCTGCAGAGGTGTATATATATGTGTGTATACGTGTGTGTTGATATATATATGTATTGGTGTGTGTATGCGGTGGTGTTGTGTCACCGGCAACAGCAGGCGACGACGGACAGAGCAGGGACAGCGGCGGTAGGGGGTGGTTTTGGGGGTAGGGGTCTCATTCGTAAATTAGATTAAACTCAGAGACCCAATTGCAATCCCTAATTTTAGGATAAATAGCAAATCAACCCCTCAACTTATGGAAATTATAAAATAGTTCCCGAACTTTATAAGATATGTATAAAGATCCCTAGACTTATGAACAATAGCAAACTGACCCCCAGAATTCCTAGAAACTACAGAATGGACCCTAAACTTTGCAGAAATTATAGAATCACCCCTAGACTTTGATAAAATGACAGAATGGACCCTAGAACTTGCAGAAATTATATTATGACCCTAGAATTTGATAATTATTATATTTTATGTCCTACAACATTATAAAATAATAGTTTGGCAGCAAATTTGACTTTAAACGTGACGAATTAACCTTTAAGCAAGAAAACCCTAATTTTAAGGGTATGATCCACTAATCTTAATTTTCAGTAAACCCTAAATCTAGAATCGTCATCTATCAACCTTCTCAAAGGATTAATTTTATATATTTAATTATAAACAAGTAAATCAAAAGATAAGTCACGTTTCTATACTTTGTAGGGAATACGAGCGAAGGGCGGGAATAAGGAGGGATAAAACAGAAAGCTTTTGAACAAGAATTGTGATGTATCCAAGGTGGGGGTAATTGTTTATTACGGTATTTATATTTCTTTCAAGGTATTTAAAATATGAAATATTATATTGAATGAAATGAAGCATATATACATGTTATGTGAATAAGGTACTATGAGCTATGATGTTTTGATATGATGAATGAGATGACTCAATGTTTATTTTATACAAGACAAATGTGAAAATGCGTAAAAATTACAAGTTTCACGAGATTTGATTTATTACTCAATGATTGTTGTAAAATAAATGAATTTGTGAGTTGGATGGTTATTGTGATTTGAAGTCGTGAGTGTTATCAAGTGATATTTTGGTGACATGAAAATTAGTTAATTATATATGGAATTATATGGTGTGTTGTACACGGGGTGCTTTGTGCACGGAATTATATGGTGTTATATACACGGGGTGCTTTGTGCACGAAATTATATGGTGTTGTGTGCACGTGGTGTATGGTGTTTTGTGCACGGGGTGTTTTGTGCATGGAATTATATGGTGTTGTGGGCACGTGGTGTATGGTATTGTGTGCACGGGGTGCTTTATGTACGGAATTATATGGTGCTGTGTACACGAAATTCATGCTGGGATATAATCCGAGGTGCTGTGTGCACTAAATATATTAGAAATGAACTAGGTGAGTGTGGAGTGTTAGAAATGAAATAGATGATCCCAAAAGGGGATGTATGGAAAAAGGGATAAAGAATCATATTATCATGTATAATTTCTACTTACTGAGATTTATCTCACCTGATTTATAAGTATTTATGGTTTTACTCCCTTAATGCAGATTAACCCCACTGAGTGTTTCACACACTCACACCTTTTATGTTAAAATTATTTTCAATTTAAAGAGTTTAGGACGTGGTGTGCGAGCGGAGGATTCTGGTAGCTGATAGTCAAAGGTTGTAGAAGATTTTTTAAAGAAACAGGGTGTTACATAATGTAATGCGTTCATCATAATTTTATATAATTTAAGAGCTCACACTTAATTATTTATAATTACACACTAAATAAATTTTATAAAACCGTTACTTCAACCTAGTGAAGCAAGGCAGAATAGTGCCTTTCAGTGAAGACTTCTGGCTCAGATGGATTCGGATTCCAAAGATCAACTAAAAATTGGATGTCCTATCAGGAGTTCATTTAAGACTAGTGGAAAGGCTCGAGAGAAAAAGAAAGGGAAAAGAAAAAGAAGAAGCAGAAAGAAGAGCTGTTGAAAGAAGACCTGAAGAATCGTCTACAAGAAGGTCCCTGTTTCAGCAGTAACCATACTGCAAGTATCTTGTAATTCAAAAGGATAGCTAGTACATCTTCTTAGTTTTATTTTTGTACTTTGTAAAAATTTCTTTCCTTAATGAAGAAATTTTATTTTCTGTTTTATGATCAAGTTCATACCTTATGAACCTTTGCATACTTCTTAAATTCTGATTGTATGAGATGAAGCATAAAAATGATACATCTCTGATGAATTCAGGATTAGCTTACTTTTCTGGTATAAACCTATAATATCTTGACAAATATGATAAATGCAAAGTAATAACTCTTATCATGAAAGAAATAATGTAAAGGGTTTTGTCATCAACAAAAAGGGAAAAATTATTGGGATTTCAGTGTTTACATTTTGATAAGCAAACCAACCTTGTAATAGGAAGTTGGAGTACCCTATTTTTCATAGTGTTCAAGTGAAAACATATAGACTAGGATTGAGTTTGTAAGTTATGTTTCTGAAAGATGGAGGATCTCAAAGAAGTGTTGTATCAAGAGAAGAATGAATGAAGAAACTGCAAGAGGAAGTTACAGCAATGCAGCAGCAAGAAGAAAAAGATGCTACACTGCAAGTAGAAGTTACATTAACGTTACAAGTAGAAGTTACAGTAGCACTGCAAGAATAAGTTACAACAGTACAGTAAGTTAAAGTTGCTGCAAGAAGTTCCAGGTTGCAGAGCAAAAGTCAAGACCTGCTGCATACTCCAACAAACCTCGGACATAATAATAGAAACAACTTCCTGTAATTCGAGGAATTATAAATGCAGTATGAGGAATAAAAATAAAAGCAACTTAGAAAAGAACCGGTTGAGATAAGATCAAAGTTGCAGTTGTAGAGCCAATGAAGAGATGACACGTGGACTGACAGGCTGTAGAAAGCTCCAAGACGCAACCACCGCATTAAATGCACTGAGAAGATAAGTCAAAAAACATTAAATACTAAGCCATGCCTTTGATCAGAACCTTTATTTCAAATGAGAGATATTTTTTTCAACGGATAACTTTCTACAAGTATAAATAGAAGTCAAGTTGCACTGAAGTTGGTTACTGAAACATTTGCACTAAAAAAGATCAAACTTCATCAAACTATTCTCTCAAGCATTCTTTCAAGTTTTAGTCACTCGACCTAATGAAGTAAACAAGCTCAACTTCAAAGATCCGAAGAGGATTTAGAAGATCACTTCACTGTACCAGTAGAAGAAATAATAAACATATACTTTAACCTATTTGTTGTGTGCTAGGTTATTTTAGGTGTCGTCAGTTGATAGGATTTATCCTTGCTGATTGTATTTAGTTGTTTAGGAGAAAGACAACTTTCCTGTGTGGGAATTTAGAAATCCTAAGTGGATTTGCCTTTAAAACTTGCAGCAGCTATGTGTAAGGTGAGTTCTAATAGGTGTTAACTTGTTAGATTGATAGATTGTTAGGTGGTATCCTGTAAATCAATCTTGTTTAACGAAGTTCCTACTTAGGGAAACAGTAGAGTGGACGTAGAAGGATTATACTACCTTCAAACCACTATAAACTATAAGTGTTTTAATTGCTTTATATTTTCTATGCTGCATCTTGTGTTTATCTTATCATAAGCATAAAAGAATCTTCATAAGAAAACATATTTGAGAAAACAAGCCTTCAGTCAAAGTATATTTTTTCTGCGGCAAGAACTCTTAGATACAGCGTACTGCACTGCATCTTAGTGTTGTAAGTTATATCATCATGTACTGTAAGTTCAAGTAACTTACAGTGTAGTGAGTTTGTAATGTTTTTCAAAATCGACAAAGCTTCATTCATCTCCCCTCCTCTCTGAACCTCCGAGACCACTTAGGACCAACAAGTGGTATCAGAGCAAGTTGGGTTAAGAACCAACTTATCTTGTCACCTACCCAGGTCTAACCTTTTGCTTGCTATTTTCTCTGCATCTTTGTGAAAAACTCTTTTTTCTAACATATCATGGATTCTTCAAATCATAAGTTACCTATATTTTCCATAAAAGAATATGATGACTGGAAGATATGAATGCATGCACATCTTTCAACAATGAATGATGAAATATGGACAGTCATCACTGAAAGACTAATCATTCCTACAAAGGTGAATCATATGCTAGGAAGAGATATGTAGGAAGGAGCACCTCCACCTCCTAAGTTCCTGACCAAGCCAAGACAGGAATGGAACAATAAAGATAGGAAGAGAGCCAACTAGGACAATGTGGCTAAGAATGTCTTATTCATAACCTTGGATAAAGGAACTTTCAGCAAGGTCAAGACATGCAAGACATCCAAGGAGATTTGAAAGAAGTTGGAGCAAATTTGTGAGGGTACAGAACTCACAAAAGACAACAAGATCTCCAATGCCACCCAATTATTTGAGCTCTTTGAAATGAAGAATGAAGAGAATCTGGAGCAACTTGACTTAATGTTCACTTTAATAGTGAATAAACTTGAAGCATTGGGCAAACACTATCCTCAGAAGGAGAAGAACATGAAAGTGCTAATAGCCCTTCCAGCTGAATGGGATAGCAAGACAACCGCTATGAGAGTTTCAATGGACCTGAAAGCATTTGAGTATGATATCAACAGAAGAAAGAATGAGGTAGAAGAGTCAAGCTCCAAGGTCACTGCCTTAACAGCAAGAAGTCCAAAAGATACAGCAACTGTAAGTTACAGTAAACAGACTGAGCTGTCTGCAGAAGATGCAGAAGAAGACATGGCACTACTCTTGAAGAAATTCAAAATATTCATGAAGAACAATAATAGGAGTGATTTCAGAAGAAGTCATCCCTCACATCAGTTATCTCACTCTCCTCAATCGAATACAAATACTTCTGACTTATTCTACAACTGCAGAAAGCCTGAACACTATGTAAGAAGCTGCCCACACCCAACGGTCCATAAGTATCCTGAATGAGAGAGAGACTAGAGAAGAGAGAAGAGAAGAAATGACAGACAAAAAGCTAAGAGCTCTCCTTGGGAAATGGAGAAAGCCAAATATACAACAGTCTCCAAGGAAATACTGAAAGCTGTAGAATCATCTGATAGTGACAGTGAAACCTCATCCTCAGATGAAGAAGCACTAATCTACCTGATGGCAAAAGACTACAAAGATAGTGGAGATAATGAGGTAACTTATCAACCTCTGTCTATGCCTGAAAAAGAGGAGCTGAACATGATCCATTCCCTCAAAAGGATCATGAGTGACTTTGAGCAGATAAACTCAACTCATGAGGAGCTGAAGTTTGAAAATGAGAACCTGAGAAGCAAAAACATTAATCTAGCAAAGATGCTATTAGCATTTGAGTCTAACAACTCAAGATGCAGTAAGCTTCAGAAAGAGGTCTCAATGCTCAATCTGCTGGTCACTAAGCTAGAGTATGAGAAGGAAAACTTACAAGCAACAATTAGAATCTTCAGCAAGTCTGCTAAGGATGCGATAGAGTGTTTATTGATGGCCAGGAGTTCATTTGAGAAAACTGGCTTAGGATATAGTGCACATACCTCTCATGATACAACAAGCTCATCCAAAGTTGTGTTGTTTGTTCAAGCTGAAACTCCAATGGAAAATGAGTTACTAAGTAACTTTGAAAAGACCTTGAACAAACCAACATTAATGGACAAGGAAAAAAAACCTTTGTGCTCAACTATAGGAAGTAAGTTTGTATATAAGAGTTAGCTGCAGCAGAAGTAATCTACTGTAAGTAGCAAGAAGATACAACAATCCACAAAGTTGCAGCACAAAAATCTTTACCCCACCAATACTAAGATTCTTATGTCTAAACCTCAAAGAGGACATATTATAGGGAAGTATGGTGTAAGAACACACTATAAAAATATTGGTAACACACATATAGTTTCTGCACACACTTTTAACAAGCAGTTCTTGAACAAAATTGCCTACAAAAAGAAAACAAACAATACTTACAGAAAAGTCATTTCTGTTAAGAAAGTTTGAGTTCCAAAAGAAACTAACCACAAAGGACCCATACAAATATGGGTACCTATATCTATTTGAATTGGTTACAGGTTTCAGTGCCAAGATGCAGCAGTAAAGTATGGTATATTGACAGCGGCTGCTCAAGGTACATGACTGGCAACAAAGAAGCCTTAAAAGATTTTCTACCATGCAAATGACTGAAGGTCATCTATGGAGATGATTCCAAAGAAAGCACAAAAAGAAGTGGAAATCTTATCAAAGGACATATTAAGATTAAAGATATATCCTATGTAAAAGGACTCAGATACAACCTACTAAGCATCAGTCAATTTTGTGATAAGGGATACACTGTGGAGTACAACCTAAACAAGTGCCAAATCAAGGACAACAAATCTAATGAAGTCAAGCTTATAGGAATAAGAAGAGGAAATATATATCTTACAGATTGGAGCTCTTATATTCAACATGTATACTTCATAGTAAAGAGTCCACTAGAGCTAAGCTGGCTATAGCACAAAAGGCTTAGTCATTTGAACTTCAAAATCATAAACAAGTTGGCAAGAAAGGGACTTGTAAGAGGACTGTCAGATTTGGCATTTAAGAAAGAAAACATTTATGGAGCTTATCAGAAAGGCAAACAAGTTAGAAGCTCTTTCAAAGACAAGTTACAGAAGTCATCTCACAGGATTCAAAAGTTATAGAGCCATGCCTTTGATCAAACTGTAGGAACCGCCGGATCGCCGACCCTTATTCGATTATCCGAATCGGGGTCCATGCAAATATGATTAACGCGCAGCGGAAAACGAATCATACATTTTGCACCAAAATTAGTTCTAAGGTCAGAACTGTAGATTGAGGAATCGAAGAAGCCTGAACCTCACGATCTTCTGCTGTATTCCTCGCCTTATCTCGAACGTTGTGTGGGCAACGAGCTATCGAGACTTTCAACCGTTCTTCTCTAGATCGTATATCAGATTTTTCTGTGTCTGTCACCCTAGAAATGGTTGACTTGAGGCTTATTTATAGGCTACAACAGGGACCTTGAGGAGGATTAGGAATCGGTCTCCTGATAGGCTTAGGAGTCCTTAATTCGATCTGAATATACTTCTCAAGCCTATCAAATAATATCTTAATCCACTAAAAAGATATTATTGAACTACCGTCCCTTATCTATATTAGATATGGCTCCTGTTTATTATGTACGCGTTTATCTCCCCATGTTTAAGATATCGAATGTCCATTAATTAAATGAATTACTGACAATTCAATTAATTAATATTTAATTCCAAGAGTAGTACCACTCAACTTTATTATCATGCCGGAATAAATCCACCTGCAGGGTTTACATGATAATCCTTATAAGTTCCTCAAGGGGACATCATCATCCTAAATAATTAGGACACGGTTTCATTATATAATCAACAGCACACCATATAAACAACATTGTATCCTAATTTACCGAGCTTATTGATTTAATAAATAAATCTCACCCATTGGTAAATTAAAGAAACATATATCGAGTATACATGCCCGTTATCATACAATGATTAAGAAGACGCACATCCATAATAACAGAGGTCTTGTTTTATTTATGTAGTCAGTACAAATAAAACAACCTCAATTGGTCCTGCTCAATACATACAAAATGTACTACTGTAATTTTATAATCAAGACAGATTAATACCAAATTACACTACAACCATTCCGATAATTTGTCCAAAATTATCTCGGCTGTGAGCTATCATTTATAATCTATAAGGAACTGATAACATGATCTTCTGTGTGGCACCACACACCATATTATCTACAATATAAATTAATTGGACAACTGCAATAACATATATAACAAATATATAAAATGCAAACATTTGACCATAAAAGATTCTCATATCATAAATAGATGTTCATACAAAAGCTAGGCTTATAGTATACATCCTAACACAAACTACTTCAAATTCAAAAGAGAGATGTCTCCTTCAACGGACATCTTCTCCTACAAGTATATATAGAGGAAGAGATACACTAAAGCTGGTCACTGAAAACTGAACTAAATCTTCTGATACAAAAACATTCGAGCAAAAATTCACAAGCTTTCAAGATACATATATTCAAGCCTACTATCAGTTTCAGTCACTCAACCTCTGAAGTGAAGCAAGCCCAGTGCTGAAAGATCCATCAACGGATTCAGAAGCTCACTTTGTCGCACCAGTTGAAGAAACCTTTTTATTTCTCTTAACCTTATTGTTGTGTGCTTAGGCTATTTTAGTGGTGTCGAACAGTTGATAGGAGATATCCTTGCTGTTCGTATAAGTTGTCTAGAGTTAGGCAATTTCCCTATGTGGGAGTGTAGAACCCTGTATGGGTTAGCCTTTGAAGTTTGCAGTTACTGTGTGTACGCTGGACTTCAGTAGTTGGTTGCTTTGTAAAGTTGATAGATTGTTAGGAGAATCCTGTAATTCAATCTTGCTTAACAAAGTTCATGCTGGAGGAGCAGTAGAGTGGACGTAGAAGGATTACACCACCTTCGAACCACTATAAGCCATACGTGTTTAATTGATTTACTTATTTGTGTCTTTACCTTCTGATCTTACATATCACATAAACATTAAACGTTTTTGAAATAAACATATTGAGAAAATCAGCCTTGTGTTGTAAACGTTACTTTTCCGTTGCGTATAAAACTCTAAGTTACAGCATGCAGCACTGCATCCTAGTGTTGTAAGCAGTAACAATCTGACGCTGCAAGTTCAAGTAACTTGCAGAGCAGAAAAGTTTTCCATTGTTTTGCAAAATCGACCAAGGTTCATTCACCCTCCCCCCTCTGAACCTCGGACACCACTTGGGACCAACAAGTGGTATCAGAGCAAGTTGGGTTAAAAGCCAACTTATCTGGTCACCTACCCAGATCCACCTTAGTCTCGCTGCTTTCTCTGCATCTAAAACTCATTCTTACAGCATATCATGGATTCCTCGAATCACAAGTTACCCATGTTTTTCATAGAAGAATATGACGATTGGAAGATAAGAATGCAGGCACATCTTTCAGCAATGAACGATGAAATATGGATGGTCATCACTGAAGGACCAATAATACCCACAAAGGTGAATCCAATGTTTGGAAGAGATCAAGCCAAAGGAGAGCAGCCACCACCTAACTTCCTGCCCAAACCACGTCAAGAGTGAGGAAATGAAGACAGGAAAAGAGCCAACCTAGATAATGTGGCAAAGAATGCTCTGTTTATAACTTTGGATAAAGACATGTTTAGCACAGTCAAGACTTGCAGAACATCCAAAGAAATATGGGAAAAGCTGGAGCAAATATGTGAGGGGACTGAGCTCACTAAAGACAACAAGATCTCCAACGCTACCCAACTATTCGAGCTCTTCGAAATGAAGAATGAAGAGACTCTTCAGCAACTAGACTTGAGGTTCACATCCATAGTGAATGAACTAGAAGCTCTGGGCAAACACTACACTCAAAAGGAGAAAAACATGAAGGTGTTAAGAGCCCTACCCGCTGAGTGGGACAGCAAGACCACTGCCATGAGAGTGTCTATGGATTTAAAATCCATGAGTACATTCGACCTATTCTCCGACCTCAAAGCATTCGAATATGACATCAACAGATGGAGAAAGGAGTCCGAAGAGTCAAGCTATAAAGTTACAGCGCTAACTGCCAGAGGCTCCAAGGATACAGCAACCGCTAGTTGCAGTAAGCAGACTGAAGTTACAGCAGAATTTGCTATAGAAGATATGGCTTTGCTTCTAAAGAAATTTAGAAGGTTCATAAAGAGCAACAACAATAGCAACAACATCAACCTCAACAAGAGGAATGACTTCAGAAAAAGTCATCCACCTCCTCAGGTATTCTCTTCTCCACAATCAAATATAAGCAATGTTGACTTATGTTATAACTGCAGGAAACCAGGGCACTATGCAAGAAACTGTCTATACCCAACAGTGCACAAGTATCCTGAAGGAGAAAGAAAGCAGAGGAGAGATAAGAGAAGAGAGGAAATGCACAAGCTTCGAGCTCTCATATGAGAGATGGAAAAGGCAAATGATACAGTAGTTTCGAAGGAAGTACTAAAAGCTGCAGAATCCTCTGACAGCGACACTGAGACTTCATCCTCTGATGAAGAAGCGCTGATATGCCTGATGGCTAAAGACTATGAGGACAGCGAAGAAGATGAGAGAAGAGAGAAAAGACACAAGCTTCGAGCTCTCATAGGAGAGATCGAAAAGACCAAGGATACAGTAGTTTCGAAGAAAGTACTGAAAGCTGCAGAATCCTCTAACAGTGACACTGAGACCTCATCCTCTGATGAAGAAGCGCTGATATGCCTGATGGCTAAAGACTACGAGGACAGCGAAGAAGATGAGGTAATCTATCAACCGTTGTCCATACCTGGAAGTGAGGAGCTGAACATGATCCACTCTTTAAAAAGGATCATGAGTGATTTCGAGCAGATCAACTCAATTCATGAGGAACTAAAGGTTGAAAATGAGAACCTGAGAATTGACAATGAGATCCTTCAAAGCAAGAATATTGATATTGCAAAAATGCTGGCTGCACGTGAGTCTGATAACTCAAGGTGTAGTGAGCTGCAAAAAGAAGTCTCTAGATTAAATCTGCTGGTTACTAAGCTAGAATTTGAGAAGGAAATCTTGCAGTAAAAAATAAGTACGTTCACCAAATCATCTAAGGACACAAGAGATTGCATAAATCAAAACAAAAATCATTTTGAAAAATCGGGCTTAGGTTACAGCAATCACAGCTCTCAGAATACAGCAAGTACATCCAGAGCTGTAAATTTTGTTCAAGCTGAAACCCCATTGGTGAAAGAGTTACTATGTAACTCTGTGAAGATCGTGAACAAGACAGCAATAATGGATAAGGGGAAGAAACCCCAATGCTCAACTGCAGGAAGTAAGCCTACATTTAAGAACTGGCTGCAGCAGAAGCTATCTGTTGTATGCAGCAACCAACTAAGTTGCAGCACAGAAGAAACTTTCCCACCTATACTGAGACTTACATGTCTAAACCTCAAAGAGGATATACTCAAGGGAAGTATGGTGGAAGACTACACCAGAAAAGTGTTGGTAACACATTCGTTAGCTCTGCACACACATTTAACAGGCAATTCAAAAGCAGAACTGCATATACTCAGAGAACCAACAAATCTTACAGCAAAATAGTGACTCTTAAGAAAGTTTGGGTTCCTAAAACAACTAACCCCAAAGGACCCATACAGATATGGATACCTAAATCTTTCTGAATTTATTACAGGTTTCAGTGCCAGGTCGCAGGGGTGATGTATGGTACATTGACAGCGGCTGCTCAAGGCAAATGACAAGCAGTAAAGATTCTCTGAAAGACTTCTAAGAATGCAAAGGATCAAGGAAACATAAAGATCAAGGATGTATCCTATGTAAAAGGACTCAGATACAACCTTCTGAGCATCAGTCAA
Organism: Scutellaria barbata; assembly: GCA_028654395.1. Classification (NCBI taxonomy): domain Eukaryota; kingdom Viridiplantae; phylum Streptophyta; class Magnoliopsida; order Lamiales; family Lamiaceae; genus Scutellaria; species Scutellaria barbata. The sequence goes on along the minus strand of CM053644.1, from coordinate 11,903,447 downwards.
TTCTGTGACAAAGGATACACAGTGGAATTCAACCTCAACAAATGCTTAATCAAAGACAGCACCACAAATGAAGTCAAGCTTATAGGAACAAGAAGAGGAAACATCTATCTAGCTGATTGGAACTCTTCTACTCAACCTACATGCTTCATTGTGAAGAGTCCACCAGAGTTGAGCTGGGTGTGGCACAAGAGGTTAAGCCATCTGAACTTCAAGACTATCAACAAGCTAGCAAGAAAAGGCCTTGTAAGAGGATTGCCAAACGTAGCATACAAGAAGGAAAATATCTGTGGAGCTTGTCAGAAAGGAAAACAAATTAAGAGCTTATTCAAAAACAAGTCTCAAAAGTCATCTCACAGGATCTTAGATCTTCTACACATGGACCTTTTTGGACCAGTAGAACCAGTAAGCTTAAGCGGGAATAAGTACTCTCTCGTAGTTGTAGATGACTACTCCAGATACACTTGGACAATCTTCCTTGTGAAGAAGTCTGAAACTTAAGACAAGCTACCTGATCTCATGAAGAAAATCCAGAATGAAAAGAGCTTGAGTATTGTGAAGATTAGATCAGACAGAGGAACTGAGTTCACAAATAAATTTATTGAGAAATTCTGTTCTGATAATGGTATTCGACATGAATACTCTGCTGCAAGAACACCTCAACAAAACGGTGTAGCTGAAAGGAGGAATAAAACCCTCAAGGAAGCAGCAAGGACAATGATAGCTGAAGCAGAAGTACCCAAGAGATTTTGAGCTGAAGCAACTAATACTGCTTGCTACACACAGAACATATGTCTAATCAACAAGGATCTAGACAAAACTCCTTATGAAATCTAGAATGGATATACTCCAAATATCTCTTATTTGCATATCTTTGGATGCAGGTGCTATATTCTTAACAATAGAAAGGAATATCTGAAGACTTTTGATGCGAAGTCAGATGAAGGAGTATTTCTAGGTTACTCTGCTGTAAGTAGAGCCTTCAGGCTTCGAAGATCAAGCAGAAGAGAAGGTGTTCCGGCTACATAAAGCCCTGTATGGACTTAAGCAAGCTCCGAGAGCTTGGTATGACACATTATCTCTCTATCTGCTGGAGAATGGTTTCTAGAAAGGAACAATCGACAAGACGCTATTTAGAATACAGGATGGAGAAAGTGTACTGCTAGTACAGATATATGTGGATGACATCATCTTCGGATCCACCAACAAAGAGCTATGTGAAAAGTTCTCCAACCTGATGCAGTCAAAGTTCGAGATGAGTATTATGGGAGAATTAAGTTTCTTTCTCGGGCTGTAAGTAAAATAGCTGTCTACAAGAACCTTTATAAGTCAAGTCAAGTACACGAAGGAGCTTATCAAAAAATTTGGCATGGAGAATGGTACAGCAACATCAGTTCCCATGTCGACATCAATAAGCCTTGACAAAAATGAAGATGGTAAAGACGTTGATATCACAAAGTACAGACGCCTAATCGGATCCTTACTGTATCTTACAGCAAGCAGGCCAGACATCATGTTTGCAGTAGGAGTCTGTGCAAGATTTCAAGCGGCACCAAAGGAATCACATCTTTCAGCGGTCAAAAGGACTATCAAATATCTGAAAGGAACTAAAGAAGTAGGCCTATGGTATCCCAAGGAAGGAGGATTCAAGCTTAAAGGCTACTCTGATTCAGATTATGCAGGCTGCAAGATGTTAGGATATATACTATAAGCCTAGCTTTTGTATGAAACATCTATTTATGATATGAGAATCTTTTGTGGTCAAATGTTGGCATTTTATATATTTATTATATATGTTATTGCAATTGTCCAATTAATTTATATTGTAGATAACATGCTGTGTGGTGCCACACAGAAGATCATGTTATCAGTTCCTTATAGATTATAAATGTTAGCTCACAGCCGAGATAATTTTGGACAAATTATCGGAATGGTTGTAGTGTAATTTGGTATTAATCTGTCTTGATTATAAAATTACACTAGTACATTTTGTATGAATTGAGCAGGACCAATTGAGGTTGTTTTATTTGTACTGACTACATAAATAAAACAAGACCTCTGTTATTATGGATGTGCGTCCTCTTAATCATTGTATGATAACGGGCATGTATACTCGATATATATTTCTTTAATTTACCAATGGGTGAGATTTATTTATTAAATCAATAAGCTCGGTAAATTGGGATACAGTGTTGTTTATATGGTGTGCTGTTGATTATATAATGAAACCGTGTCCTAATTATTTAGGATGATGATGTCCCCTTGAGGAACTCATAAGGATTATCATGTAAACCCGGCAGGTGGATTTATTCCGGCATGATAATAAAGTTGAGTGGTACTACTCTTGGAATTAAATATTAATTAATTGAATTGTCAGTAATTCATTTAATTAATGGACATTCGATATCTTAAACACGGGGAGATAAACACCCACATAATAAATAGGAGCCATATCTAATATGGATAAGGGACGGTAGTTCAATAATATCTTTTTAGTGGATTCAGATATTATTTGATAGGCTTAAGAAGTATATTCAGATCGAATTAAGGACTCCTAAGCCTATCAGGAGACCGATTCCTAATCCTCCTCAAGGTCTCTGTTGTAGCCTATAAATAAGCCTCAAGTTAGCCGTTTTCTACACACAAATACACAGAAATACAGATACACAGACATAAAAATCTGAGATACGTATTAGTAGAAGACGGTTGAAAGTCTCGATAGCTCGTTGCCCACACAACGTTCGAGATAAAGGTGAGGAATACAGCAGAAGATCGTGAGGTCCAGGCTTCATCGATTCCTCCATCTACAGTTCTGATCTTAGAACTAATTTCGATGCAAAAGGTATGATTCGTTTTCCGCTGCGCGTTAATCATATTTGCATGGATCCCGATTCAGATAATCGTATAGGGTCGGCGATCCGGCGGTTCCTACACAAGATTGATCGGAAGAGCACCAGTGGGACGTGTCAGTTTCTGGGAAATAGACTCATTTCATGGTTCTGCAGGAAGCAAACTTTAATTGCAACATCTACAGCAGAAGTAGAGTATGTTGCAGCAGGAAGTTGATGTGTGCAAATCCTCTGGATACAGCAGAAACTTAGGGATTATGGAATTCAAGAAAGAGAGACTCCAATTCTCTGTGATAATACAAGTACTATTGCAATTACCCATAACCCTGTTTTTCACTCAAGAATGAAGCACATTGATATACGTCATCACTTTATAAGAGACCACGTAGAAAAGAAGGATATTATGCTTGAGAAAGTTCACACGGATCTCCAGCTTGCAGATATATTCACTAAGCCCTTAAGTGAATTGAGGTTTTCTATGCTTAGAAACGAGCTGGGAATTCTTAAGTTATGAGGAGAAAAAGAAAGTGCAAAGATCAAGGGGGAACATCTGCATGCTTGCGAGAAGCAGTAAGTATAGTGCTATAAGCTACGCCTTCTTACAGTGCTGGGTTGAAACAGTGCTGCATTATATATTCTTACAGTACAGCAGAAATTGGGAGTTCAAGCAGCACCAGGTTACAGCATTTATTTCAAAAGAGTATTGATTACTCTGCAACCTCGTACTAAGGATGCTGCAATCTTAAAAAGTCATTTATTTAGGCGGCAAAGGACATGTCTTTCAGCATTAAATGCAAAGTCTGCGCATGTCAGAAGTGAAAAGGTTACGCTCAGTAGCCCACGCGCCTTGTAATAATTAAAGCGATGATTTGACATCTGCGCTTTTTCTTGGACCGTAAGATCAATTCTCTTTGAATTTTTTCAACCGTCGATCTTACTCCATAAACCCCATAACCACGCTTTTCAAAATCATTATTCACCATCACCCGAAGAGAGAGAAGTTTCATTTCGCAAGAATTTTCCTAAGTCCAAATCTTCGAACTCTTCATCTTTTCTCTTTAAGAAAGCTATGGCAGCCAGGCAAACCATCGTCTTGGAAGGACGTCTGATCAACCAGGAACATGTCTATACATCTAGGCTGTACGATGAAGCCCTCGTTAGAAGAATCTTCGATGTTTTTCAGCGGACCCAAGTCCTAAGGCTGCTGACAACCGTTTACGTTGGCTTCTCTGTAGAGTCAGTACAGAGGTTCTACTCCTACGCCAGGCAGGCGAAGGACAGGAACTGCATCCTATTCAGGATGGATGCAGGCGAGGAAGAGCGGTCTCTAACCGTTAGAGACATCACTACCACCTTCAGCATTTCCGTCGGAGGTATGACCCCCAGTCAGTTGCTGAACTATGGGGAGGCATCTACTCAAGAGATGTGGGATCTCTTTTGAGTAAGGGATGCAGGGGCTGAAATCAAGAGAAGCGCCCCAAAGAAGCTCTTCAAGCCGGAGTTTGAACTGCTTCATGATATTTGTGCATACCCCATTGAAGGCCTAACAGGGAGTTATGACAAGTGCATAGATCTCTGGTTCCGGATCATGTCTGCTATCATGGCCAGAGAAAAGGTGAACTGGGTGAGGTTCATCATGAAGAGGCTGTGGGAGGAAGCAGATAAGATAACGGAGCGTCGGAACTACGGTATCACCATCTGTTCTCTGCTCTGCAAGCTTGGTCTTCAACTTGCAGCACCGACCCCCATCCCCCTCGGGAAATATCTAGGGGAGAAGAAGAAGGGTAAGACCCAACCGAAGACAGCAGAAGCTGGGGCAGCAAGGAAGAAAACCAAAGATAAAAAGAATGCTACCCTGACCCTACAAGATGAAGCAGTATGCAGCAAGAGAAACGAGAAAGAAGAGGACATTCAAGATCCTCTTCCCGTCATCAAGAGAAGTTCAGAGAAGACTGTACCTGAAACTGAATCCTCATCTTCTGATGACGATGAACCCTTGGTGAGAAGGGCCCCACGCAGCAAGAAGAAGGCTGCTGCAGCTGCTGCTTCCCAACGCTCTACAACAAGCTTGGCTGTAGTTGCTGTTGAGGATGAGTCTCATCAGCCCCGGAATTAAGAAGGAGCTCTTGATTCCCAACTCTCTACACCTTCTGAGGTGGTAGAAAATCTTGGGGATAAGTCACATCAGCTTCAGGAGCCATATCAACTCCGGGACAAGTCAACTGAAGAAGAAGCTCGTCTACAAACAAAAGCTTCAGTGCTTGATCCCACATTTCCAGCGGCTAGAAATATGGAGCTGCAATAAAATCTCTGGAGAGAGATACGGCTGGCTAAGGGGGAAATCCTGTTGAAGTGGAAGGATTTCCTGACAGTCGAGCAAGCTGTCCTGGAGTGGGCCAAATCAGAAGATATACTGGCACTCCTGCAACCTGAGTGTACAGCAAAAGTACAGGAGCTTGGTGATAACAGTGCTGCTTAGGGAGTAAAGGATAAAGAGAAGGAAAAAGCTCTTGCAGAATCCGACTCTGTAAAGCTGCCGATGAGAGCAGCATTGGATGATGTGCAGGTCTTCCTTGCCCCGGCTGCGCAGGCTGTTAGAAGGGACGATGACGTCGCTTTTGTCCGAGAGCAAATCGACACCCTGGGAGTGGAGCAAGCTGAGGAAGCTATGCTGCAACAGGCGCTGCAATAGAGTGTGAAAGAGACATGGGTGCAGCATACTCTTAGAAGAATGTGGGGAGAAGGAAGTTCAAGTTCACACCTTATGAACTCCCCTGCATACGAGCAAGTAGTTGAGGGCCTCTCCAACATTATCACGCTGGATCCTTTGGAAGAAGAAGAATCTCAACTATTGGACTATGGCGATTCCCCTGTTCGCATAGATGCTGCTGCTGCAAATTCACAAAGGGAACCGTCAGCCATCATTCAGGGAGTAATATCTGAACTTGCTGAAGACGCCAATGATGTAACCACGGAGGAAGTTGTCGAGGCAGGACTCCCTATACTGGCGGAGACAGCAGTATAGCAGGCGACCACCCAAGAAGCAGCTGCTGAAGAGATAAGCAGGGTGGAAGCTGAAATTCTTGCAGCAGTGGAGCATACAGTGCTGAATGCTGTGGACGCTGCAAGAAACCAACCAGAGCTGCAAGAACCCATTCCTGCAGCGGAATCTGTCCAAGTTACAGGACCGACCGAGGACATAGGGTCCTTGGAGAAGATCTCTGTTGGGGAGGCTGTTCAGACAGTACCCATAGAGGATACAGAAGGAGTAGCTGAGGTAACCCCCGTGCAGTTAGAGACACCTCAAAAGGAGGTTGATGCTGCAGCTGCTGCATGCTCACAAGAACCTTCCAAGGTTACAGCAGCAGAGGTTACTGAGGAAGTTGAGGTTACTCATGCCGACTTCGCAAGGATGATGAAGGAGTGCAACATAGCTGTTCATGGACCAAAGTCTGGCGGAGCAGATCCTGTTCAAATCTCATCCGGCGAAGAGGAGGCAGAAGAAGAAGAAGAAGAGCACCCATCCTCAAGCTCTACAAGCTCTCAAACCAGCAATCTTGAGGATGAGGTTGCTGCTGAGGTGCCAAGGCAGGATGCAGCTCCGATTATTCAAGCTGTAATACCATTCGCTACATCCTCTACCACCTCAATAAGACGGAATTCGGGGCTGACTCCTGACGAATCAATCAACCGAGTTGAAGTCGCGGTTAGACATCTGGTGCACGCCCTCTAGGAGCACGAGTCTACCATGCCCAATTCCACGCTGAAACCATGACGGGTTTCAAGAAGGACCTTGAAGCCTTACCTGGGATGATCAAGAGGACGCTGAATGATCACTCCCACAGGCTTTACATGGAACGGGTCAGGATGGAGGGAGAGCTGAAAGTTGAAGCTGCACAGACTCGTTAGGAGATAAGGCTGTGCAAGCGCCATGCTGAGCATGTCTCTGACAGGCTGAATACTCACTCCCTCGTCTTGGAAACACTTCTGGATCGCACATCTGATCAATCCCAGCGAACCAGAAGTGTGGACGACTGTTTGGAGAACCTAGAGCTAATTGTTGGAGAATTGAGAGACATCATGTTCCGAGCCTTCCCTCAGTATGTTGACGCTCCTGAGGCCGTCCCCGAACCGACCCGAAGACCAAGTTCCAAGGTGGTCCCAGCTGCCCCTGCTCAGCCCCCGGTTTATGATGATGCCAAAACGGGGAGAAAGAGGAGAAGATAGATATAGGAGCTCAGGGGGAGCTGAAGAAGAAGATGAAGATGATGACCAGCAACCTCTCAGCAGAAGGAAGAGGAGGTCTGGATCATCTGCTGCGGCTGACATCCCATCTCCCAAGTGCTGGAGAAGAGATGATGATGGAGGAGCTAGTGGGCTGGTGCTGCAAGAAGATCAGCAGCAGGCGCTGCACCCAACAGAGCTGCAAGTAAAGATGCAGCACCTTCCTCTCATCATCATAAAAAGAGAGGGTATGAAGGCCAGCAACAAGGCTCAAGGAAGAGAATGAGTGGGGAAGAGTCTGAGAGTCAAAGACGCCAAAGAGAAGAACAAGATCAATATGTCTGGATTCAAAGACTCGGAGTAATTGGTGAGAGGAGAATTTTTCCCAAGGACTCCTACCAATACCCTCCTTAAGAGATCCCTCACCTTCACACTGAAAATATCTCCACTGAAGTTTCCGTTTTGATGGATCAGAGGCTTGAAGGTGAAAATATGGCTTGGAGGTTTGACATCTTCAAGGAAATCAGACTGCCTATTGACAGGAATCCATCATTTGAGGCAATCACAGTGTATAAATGATCACAATACCTCAAACACTTCAGAACTCAATGCAGGAAAGACAAATTCAGCAGATATCATACCTGCAAGACTGCATTGAAAAGATATGAGCAGCTCGCTAGGGAATGAGAACTTGAAGTTCAAAAATACTATATCGACCTAGTGAAGCATGACGGGATTGTGTCATATTGTGAGGACTTTTGGCTCAGGTGGATTCAAATTCCTATAATTATGGAAATGCTAGATGAGTCCTATCAAGAGTCCATTAGGGACTGGTGGAAAGTGTAGGAATGCCGGAACCCCGACCCTATACGATTATCTGAATCGGGCTCCATGCAAATATGATTAACGCGCAGCGGAAAACGAATCATACTTTTTGCACCAGAATTAGTTCTAAGATCAGAACTGTAGATGGAGGAATCGATGAAGCCTGGACCTCACGATCTTCTGCTGTATTCCACGCCTTTATCTCAAACGTTGTGTGGGCAATGAACTATCGAGACTTTCAACCGTTCTTTTACTAATACGTATTTCAGATTTTATGTCTATGTATCTGTATTTCTGTATCTAGAAACGGCTGACTTGAGGCTTATTTATAGGCTACAACAGGGACCTTGAGGAGGATTATGAATCGGTCTCCTAATAGGCTTAGGAGTCCTAAATTCAATCTGAATATACTTCTTAAGCCTATCAATAATATCTCAATCCACTAAAAAGATATTATTGAACTACCGTCCCTTATCCATATTAAATATGGCTCCTATTTATTATGTGTGCGTTTATCTCCCCGTGTTTAAGATATCGAATGTCCATTAATTAAATGAATTACTGACAATTCAATTAATTAATATTTAATCCAAAAGTAGTACCACTCAACTTTATTATCATGCCGGAATAAATCCACCTGCAGGGTTTACATGATAATCCTTATGAGTTCCTCAAGGGGACATCATCATCCTAAATAAGGACACAGTTTCATTATATAATCAACAGCACACCATATAAACAACATTGTATCCCAATTTACCGAGCTTATTGATTTAATAAATAAATCTCACCCATTGGTAAATTAAAGAAACATATATCAAGTATACATGCTCGTTATCATACAATGATTAAGAGGACACACATCCATAATAATAGAGGTCTTGTTCTATTTATGTAGTCAGTACAAATAAAACAACCTCAATTGGTCCTGCTCAATACATACAAAATGTACTAGTGTAATTTTATAATCAAGATAGATTAATACCAAATTACACTACAACCATTCCGATAATTTGTCCAAAATTATCTCGATTGTGAGCTACCATTTATAATCTATAAGGAACTGATAACATGATCTTCTGTGTGGCACCACACACCATGTTATCTACAATATAAATTAATTGGACAATTGCAATAACATATATAACAAATATATAAAATGCAAACATTTGACCATAAAAGATTCTCATATCATAAAGAGATGTTTATACAAAAGCTAGGCTTATAGTATACATCCTAACAGAAAGGATCAAGAGGAAGAGAAGGCCTTGAAAGGTTTGCTGAAAGAAGACCTGAAGAATAATCTACAAAAAGGTCTCTGTTTCAGTAATGTATTTACTCTCTTGTGATCCATGCTGTAATATATGTATGTCTTGTACAATTTCTTTCAGTGAATGAAGAAATTTTAGATTCTTTTATGTTCAGAGTTCAATACTTATGAACTTATACATGCTGTTTATATTTTTCCTGATGCTTAGTGATAAAGGAATAGCATGATACATCTCTGATGAATCCAGGGTTTATATCTGTCATATGAAGTTGTTCAAGCATGTAACCCTGATCTTATGATAATCTGTAAAGTAAAAATCTTTCTTCATAAACGAAATAATTTAAAGGTTTTGTCATCATCAAAAAGGGAGAATTGTTAGGATTTCGATGTTTAGATTTTGATGTGACAAAACACATTTGTAATAGAAAGTTTTAAGTACCTCATTCTTCACAATGTTTAAGTGAATATATAGACTAGGTTTGAGTCTAATCTTAAGTGCTGAAAGATGAAGGTCTGAGAAGGACAAAGCTGCATCTAAGCCTTTCGAGAAAAGAAAGCTGCTGCAAGAAGGCAGATACAACATCACAGTATAAAAGCAATTACAGCACCATAGCTGAGGAAGGAAGAACGGAGTACAGCATCGCTGCAAGAAAAAGATATAGGAGTACTGCAAAGAAAGAATACAGCAGTACTGCCAGAAGATATTGCAAGAAGGTCTTAGTTACAGCAGCACTGCAAGTATACATTAGCTGCACGAAGACCTAGGATACAGCCCAAAGCTTACAGTTCAGAGAAGCCAATCAGCGCCAATTTCAACATAATGTATCCTGCAATCCTAGGAAGGATAAATGCAGTACGAGGAATAAAGATTCAAGCAAAAATAAATAGAGCCGTTTGAGACAAGATCAAAGAAGCAGACACGGAGCCAATAAGAAGACGCCACGTGGACTGACGCGCTGCAGAAAGCTGCGAGGTGCAACTGCCGCATTAAATGCTCCAAAAGAAAAAGTCAAGTCGCATTAAATGTGATCCATGCCTTTAATCAGACTACTTCAAATTCAAAAGAGAGATGTCTCCTTCAACGGACATCTTCTCCTACAAGTATATCTAGAGGAAGAGATACACTGAAGTTGGAAGTTGAAGCCTAGAATCAGTTTCAGTCACTCAACCTCTGAAGTGAAGCAAACCCAGTGCTGAAAGATCCATCAACGGATTCAGAAGCTCACTTCGTCGCACCAGTTGAAGAAACCTTTTTATTTCTTTTAACCTTGTTACTGTGTGCTTAGGTTGTTTTAGTGGTGTCGAACAGTTGATAGGAGAGAACCTTGCTGTTCGTATAAGTTGTCTAGAGTTAGACAATTTTCCTGTGTGGGAGTGTAGAACCCTGTGTGGGTTAACCTTTGAAGTTTGCAGTTGCTGTGTGTACGCTGGACTTCAGTGGGTGATTACTTTGTAAAGTTGATAGATTGTTAGGAGAGCCCTGTAATTCAATCTTGCTTAACAAAGTTCCTGCTCAATGAGCAGTAGAATGGACGTAGAAGGATTACACTACCTTCGAACCACTATAAGCCATACATGTTTAATTACTTTACTTATTTGTGCCTTTATCTTTTGATCTTACATATCATATAAACATTAAACGTTTTTGAAAGAAGCATATTGAGAAAATCAGCTTTGTGTTGTAAATGTTATTTTTCCGCTGCGTATAAAACTCTAAATTACAGCGTACAGCACTACATCCTAGTGTTGTAAGCAGTAACAATTTGACGCTGCAAGTTCAAGTAACTTGCAAGTAGAAAAGTTTTCCATTGTTTTGCAAAATCGACCAAGGTTCATTCACCCCCCCTCTGAACCTCGGACACCACTTGGGACCAACACAAACATCTATAGAAACATCTATAGTAGAAGCAGAATATGTTGCAGTAGGAAGTTGTTGTGCTCAAATCCTCTAGATATAGCAGCAGCTAAGAGATTATGGAATTAAAGAGAAAAAAACTCCAATTTTATGTGATAATACAACTGCTATTGCTATTACTCATAATCCTGTTTTTCAGTCAAGAATAAAAGACATTGACATCAGACATTACTTCATAAGAGATCACGTGTAAAAGAAAGGATATTGTGCTAGAGAAAGTTCATACAGATCTCCAGTTAGCTGATATATTCACCATACCTTTATGTGAATCAAGGTTTTCTATGCTAAGGAATGAATTGGGAATTCTAAAGTTGTGAGCAGAAAGAGAAGTTGCAGAAGCTACGGGGGAACCCCTATATCTCTACTAGAAGTAGTAAGTATCTTACTGCAAGATGCAACTTCATACAGCGTTGCATCCTCAAATCTTACAGCAAGGTCAGTAAGTAAACAAAACAAGCAGCAACAGGATACAACATATATGTCTTGGAGTATTTAATACTCTGCTACCTCGTACAAGAAGCTGCTACCTTAAAAAGTAATAAATTAAGTGGCAAAACGCATGTTTCACCTCGCATTTAATGCAAGTTTGTGTTAGGGATATACTGAAAAATATGCTTTTTGTGCTACTTTGTATATAAACTGATTCTTGCATTTTATGAGAATAAATCTTTTATCACTATTTGCATTAAATATTATAAATGTTATTTATTTAAATGCATAAATGTTCAATATACTTTACATTGTAGACAATGTGGTGTGTAGAAGATCACAGAAGATCACATTGTCAGTTCCTTATAATAAGTATAGTAAAATTCACAATTTAGATGGAATTGAACAATCCATTGGTAAAAGTTGAAGTGTAAGGCTCGGATTGGTTTATCTTGACCAAGAGATTACACTAGTGCATTTGATGTGCTGACTTGGAAAGAAGAATTAGATCTCAGTGGTTATTGATTTCTTAATTTCTATTACTTAATTGAGATTGTATATAATTAATTGATATTGCTTTGATTTATTATGGATAAAGAATCAATGAGATTCAATACTTTATATTTTGGGCAATATTATTAATTATATGACAGATTGCTAAATTAATATAGAAAATCGTGTCTTGATACGTCAAGTTGATAATGTCCTCTTGGTTGGCTCAGAACGTTTATCATATCAAATCTGGCCAGTGGATTAATTTCCGGTGTGATAATAATGTTGAGTTGTCCTTTCCCAAGAAATAAAGATATTAATTAATTAAAGTATTCAGTAGCTTAAATTAATTAATGGACATCAGATCTTAAACACGGAAAATAATAATCGGGGAGCCATATTTCATAATATGAGTTAGGATGGATAGTGCAATATTAATTCTATAGTGGAGTGAATTAATTTAATGGGCTAGAATAATATTGTGGCTCAATATTTGTTTCTAGGTCCATCAGGAGGTCCAATCTTAATTCTCCTAAAGGCCCTTGAGTAGCCCAATAAAAGCCCATTTAACTCAGGTGTTAAAAGATAAGAATTAATTATTGTTGTAAAATATATGGAGATCAAGATTTTCATATATTACTTGGAGATATATTTGAGATCAAATCTTAAGAAATATATCTGAGATCAAATCTTGAGAGATATATTTGAGATCAAATCTTGAGAAATATATCTAAGATCAAATCTTGAGAGATATATTTGAGATCAAATCTTGAGAGATATATTTGAGATCAAATGTTGATGATATATTTCTTGATCTATTTCTTCTCCTCCAAGTAAGTATTTTTGTGTATAAATAGGGGTTAATTTCAGCCCTATGAAAGATACACACGAGTGCAATCAACAAAAGTGAGAAATTAATTCTTCCTAAAAAGAGTTAAAGAGTTCGTTTGATTTCCCACCGGATCTACGAAGTTGGACTTGGGGAATACTCAAGAAGGTTTTTGGGTTAAAGCTATTAATCTTCTCAACGGTGGGGAATACTCAAGAAGGTTTTTGGGTTAAAGCTATTAATCTTCTCAACGGTGTCTTCTCAACGGTGTCTCTCCAATCAAGAAGTAAATACATATCCCTTAGTTCCGCATGTTTAGGGCTATGTATGATTTACCATTTTTCAAAACATGACTATTTGATTTAATTTATTTTAAATCATAGGATTAGATTTATGATATTTCTAATTTAAATTACACCCGAATAGATCCATGCAAGATCCCCAACAGTTTGTGTGTGTCAAAATTCAAGAAGACACGGTCAGAAGTCATAACTACCATGTTTTGGGTATTTACACGTTGACCCCTCCGTCTTTTTACAAGGACCGTTAAATCAACCTTAATTTTTTAATGTCATCCTTCGATCTTACTACAAGGCTTTTAAACTTCTCCTTGATACTTTTTCCTGATCATTCGCGCATATCTTCCAAGTATCAAAATAAAAGAACAGTTTTTATCTCAAGTTTTCTACATTCATCTTCTCTAAAGCATGTTTTTTCCTATGCGTCAATCACTGCCAGACAAACAATCATGCTTAAGGGATGTCTGATAAATGAGGAACATGTTTATACCTCAGAGCTATATGACCTTTTGATTCTTGCTCGTATTTTTGAGGCCCAGGAAAGGTCCCAAATCCTAGGGCTCTTGACTACGGCCTATGTCAGTATCTCAATAGAGTCTGTCCAGAGATTCTATGCCCTTGTATAAAGTTCGGAGGAAAGAAGGTTCTTCATTCTCTTTAGAATGGATGAAGATGAAGAGGAAAGGGAACTATCCATGAGGGACATCGCCACTGCATTCAACATTTCTACAGAACGGTTGACTCCCAGCTAACTCTTGACATATAACGATGACATTTCTGAAGAGATGTAGAACCTCTTCAAATAGAGAGAGGTTGGGGCCGAAGTCAAGAAAAGCACCCTGAAGAAACTCTTCGAACCTGAGTTTGAGTTTCTTCACGATATTTGTGCGTACTCCATTGAAGACAGAACTGGGAGCTACGACAAATGCACTGACCTCCACTTTAGGATTATGTCAGCCATAATGAGCAGAGAAAGAGTAAACTAGGCCAGGTTCATCCTTAAGAGGTTATGGGAGGAGGCAGAGAAGATGACTGTAAGAAAGAGCTATGAGATTACTATCTGCTCCATTCTCTGTAAGCTTGAGTGCAGTTGATTGCTCCTACCCCAATCCCTATTGACAAGTTCCTTGGCAAAAAGAAGAATGGGAAAACCTTGAAAAAGGTTGCTGTTGGTCCAACTTCTGTTGTTGTAAAGAATAAGGCAAATGATACAACAACTGCATTCTTGTCTCTTAAGGATGAAGTTGTAAGCAGCGAATTAGAGGCTGAGAAGAGGGCTAAAAAAGATGAACTAAATCAAAAAGCCCAGCCCGCCACCTCTGATTCAGATGACATTATCCTACCTGTCATCAAAAGTGCTCCAAGGAGAGCAAAGCCGGAGTCATCATCATCCTTAGATGATGATGCACCCTTGGGGAGGAGGAAAATAAGGAAACTTGTCACCCTACACAGCAAGAAGAAGATGGTTGTTGCAACTGCTGTAAGAAAGCCGATAGTAGCAACTCCTCTCTCCCAGACTTCAGTAGAGGTCGAGTCAGATGAGCAGCCAGAGCAAAAATACGTTCAAACAGCTGCTGTAAGAATTCTGATCAATCCAATCTTTCCAACTGTTGAAAATGAGATAGAGAAGTAGTACAATCTCTAGAAGATGATAAGATTGTCTAAAGGAGAAACTCTGTTGTAGTGGAAGGAATTTCTAGTAGTAGAGAAAGTTGTCCTAGGGTGGGCTCAATCTGATGATATTCTCCATCCCCTGCAACCTGAGTTCGCACGGTTTGTTCACATGGAGAGATCCAAAGGAACTGCTGATCAGGGTGCCCTAGGCAAAGGGAAAGATAAAGCTGCTAAAGAGAATGAGTCTGTGGAACAGTCGATGAAAGTAGCAAGGGATGATCTACAGATCACCATGGTCCCGGCTGTAGAGGCGATAAGAAGGGACGATGACATTGTATTTTCTGAAGAGCAAATCAGCACCCTTGGAGTTGAGCAAGCTGAGGAAGCCTGCTGCAACTAGCGCTGCAAGCTAGTGTCAACAATCGGAGGATGCATCACACTCCAAGAAGACAGTAGGGAGAAGGATCTTCAGGTCATAACTCAAGCTCTCTTGTCTACAACCAAGTAGTTGAGGACCTCTCTACGATCGTATCTCTTGAACCTTTAGAGAAGGAGACTCAACTGCTGGATTGTGACGATTCCTCTATGCATTCTTATCCTGAAGCTGCTGAAGCTTCACCTGAGAGGGAACCCTTAGTAATAATTCGTGAGGTGCTGACAGACATTATAGATGCTGAGATTATCGATGATGTGACCATGGAAAAAGTTGATGAGGCTGGACTCCTTGTATTGTGGAAGTAGCAGTGCAGCAAGCTGACATCCTTGCAGAACCAGAAGAATCAAGATTGAGGATGGAGGCTGAAATTCTTACAGAGATCGAGCTTACAGTGTCTGATATTGTCACCTCTATAAGAAACCCATATGTATAACAAGCGGAAGAAGGAGGAGAAGAAGAACTTGTTGCAGGACCGACTGTTGAGACGATGTCCTCTTTGAAGATCTCAGATGAGAAGCCTGTTGAGACAACACTCATTGAAGAGTTGAAGACCTCTGGAGGGGCAACTGTTGAGACAGTACCCCTTAAAGGAAGCTGAAGATGAAGTGGCCGAAGTAACTCTACTGCAGCTAGAGATATCTTATGAGAAGGTTGATGTTACACCTGTTGCATGCTTATCTGAATCCATCTAAGATACAACAGAATGAGTTACTGAGGAGGCCGATGAAGAGATAGAAGATAAAGCTCCTGCCTCCTATATTTTTGAGAAGTTTGCTTCTTTTAGAGGCTCAAGCTCAAGGAGGAGTGTTCATGCTAATGATGAAGAAGATGAAGCTACTGAACTAGATGTAGTATAACGCCCATATGCCATTATTCCATAAGTTGCACCAGGGTCAGAACCTAGACAAAAAAGGTCCACTGGGATGTCACAGGAAGAATCAATAGACAGGGTTGTTGCTGTTGTTAGACAACTCATTCATGCGCTTAAAGAACATGATTTTAACATGCTGTGCAACATCCATATGAGTGACCAGTCCCATGCTACATCTATCTTTGGCATTAGAAGAGATATTGAAATATTACCAAGACAGATGCAGTATTACCTGCAGGACTAGTAGAACCTGCAATACATGGATAGATTACGGATGAAGAGAGAGTTAAAGAGAGATGTTGCAGCCAACTTTGAGGAGATCAGAAGCTGTAGAATAATGGTTGATGCAGCGGTAGAAAATTACAATTTTACTCCATGATCTTGGAGACACTGCTGGACAATGTTCTTGATCAATCCTAGCAAACCAGGAGTGTTGACGACAGATTGGGCAATCTAGAAATGATAGTTGGCAAGCTTAGGAATATGATGATAAGTGTTTTTCCCCAACATGCTCAAGGAGATAAGTCATCAACCAAACAAGCCCCCGTACCTTCCGCACGAAGACCCAGGTCTGCTGTGGTCAGGATAGCCCTTGTTCTACCCCCAGGCCATTTTAATTTGGTGATGCCAAAAAGGGGAAGGAAGAACAGAGAGATCAATGAGATCTAGGGAGCTGCTAGAAGAGGAAGAAGAGAAAGAAAAGGAAGAGGAAGATGATCAACCTCTTAGTAGGAAGAGGAGAAGAAGATCATCTCCAGCTATCGACATCCCCTGTCCAAATAGAAGAAGAGATCATGAAGGAGAAGGAGGAGTTGGAGCAGCTGCTACATCTAGACCGGCTGGTAGTGCTGCATCCAATGCTGCTGCAAGAAAAGATACAACACCCCCTCTTCTTACAGCACAAAGATGAGAAAGGTGATCAACAGTCAGATAGTAAAAAAAAGGTGAGCAAAGCCGAAGCTGAAAGACATTATTACTGAAAGATGGTTGCTCAAAGAACTGAAGGAGCCAGAGCTGAAGAAGAAGAAAATGCTTGGATGCAGAGGCTAGGAGTGGTTGGTGAGAGCAGGTCTGAGCTGATGAAAAATGTTGATAGAGCTCTACACCAATACACTCCTCAAGACATTCCACGTCTTGACACTGACAACATATCAGCTGAAGTATATGTTCTGATGGATCAGAGGCCTGATGGAGAGAACATGGCCTAGAGCTTAAATATATTCAAAGTTGTGAGATTGCCTACTGATAAAAATCCAACCTTTGAGCAGATCACACTCTACAAGAGATCAGAATACCTTAGGTACTTCAGATATCTCTGTAGATAGGGCAAATTCAGAAGATTCCAAGCCTGTCAATCTGGACTGAGAAGATATGAGGAGCTTCCTAAGGATGGAGAATTGGAAATTCAAAACCATTACTTAAACTTAGTGAAGCAAGACAAAATAATACCTTTTAGTGAAGACTTTTGGCTCAGATGGATTCAGATTCCAAAGATCAAGCAAAAACTGGAAGAGCCCTATCTGGAGTCCATTCAAGACTGGTGGAAAGGCTCGAGAGAAAAAGAAAGGGAAAAAGAAAAAGAAGAAGCAGAAACAAGAGTTGCTGAAAAAAGACCTGAAGAATCATCTATAAGAAGATCCCTGTTTCAGCAGTAACCATGCTGCAAGTATCTTGTAAATCAAAAGGATAGCTGGTATAACTTAGTTTTATTTTTTTACTTTGTAAAAAAAAATTCTTAATGAAGAAATCTTATTTTCTGCTTTATGATCAAGTTCATACCTTATGAACCTTTGCATGCTTCTTAAATTCTGATGGTATAAGATGAAGCTTAGAAATGATACATCTCTGATGAATCCAGGATTAGCTTACTTTTCTGGTATAAACCTATAATATCTTGACAAATATGATAAATGCAAAGTAATAACTCCTATCATGAATGAAACAACTTAAAGGGTTTTGTCATCATCAAAAAGGAGAAAATTGTTGGGATTTCAGTATTTAAATTTTGATGAGACATACCAACCTTGTAATAGGAAGTTAGAGTACTGTTTTTTTCACAGTGTTTAAGTGAAAACACATAGACTAAGATTGAGTTTGTAAGTTATGTTTCTGAAAGATGGAGGATCTCAAAAAAGTCGTGCTATATCAAGAGAAGAAGGAATGAAAAAACTGCAAGAGGAAGTTACAACAATACAGCAGTGAGAAGGAAAAGATGATATGCTGCACGTAGAAATTACAGTAACACTGCAAGTAGAAGTTACAATAGTGCTGCAAAAATAAGTTACAACAGTACAGTAAGTTAAAGTTGCTGTAAGAAGTTCCAGGTTGTAGAGCAGAAGTCAAGACCTGCTACATACTCCAACAAACCTCGGACACAACAACAGAAACAACGCCATATAAATCGAGAAATTATAAATGCAGTACGAGGAACAAACAAAAATCAAAGCAACTTAGAAAAAAGTCGGTAGAGATAAGATCAAAATTGCAGTTGCAGAGCCAATGAAGAGATGACATGTGGACTGACAGACTACAGAAAGCTGCGAGACGTAACCACCATATTAAATGCACTGAGAAGATAAGTCAAGAAGTATGAAATGATCAGAACCCTAATTTCCAATGAGAGATATTTTTTTCAACGAATATCTTTCTACAAGTATAAATAGAAGTCGAGTTGTACTGAAGCTAATTACTAAAATATTTACGCTAAAAAAGACCAAGCTTCATCAAACTATACTCTCAAGCATTCTTTCAAATTTCAGTCACTCAACCTAGTGAAGTAAACAAACTCAACTTCAAAGATCCGAAGAGGATTTAGAAGATCACTTCGCTGCACCAGTTGAAGAAATAACAAACATATACGTTAACCTATTTGTTGTGTGCTGGGTTATTTTAGGTGTCGTCAGTTGATAGGATTTATCCTTACTGATTGTATTTAGTTGTCTAGGAGAAAGACAACTTCCCTGTGTGAGACTTTAGAAATCCTACGTGGGTTTGCCTTTAAAACTTGCAGCAGCTATGTGTAAGCAGAGTTCTAGTAGGTGTTAACTTGTTAGGTTGATAGATTGTTAGGTGGTACCCTATAAATCAATCTTGTTTAACGAAGTTCCTGCTCGGGAAAGTAGTAGAGTGGACGTAGAAGGGTTACACTACCTTCAAACCACTATAAACCATAAGTGTTTTAATTGTTTTATATTTTCTGTGCTGCATCTTGTGTTTATCTTATCATAAGCATAAAAGAATCTTCATAAGAAAACATATTTGAGAAAACAAGCCTTCAGTCAAAGTATAATTTTTCACGGCAAAAATCTTAGATACAGTGTACTGCACTGCATCCTAGTGCTGTAAGTTATATCATCCTGTACTGTAAGTTCAAGTAACTTACAGTGTAGCAAGTTCAAAACATTTTTCAAAATCGACGAAGGTTCATTCACCCCCCCTCTGAACCTCCAAGACCACTTGGGACCAACATGGTGTATTAGTGCTAGTATGATAGCACCCGAAATAAAATCCGCATTTAATGCTGATATGTTAAAAAGGTAAAAAAATGAATTAAAAAAAGGAAAATCGAGATGCGACGAATGACGTCGTGGTAAAAAGGGGTACAACACAAGGACTTTCTAGGGGGTCACCTATTCTAATACTACTCTCATCCAAGCACGCTTAACTTCGAAGTTTTGATGGGATTTGGTGCATTAGTGCTAATATGATCGCACCTGAAATAGAATGCGTGTATAATGCCAATATGTTAAAAAGACAGACAATAGAAAAAAATTAAAAAAAAAGTCGAGATTCGGAAAAAAGAGGTGCAATGCAAAATAACGACGTGGTAAAAAGGGCTGCAAGGTATTTAAAAGAGAGACGAGATAAGGTAAAAAGGGGTGCAACACAAGGATTTCCCCGAAAATCACCCACCTAATACTACTCTAGCCCAAGCGCGCTTTTGCTTAATTTTAGAGTTCTGATGGGATCCGATGTAGTAGTGCTGATATGATCATACTTGAAATAGAACGCGCGCTAATATGTTAAAAAGGAAAAAAAAAGAAATTAAAAAAAGGACATTTGATGATATTGTCGATTTAGTCTGCTCTTCATGGACTTTGATTCGAGGGAGTTTATCCTCTCTAAATTGTGTAGTGATTTACCATGGCTCGCGGACTTAATTGTGGTAAAATCTACAGGGGCGACAACGCATGTGCTGACTGGTCCACGTTTGGAACCTACTGCAGGGGATGTTGTTCCTCTAACGCATTCATATGACGTTCAAATGGGTTTTTCATCTCAAAGGTTACGTAATTTCGAAGCTATTGATATGTATGAAGGAACAATGGTTTCTGGACATATTTCTAGGATGATCCCGTCCACGCGGTTCCAGAATTCCCTCATTTGACCGTGAAAGAGACCTCAACTAAACATAAGGACAAATCTGATCAGGTTGATGCTGCTGTCCACCCAATATCACCCAATATGACTTATGCTAGGATTCTTAGCGATGCTCCACAGGCATGTCGTCCGCAACCCGTTGTGGCTCCAGTTATTGAACTGGTTAAAAAGGGAGATTATTTCTCAGTATCTATCGATGCAGATTTATACCAACAATGAGTTTCGCAATGTGAGAATTCCCTTATTGGAAGGGTCATTCTATCGAATGGTGACGCCCCATACACAACCACTTCTCTATTGGCCAAATTGAAAGGACTGTGGAATATTGAGGAGGGCCTCCGTATCATTCCCTTGGGCAAGGGTTACTACACCATATTTATCACGTCCTCTGACCAAAGGGCAGTAATTGTTAATAAATCATATTGTAACATGAAACCTGGGTTTATACGGCTATCTCGATGGGTCCCGAACTTTAATCGATACAAGTTGAGTATTTCATCAGCACAGGTTTGGGTGAGGATATATTAATTGAGTTATGAATATTGACATCCTTCTATCATCATGGGAATTGCTAAAACAATTGGTAACCCTGTTAAGATTGATGACAGATCTTTGGATGGAACGGTTGGACACTTTGTCCGTGTCCTAGTGGATATTGATATGAATAATCCCCTACAAGAATATGTCATGGTGAAGAGGCCGAGCTATTGCTCTTTCGTCTCTTTATATTATGAAAACCTCCCAGCTTTTTGTCCCAACTGTAAAATCATTGGCCATTTCGTAAAAGATTGCAAACGATCCTTGTAAATGAATAATTTTGACCAGCAGGGGGGAGGTGTAGCTGGGAACCGCTCAATTTCTCGAATGGGTCGTTCTCGCAATCGCAAAAACTCCAAGTCCAAACCTATTAAGCCTACGGTGTTGAAGACCTCATCCCAAAAATGCAATCAGCTTAATTACTCTACCACAACAAATGCTTTTGAGGTTTTAGGTGTTCCTGTTGATCATGGCAAAGAAGATGGCACTGATGCGTAGAAAGGTTTATCTTTGGCGCTGATTCCATTTATCCCGTCAAATCATGTATCTGATTCTCAAAATTCTGGGAATTCAGTGAGTTTCTCTCATGTGGCTGATGGTTCTCATATTGAAAATTCGGAGAGGTCTTCTTAGGATAATAAGCAGGGTTGCCACCAACCATCGGGTGTGGAGCCGGTGTCGAATAGGGGTATAATACGCAACCTCATGGTTAGAGCTGGATCAGAGTCTTATGCCTTAAAAGCCATGTCTATATCTTCTTCTGGAAAATGGTCGGACTTAGAAGATGAACAGGAAACTCTGCACCCTAGGAAACCTATCTCTTCTACCTAATGATATTCCTATTTTGGAATATCAGGGGCTTTCGTAACCCCCACTCACGCCAGGCCTTGGTGGAATTATACATGAACCACCATCCGGACTGGGTTTGTATCACTGAACCGATGGTTAAGTTCGATTCCATCCCTTCCTCCTTCTAGAATACGCTTAACCTATCTTTGGTTGGACGGAGTTTTCGTGGCTCTTTGGAAGATATTGTTAGGATGTATACTATAAGCCTAGCTTTTGTGTAAACTTCTATTTATGATATGAGAATCTTTTGTGGTCAAATGTTTGCATTTTATATATTTGTTATATATGTTATTGCAATTGTCCAATTAATTTATATTGTAGATAACATGGTGTGTGGTGCCACACAGAAGATCATGTTATCAGTTCCTTATAGATTATAAATGGTAGCTCACAGCCGAGATAATTTTGGACAAATTATCGGAATGGTTGTAGTGTAATTTGGTATTAATCTGTCTTGATTATAAAATTACACTAGTACATTTTGTATGTATTGAGCAGGACCAATTGAGGTTGTTTTATTTGTACTGACTACATAAATAAAACAAGACCTCTGTTATTATGGATGTACGTCCTCTTAATCATTGTATGATAACGGGCATGTATACTCAATATATGTTTCTTTAATTTACCAATGGGTGAGATTTATTTATTAAATCAATAAGCTCGGTAAATTGGGATACAGTGTTGTTCATATTGTGTGCTGTTAATTATATAATGAAACTGTGTCCTAATTATTTAGGATGATGATGTCCCCTTGAGGAACTCATAAGGATTATCATGTTAAACCCTGCAGGTGGATTTATTCCGGCATGATAATAAAGTTGAGTGGTACTACTCTTGGATTAAATATTAATTAATTGAATTGTCAGTAATTCATTTAATTAATGAACATTCGATATCTTAAACATGGGGAGATAAACGCGCACATAATAAATAGGAGCCATATCTAATATGGATAAGGGACGGTAGTTCAATAATATCTTTTTAGTGGATTAAGATATTATTTGATAGGCTTAAGAAGTATATTCAGATCGAATTAAGGACTCCTAAGCCTATCAGGAGACCGATTCCTAATCCTCCTCAAGGTCCCTGTTGTACTTATAAATAAGCCTCAAGTCAGCCGTTTTCGACACACAAAAATACAGATACACAGACATAAAAATCTGAGATACGTATTAGTAGAAGACGGCTGAGAGTCTCGATAGCTCGTTGCCCACACAACGTTCGAGATAAGGTGAGGAATACAGTAGAAGATCGTGAGGTTCAGGCTTCATCGATTCCTCGATCTACAGTTCTGATCTTAGAACTAATTTCGGTGCAAAAGGTATGATTCGTTTTCCGCTGCGCGTTAATCATATTTGCATGGACCCCGATTCAGATAATCGTATAGGGTCGGCGATCCGGCGGTTCCTACAGATATGTGGATCCTTGTATCTAATAGGGTGAGTCTGTCTCAGACCCGTTTTGCTTCTAATCAACTTTTCATCATGGATACTTGTCATGGTAATATTCCTTTTCGCGTTGGCTTCATTCATGTTACCTCCTCTTATATTGGTCGACGGGCCCTGTGGAATGATCTTCTCCTTTTTAGAGATCGTCCTCTATTGCTTTTGGGTGACTTTAATGTTGTTTTGGGTGCTCATGAACGTCGCACCCTCCTTCCATCAGATCCCCGCTCATGTTCTGCTTTTAGGAACATGATTGACGTTAATGGTTTCATGGATATAAAACTTGTTGGCAGTAAATTCACGTGGCAAAAACATCACAAATGTCATGGCTTCATGAGTGCCAGGCTCGATCGGGGGTTAGCATCTCCATCTTTTATGTCCCTTTAGGATATGGTGTCTGGATTGTTGGGCCTCAGATTGTGTCGGATCATGCCCCTATTATCTTGAAATGTTTTGGTCGTGGCAGTAGAACGGGGCCGACTCCTTTTCGCTTTCAACATATGTGGATATCTCACCCGAATTTTCGTAGTCTGATTTCTCATGCATGGTGTCTCCCTCTTCCCTTGGCCGAAAACCCAATGTATTTATTCATATTAAAACTTAGGCGTCTCAAGGGTATTTTGCGAGTTTGGAATAAGAATACGTTTGGGGATGTTGACAAAAACTTAAAAGCTGTTATGCAAACTCTTCATGGCATCCAAGCCAATATTGTAGAAAATGACTATTCAGAGGACCTCCTTCTGTAGGAAGTGGATGTTAATGTGAATCTCTCTAAGATCATGGATATAAAATATAATATGCTACGGCAAAAGAGTCGCTCACATTGGCTAAAAAATAGGGATCACAACACATCATTTTTTCATAATTCTCTTCGGATTAGACGTGGGTATGCTCCGATTACCAGTGTTATTTTTAATGGAAACACCATATCTGATCCCAATAGAATTAAGGATGTTTTCATTTCACATTTTGCTGATTTATTTTCAGCTTCTAATGATAACAACGATTTGAATGTGTTGGATGACTTGGACTTTCAATCTCTTTCTACAGAAGATAATGACATGCTTTGTTGTGTCCCGACCTTAGAGGAAGTTAAAACTGATGTTTTTGACCTCTGTCCTAACAGTGCTCCGGTCCTGAAGGTTTTTCTGGTCTTTTCTTCCAAACATACTGGGACATTGTGGGGTCTGACTTTCATGCAGCAATGGTGTATTTCTTTACTTTTAGTCTTCAAAAAATGGGTATTAATTCAAGCTTCCTTGTTCTGATTTTGAAGGATCAAACACTACTAAGGTTGAGGATTACAGACCCATCATCCTAAGTAATTTTTTATTCAAAGCCATCACAAAGATCATCTCGATGCGATTAGGAAGGGTGGTGGCAAAAATCATTACTGACCTCCTGTTTGGGTTCATACCTGGTAGGCACATACATGACTGCACATCAATCAAGCGGGATGTCGATATAGCCATAATATGATATTAAAGATTGATATCAGAAAGGTATTCGACACTATGCGCTGGGACTTCCTGATATCTGTTTTATCCCGTTTTGGTTTTTCTGAAACCTTCACTAATTGGATCAAGAGAATCCTGGACTCTGCTAGGCTTTCTATATTGTTCAAAGGATCTCCGGCTGGATATTTTGCATGTTCACATGGGGTTCGACAGGGTGACCCTCTTTCGCCTCTCCTATTTGTCATTGGTGATGATGTCTTAGCTCGGCTTTTACTCCGGGCGGCCTCTGAAGGGCTTCTCAGTCCCTTTAGCTCGTCGCGTGGTGTGACAATTCCATTGGGGATATTCTATGCTGATGACATTCTCTTGTTCAGTCGAGGTAAATCAGCGGATGCGGGGTGTATTAAAAGGATCCTGAGTTCTTACGGCTCTATATCTGGCCAGTTGACTAGTCCAAAAGAGTCGAAAGTCTTTTTTAGGTCAACAATGAGAATAATTCTAAGAAAAATATTCTCCGACGTCTTGGAACATGTACTGGAATGCTTCCTTTCACTTACTTGGGTGTCCCTATATTTAAGGGTGTTCCTAGGCGTCAGTCCTTTGGACCTTTGAAGGATAAGATTCTCGCCAAGTTTACAGCTTGGAAGGGGCTTTCGCTGTCTATGGCTGGTCGGGTATGTTTGGTGAATTCTATTGTTCTAAGCTCTCTCGTTTACTCCATGATGGTCTATAGGTAGCCAATTTCTATTTTAAAGGAAATTGAGGTGGCTATGCGTAACTTTGTTTGGACTGGAACAATGACCACTCGGAGGTCTGTTTGTGTTGCATGGGCACGATATTGTGCTCCAAGGAATGAAGGTGGCTTGGGTATTCGGTCGGTTATCGCGGTTAATAAGGCTTCTCTTACTACTTTAGCTTGGAAGGTTCTCACCTCATCGGATCCTGTTTATTGGGTTCTTCGGAGAAGGTTTCTTAAAAATAATTCTAATCTTAGAAGGTGTGTTTCTTTGTCTTCTATTTGGAAGGGGATCAAGGACCCTATTAGGGAGTTTATCATAGATGAGAGTTGGTTGTCGGGGTCTCATTTTGGAGTTTGATTTTTGCTTGATCTTGGGTATGTTATTACTGATCGTATTGGGATTCCGGAGGAGTGGCGCGTTTACTATCAATTCGCATCACTGATTTCTTTTATGAAGGGAAGTGGAATTTTACTTCTGATTTTATCCAAAACTTCCAGACTATTGTCAAGGACATCCTACATTTTATTATGATAGATGGTGTTGAAGATTTTAGAGTGTGGCCAGTTACAACAAAAGGGGAAGTTTCTTCTCCAATTTCTTATCAACACTTTCGACAGAAGTTCTTGGTGGTTAACTGGGGTAGATGGCTATGGGATAAATGCATACCTGAGCGTAGATCGATAGTTGCATGGAAAAAATTTCATGATAAGATTGCTGTCTTGGATGTTCTGCGTAAAAAGGGCGTGGTTGCTCCCTCCTCCTACTGCTATTTGTGTTTCTCTGCTGCTGAGTCAGTGGATCATCTGTTTATACATTGTGTCTTTGCTCGACGTATCTTGCTCTGGTTGGCTAATATGTTTGATGTCAAGATTGACTTTGATTCTAGTGTTTTACAGGTTTTAATCCGGGCTATGGCTGTCAAGTTCAGCCACAACAAGAAGCTCTTTAGAAGGCGGGAGTCGTTTCGCTTTTATGGTGTATTTGGCATGCCAGAAATTTAATTGCTCATGATGACAAGAAGTTGTCGGTGGATGTAATTTGTAGTTTGTTATGGACGTGCATTAGGGAGGCAGCCTTTATAGACAATGGTTCGATGTTCAACACATAGTCGGACTTATTATGTCTTTCTCGTCTTCGCGTGGTGGGGCGTCCAGGTTGTGCTCCTCAAATGATTCCGGTACGTTGGCTTTCGCCGGCCAGGGATGACTTAAAATCAATACGGACAGAAGTGCATCTGGAGCCCCAAGAAGTATGTAAGTAGGGGGGATCTTTCGGAACTCTCTTGGGGCTGCATGTGGTTGCTTTTCATTTTCTGCTGGTGTTGGCTTTGCCTTTGATGCGGAATTATTGGCGGTCATGTACTCAGTGGAAGTGGCTTTTTCCAAAGGTTGGGTACGTTAGTGGTTGGAGTCAAATTCTGCTTATGTTGTTTTTCTTCTTCTACACAAGTCTTTGCAGGTTCCTTGGTATTTTTGAAATAGAAGGGCATCGATGTTGCAGATGGTTGATAAGATGGAACTCTATGTCTCACACATTTTCAGAGAAAAGAACCAGGTTGCTTGCTGACATGCTTACCAAGCTTCATGTGGAATTTCAATGGTGGTCTACGGCTCCTAGTTTTTTAGTCATACTATGTTCCTTGATTTTTCGGGACAGTCCTTTTATAGATTTGTCTAGAGTTGATACTCTTTTTCCCTAACATAGTTTTTTTCCACAGGATTTTGTTATGTTAGGGTTTTAACGAGGCCAACTGTTTGTCATGTTTTTCTTGATTGTCTGAACGTTTCTCTTTTTTTTTTTTTTACATATATATTATATATAATTTATTGAAATTTTTTTTTGACAGAAATACAAAGTACATGATTTTTTTTTTCGTTTTCATGGTGATATATTGCATAACTACTGCCAACGTGTCTTTTAGATAATAATTTAAACAATTATAATTGCAGAAATGGTTTAATTACAAAGTTTTCCCTAACTTTTTATTAGAATAACTATTTTTCCAGACTTTCTATTATTATATATGTATAGATAGATAGTTTAGAATATTCAAAGTTTTTGTAGAAAAAAATATTTATATTGACTTTTCAAATTTTCTTATACTTGTAATTAATACAAAATTTTCTTTAAACAAAACCAACAAAATTTTCTTTAAACAAAACCAATAAACTTTTTTAACCTCAAATTATAAATAATATTTCGGTGCATCGCATGAGTGCTCTTTTAGTGCAAATAAAAATATAAGAATTCAATTTCGAAACAATTTAAATTACAATAACCTTAATGTTTACAATTGAATGTACGCGGATTTAATTAAAAAAAAAAAGAGCACACAAACTTAAATTTACAAATGAAAATATAAAATCATAACTAAAGTGTTTAAAACATAGCAACTTAAATTACAGTATTTTCTAAAGAAAATTCACAAATCAAGTGGACTCATGAATCCGAGAAGGTTAGGCCCATACGTTTAAATTAACATTGTGAAGGGAAGGGGGACGCGGCGCGGGTTCACGGAACTCAACTATACTAGCCGTTATCGATTATTTACGAATCGCATGATCCCTTTCTGATTTCAAAATAAGATAGAAAGGATAAAACTGAAACACTATACACATCCTGGTTATTTTCAGGTGCTCTCTTCGTTTTCCATTTCCGTAAAAATTCACCTGAAAAAAGACAAAATAAGGAAAGTTAACAGCAAGAACCACTTCGATCCAACTCTTCAAATCTTGGTTTCCGGTGGTCAATGCTGCCCCTGATTTTCAAGAATTCTTAGGGTTTCTTCAAATGTAAGTGGTTAATTTCACGAATTCTTTCTTGGCTCGACGTATTTTTCAAATTTCCTCTGTTTTCGTACTGTTTTGTGTGTTTTTCCCCCCAATTTCTTCTCTTGTGGTGGCGAAATTAATGTTTTTGGTTTTTCTGTTGTTTAGCACTGAAAATAGTTTATTGTTTTACTGTTTCACCGTGGGAAAATCACGCATTTGAAAAAGACTGCTTTTCTTCAAACCCTAGATATACATTATGCTCGTAGGCGATTCGGCATCGTATATCAATTATAATTTATTTATTTATTTTTGGGAAAAAAGATAAACAAATGTAGTTTCAATGTGCGGGATGCGTTTCTATAAAGTAACTGATTTCAGTCAATTTGTTACCTATATAAAATCTTGGGCTATGATGTATCATGTTTGGGTTTGTTTTCTGAAGATGACAATAGGGGCACCTGTGACACCATCTTCAAAGATGAAGAGAACGCCACCATGTACTCCTGGATGCCCAAAATCTCAGGAGGAGAATATCTTAGTGACGGTACGGATGAGGCCACTAAGTTCAAAAGAATTAGCTGCATATGACCTTGTTGCATGGGATATCACTGATCAAAGTACCATTGTTTCAAAGAATCTATATCATGAGAGGCATGGAGGATCGTACACATTCGGTATGCTAAGTAGTAGTACCCTATACGATATCTTAGGACATTATGTGGATTGTAGTTTGCTATCAGAAATTTGTAGCTGAAGTGTTATATTTGCTTCTCCAGATAAGGTTTTTGATCCAACGTGTTCTACGCGAAAAGTTTATGAAGAAAGTGCCAGAGGTGTTGCTTTGTCGGCTCTTGGAGGAATTAATGGTAAATGATAAATGGGTTATTTTGATTGAACAAAGAACTTTTGATTATATGCAGACATCTTGTCTATTTGGTGGCCGCGTGTGATTAGTGTTTAATGTTTTGTATGCAGCAACTATATTTGCCTATGGGCAGACTAGTAGTGGAAAAACATTCACAATGAGGGGTGTGGCAGAATATGCTGTCAAAGACATCTATGAGCACATTAACTTTGTAAGATCTGGAATGTGACCATTTCAAGTATATGTTGGAGCATATCTGGTTGTATATTATCTGAAATTTCTGTTTTGTTCTCTCACAGACTCCAGAGAGAGATTTTGTGCTCAAGTTTTCTGCATTAGAGATTTATAATGAAACTGTTGTAGATCTACTGAACCGAGAGTCTGGTTCCCTTCGATTGTTGGATGATCCTGAGGTAATGTGTAAATATTTTGATATGGAATTCGTCTCTGTAGATTTGTGTCTTCAAATTTTTCTCTATGTGTGCAGAGAGGGACCATTGTGGATAAGTTAGTTGAGGAGATTGTGAAGGATGATCAACATTTGAGGCATCTGATAAGCATTTGTGAAGGTAATGCGGACAATAAGTGTTTAGTGCATTTGTTTGTTTATCTTGCCATTATTGCCTTCTTTTTCAATAAGTTTATTTGACATGTTTATCATAAACTGGTCTATGAAGGAAATATATAATTCTGTACAAATGCTTGCAGCCCAAAGACAGGTCGGTGAAACTTCACTCAACGACAAAAGCTCGAGGTCACATCAGATAATTAGGCTGGTATGTTTTTAAATAGTTCTTTTTCAAAACTATTTGTGTTTCAGAAACTTAATATATTAATTATTATGATGTCACATAATGTTTGGTAGCTTGCATAAATCATCCCAGTAGATGATTTATCTGAACTTTATGCTTTCGACAAATTTTTCCACAATCTTTCATCTGGCACTGTTCACATAATTCACAACTTGGATCATTGCTTAATTGATTGATACTCTTGAGGTATCTGAAACTTGCTTCTTCAATTGCAGCAGTACTTTATTCTTTTCTTGTTCCTATATTTATACTACAGTGAGTTAGTTTAACCAAGTCACCTCACCTGATTTACTGCTCTGTGCTTTCATATTATTGGCAGTGTCTTTCATAAATTATGTGAAATATTATGAACATTTTCAAGTGACTTACGATTTATGACTTATTAAATAATCTTTTTACCCCCTATTGATCTCAGAACATTGAAAGTAGTCATCGAGAAGACTCAGGATGTGTGAAATCATTTTTAGCAAGTTTGGTATGTATATGTTTTTCCTTACTCCAGGTCTTTCTTCTGTTAAGCTTCACTGGATTATTTTATATTATAATGGACTATTACAGAATCTTGTGGATCTTGCTGGGAGTGAGCGTGCCACTCAAGCAAATACAGATGGTATAAGGCTGAAGGAAGGGAGCCATATCAATAGAAGCCTATTGACATTGACAACTGTAATCAGAAAGCTAAGGTGTGTAGATCTGCAAGCCACATGTGATTTTAAGATGAAAATAAACTGCGGATAATGATAGTTGCATCAAATTTTGCTTCAGATTAGTTTCACCTAAGTACTTTATAACGTTAAACCCTTATCTAAATAATTCCCTACAATTAGACCAAAGGTTTATGGGCTCCATTGTCTGATGCCCCAAATATATCAAAAAGGAGAAAAAAAAACAACTAACCGATGATATATTAAAATTAGTCAGAATCATTAATTTTTACTATTGCTGTCTCTACGCTCTTTCTAGTTGGTTGCTTCCATTATCTCATCCTGTAAGATAAGTATGTAATACTGATTGTATTAATAGGAACTGAGGGAGAAATGGGATGTTATTTTATTTTTTAAATTCTGTTTGCAGTGGTGGAAAGAGAAGTGGTCACATTCCGTATCGAGACTCAAAACTCACGAGGATATTGCAGACATCACTTGGTGGAAATGCACGAACAGCAATAATTTGCACTATCAGTCCTGCTTTGAGCCATGTAGAGCAAACAAGAAACACACTCTTATTTGCTACAAGTGCAAAGGAAGTTACGAACACCGCCCAAGTAAACATGGTATTGACAAAAGAACTGCTCAGCACATACAAATTGTATAAGATTTTAAATTTTTTAATTTTTTTTGGCATTATTGTATCTGAAACTATCCATAAGCTGAATAGTGAGAATTTATATATACCCTATTTCCTTTCTAGTAGTCCCTTTGAGTCATCTTCTTTAATCATAACCATATCAATCTGTCCAATTGTACACTTAACAGATGGCTAATGAGTAATGAAATGTAAAGCACAACTAAAGGGGAAGTATGAGATGTATGACTGATGTTCAGGTTTTTAATTAAGATGCTTTGTGTAAATTAGGTTCCTTTAGGTTAGGGTCAAATTTAAGTTGTTGCTCTTATGCTTCTACTTTTTCACCAAAAAGTACTCTTTATTTTCACACGAAGTGTAAATACAGTGTCTAATTATAGATGATTTTTACATGCTGTATCGACTCTCTTCTGTTTCTTAGCTTTAATATTTTAACATGTGGATTGCATTAGTGTGCTAAGGATAGGGCTTATTTCAAATATTGTTAATTGTCTTGCATATTCCAAGTTATATGAGTCATTGTTAAACTTAGGTCTTTGAAAAGAAGCAATTGGTAAAGCAACTGCAAGAAGAAGTCACTAGACTGGAAGCAGAGCTCCGGAGCCCTGTGCCATCTGGATCTTCATGTTTAAGGTCTTTGCTGAAGGAAAAGGACTTGAAGATTCTTCAGGTATTACAAGCATTTTAATTATATGAACGAATCTCAGAAATTTACCCGAAATTCCGTGAGAAAATCTCAATCACCATAGAATCTGTGTTAAGCTAGTTAGGTTTTCTTATGCTATAGCATATCAAGTGCTCATACTTTCAAATGCGTAGATTTTAGAATTGTTCAATTGGTAAACTCATATGAGAATCATAAGGATATTTCTTTATTTCTAGTTCGCCGTAAATCAATTTCTACAGGTAGAATATGCATCCACATTCCTTGAACTTTGCTTGGTAATCCAACTTTCACATCACCCCTTCTATTGATCTAGTCAGCCTTCAAATAACAGTGGGCTGCAGATTAGGGATGCCACATCATATATTAGCAGTTATAACTCATTGTGAAGCAAACAAATCCAATTTTTCCTCCATGTATTACATCTTACATCATGGCTGATTGCAATGTAGATATTTAAACATTTTGAGAACTAATCCTGGCACAGGAAAATAAATTGTATTAAAAAAAAAGTTGTGATGATAATTTCAAATAAATTGTACTTAAGAAAATAAAGATATGTGATTGATAATTTCAAAACAATTTAGATTAAATGTTTTGTGCAGACTGGGAAAAGTGTGTTTGAACATAAATTTAAATGTAAGATATTATCTTGGAATCTATACATTCTTACTCTTTTTTTTAAAGAATACTCAAAATTTATTTAACAATTACACTACCAGTATATCTTACGCAGTGAAACGGAACTCTAATAAGCTGTTATTGGCCATTCTTGGATATCTTCCGTGTCATGTTCGCTTATATCTAGATGAATATGCAACCACTTCTTATCAGTTTTCTGGGGAAACTCTATCTTCATCAACCCTGGAAAAATATTATACTTGGTAACTTGATAAAGTCACCGATTGACCATGATAGATCAAACACCAAGAGAAAAGACCTACAAAGGCAGATAATCATCTTTCTTTGATAAAACCAAGTTGAGTGTGGACATATTACCAAGTTCGATATAGGTGCATGGTAGTAAGTGAAGAGTTTTTGGAAGATCCATGCAAAAGGTGTAGTATGAATTTTTCACTACAACATGAGAGAAACTAAGTTAAGATGGCACTAAATTATGGAACTCATGAAAGTTCAACATAGTATATTATTTTTGTGGAATCCCTACAAGTTGTGATCACAGTGTTTACTTGCAGATGGAGAGAGAAATTTATGACCTGAAGCGTCAGAGAGACCTTGCACAAACACAGCTTGACTTAGAAAGAAGCTCGCACAAAGAACGAAAGGTACGTGACATGTGTCTATTAGTGTCCTGATTCTATCTCTTTCCAGCCTGTGTCTAACCAGTATATTTTATCTCTACTTTTCCCTTTTTTCTCCTGTTGCATATTTTGCAATATTTGTTCATTTCAGGCTTCAGAGCATCATGGACCTTCTTGTCAAGCAGTTAAGCGTCTCTCTTTTACCACTGATAATGACATGCTTCCTGGAAAATGTGACTCAAAATCCAAAGAAAGAAAGATAGGAAGAAAAGCATCTAATTCTACGGACATATTAGTTACTGAAATTAGAAAGCTAGAGATGAGGCAAAGACAACTTGGTGAAGAAGCGAATCATGCACTAGAGCTACTTCACATGGAGGTTGCTTCTCAGAGACTTGGAAGTCAGGATTCTGCTGAAACGATTGCTAAGATGCTGTCAGAAATTAAAGCCATACATACAGGAAGTTGCACTTCAGAAGTAGTTCAGATAAAAGATAAAGCTACCTTGAGAGAAGAGATTGCAAGGTTAAACTCCCAAGAAAGCAACATCTCTGTTTTAGAGAAGAAGCTTGAGAATGTTCAGAGATCCATTGAAAAATTAGTTATGCGCCTTCCAACTGTTGAGGAGACTCCTGAGCCAAAGACGTCAAAAAAGAAAAAAGGCCTTCCCTTCACCTTGAGCAATACGGCTAACATGCCAAATCTAATACGATCACCTTGTTCCACGACATCTTCCTCTCACAAAGTAATGCAGCATGAAATTGAAAACAGAACTCCAGAGAGAAATCATGGTTCTTCTGGTGTTGATGCAATGCTCAGGCAAAAGAGGATCCCTAGCAATGAAGGAAATTATGGTACCACCCCATTAAGGGAGAATACTTCTGCACAAAAACAATCAAGCTCTATTAATGTGAAGAAAATGCAGAAGATGTTTAAAAAGGCTACTGAGGATAATATTCAAAGCATCAAATCATACGTTATTGAGCTGAAAGAGCGGGTTGCCAAGCTACAATACCAAAAGCAGCTTCTTGTTTGCCAGGTAAGAATTTTGTCTTTTCTTGTGCCCTTTCTTATTATGATGGATAATTCTATAGCTTATATTCTACATGGTTTAATTAGTACTCACTAAATTTTTTTAAGTTTCATGTTTCTTGTTTGATAATGCATGGATGATGTATGATCTTGTTAGGTGTTGGAGCTAGAGGAAGCAAATGAGGAGGTCTCAGGTGATGAGGAGGAGGTTGAAATAACTGGTATATCTTATTCCATGCCATGGAACATGGTTTTTGAAGAACAAAGGAAGGAGATTATAATGTTGTGGCATGTCTGCCATGTTTCAATCGTACACCGCACTCAATTTTACTTGTTATTTAGAGGAGATCCTTCTGATCAGATGTACATGGAAGTAGAACTCAGAAGGTTGAAATGGTTGGAGCAGCATCTGGATGACGTTGGTAACGCCAGCCCTGCGCTCCTAGGTGACGACCCTCCTGGCTCGGTATCATCAAGGTGGACCCTGAAACCCTACTGCTGTTGTCCCTTATACTTCACTGTTTTTATAACTAATTTTGCTATAATAGTTAAATTTACCATGAAAATTTGTTATTTGGAAATCAGCATCAAGGCCCTTAAGCAAGAGAGGGAGAATTTAGCAAAAAGGGTGAGCTCAAAGCTAACAGTGGAAGAAAGAGAGATGCTCTACTTAAAATGGGAGATTCCAGCAGAAGGTGGGAAACAGAGGAGGAGATTGCAACTTGTGAATAAACTGTGGACAGATCCTCTGAATATGCAACATGTGAAGGAAAGTGCAGAGGTGGTGGGAAAGCTGGTTGGATTCTGTGAATCTTCATCACAACCAATTTCAAGGGAAATGTTTGAGCTCAGTTTTGCCCCTCTAACTGATAAGAAAACATGGATGGGCTGGAATTTGATATCCAACTTACTGCATTTTTAACTACTTATATTTGCTGTATATATCACTTTTTTTTTTTTCTTGCATTTTCTGAAAGGGGATCCCTTCTTTCTGAGATGTGCTATTATTATTCTAACTCCTCTTTAGTACTATCGATGATCTCTCTAAACTGTTAGTTAGCTTAATGAAAAATCTTGACATCATTGAAAATTTTGGGGGAAGTCCAACTGTCCTTTAGAGCATTGTTGAGAGAGAGAGAGAGAGTGTGTGTGTGTTCACATAATGAATTCAGACAATTGACATTGGGTGTTGGTGAATATTTTGAATTGTTAAGGGGTTTAGATATTGAATATTTAATTTTGGGCTAAAACTTATATGCATCAGGGGTACGGATCCTGGATATAAGATTCGTGCCCCCAATCCGAATCGGCGCGTGGGCCGCTTTTACGCGCATCCACCCGTCCCCACGCGTGGGCACACCATAGCTGGTGTGCGTCGCACACCACCTGAATTTTATATTTTAAGGTATCATTCATTTACTCTTAAGGTATCACACACTTATTCTTAAGGTATCATACTGTTACCCTTCAGGTATTAATATAAAAACAGCGTTGCTTTCTTCTTTTTTCTCTTTTTTTTCTTTTTTTTTTCTTTTCTCTCATTTTTCTTCTTAATCTCTTTTCTTATCAATTTGTTATTCTTCTTATTTGTTTTGTACATTATTCTTCTTCTCTATCTTCTTGCTCTTATTCTTCTTTTCTATATTCTTGTTCTTATTCTTCATCAAATCTTCATAAAGTCATTTATGGAGTTTTTTCTTCTTCCTCTTCTCTTTTACTTATTTTCATAAATTTAGATAATTGATTTCAAATCACAATTTATTACAATAATTTTAAAACATTGAAAATCAATTATTTCAAACAATATGAAATCATGATTTGTTGATTTTGAGGATTTTTTTTTGAAATTTTAAGATTTTTCAATGAAGATATTAGTTGTATGCTCTTAAGGTATTATACATATTCATTTAAGGTATTACATAAATATCTTACATGTATTACACATGTTCTTTCAAGTATTAATAAATACCTTACAGATATTACATAAATATCTTACATGTATTACACATGTTCTTTCAAGTATTAATAAATACCTTACAGGTATTACATAAATATCTTACATGTATTACACATGTTCTTTCAAGTATTAATAAATATCTTACATGTATTACACATGTTCTTTTCAAGTATTACACTTACCTTATAAGTATTACTGGTCATGAGCAATCATATATTAATGTTTTAGGGTAATTATAATTTATAAAATCATGAACACTCATAATTTTTGTAATACCTGTAGAACATATATGTAATACTTATAGAATACGTTAAACTCAATCACCATAATACCTTAAACTGTATGTCCTGTTAATACCTGTAGACCAAATGTCTAATACCTGTAGAACAAATCAGTAGTATCTGAAAAGTATTTTCATAATATCTTGAAGAGTTATACTTATAGACCATATATCTAATACCTATAGTATAAATTAGTAATATTAACTAATATCTTAAATAGTTATATTTGGAGCATAACTTAAACTCAATCACCATTAAGTGACAACAACTACTCATATATTTGCATTGGTCATGCTGCCCTACTTGAACCACTAATCTTAAATGTTCAAAGTGAATGCAGAGGAGGGCTGCAATTGTGGAATCTCAATTCTTAAATTAAACATAACTAGAATTCCTGCTTTGTACAGCTGCCCTAGGGACTTTACATGAACAAATTTTTGAAATCGTTTTCAGCGAAATATTTTACCTTACTTATTGTTTAAATCTCTTCCATTGTTGATTGAGTACTTTTGATAGCAAAAAAAAAGGAATCCTAATCATATGAAGAAATTGAAAAGGAAGAGAGAAAAAAAGAAAAAAAAAGAAGAAGAAGGAATAGAACAACGCATAGGAAAAAAGAAGAGAGAAGAAAAAATAGAAAAAGGAAGAAGAAGAAAGGCGCTGGAGAGAGAAAAAAAATTAAAAAAATAAAATAATGGGGTGGGTCATTGGCTGGCGGAGCGGTTGGATCCGTGCCCTCGGGGTACATAAGTGCTACTCTTAATTTTGATTTGAAATTGATTTTATTTTTTTTTGGTTTTTTTTGGATATTTCTCAAAAATAAAACTCTTCATGAGATGGTATGGTGTGTGGTATCAGTGTCGTATTGTGTTATAAGAAAAATATAAAAGGAACTTCAATAAAATATAAAACATAAATATTTGTAAATATGATTTGAAAATTAATATATTTATAATTAAGTTACATAAACAGTGGTTGTAAAAAGTATAAATTTCATTGGAATATTTTGTTACTCTACACATACAAGTGAAGGTTGTACTGCCAGATATTCACCAAACTCGACTAACGAGCATCTATACCTTTCACTCACCTTCATAATCCAAGAGTTAAATATGATGAATAAACATCCTAAGCATTTCTTATTTTGTGAAACACAATTATTTCTATACACCAAGTGCACGAATCCTAAAACCGTGCAATTGGGTCAACTGATCTGAAAGTGCATTTCACGCGCCCCCATGTGCGCCTTACGCACCCCAACGCGACCAAACCTTAACTCAAACCCTAGTTCTGCTGTATATTAACATAACCTTTTAGTTTCGCGAACTGAACCTTTTAGTTCTATTCTTATAACCTTTTAGTTATATGTACATAACCTTTTGCAGTGCAAGTAGTGAAAAAAGTATAAGTTATTGACTAAAAACATTATGAAATTTGTACATAAAGGTTATACTATTACAACATAAAGGTTATATCATTACAACATAGATGTTTCGACTATATTTAATTTTTATAGTGAAAAAAATATAAGTTATTCATTGAAAATGTTATAAAATCTGTACATAAAGGTTGTTATACTATTACAACATAAATGTTATATTATTACAACATAAAAGTTTTGGCTATATTACATGAATTTTTATAGTGAAAAAAATATAAGTTATGCACTGAAAAAGTTATGAAATCTGTACATAAAGGTTATACTATTACAATATAAATGTTATATTATTACCACATAATGACATGATTGGTATGAATGAATGGAATTAAAGATGAATGGAATGAAGATGTGAATGGAATAGTATAAGAATAATAATTCCTATGATTGGTATTGACAATGAATGTAATAGTCATTCCTTAATTGATAGTACAATCTTGTCGTAATAAAAAATAAGTAGGGATAATTTTACCTAAAATAAGTATATAATTGATTCTTTGAAGAGGGGGAATACATAATACTAGGGGGCATGGATGGAATGGCCATTCATGTATTTTTGGGAATAGTCATTCCCAAGGGAATTAGTATTCTCATTCTTAAAATATACCAATCATAGGATTTGGAATGGATTTGGGAATAATCATTCCATCCCTAATCTATTCATGCATACCAATCATGCCATAAAGGTTATGACATAAATCTAAAAAAAAAAACATTGGGCGCGGATCTGGGTTAAACCGGACCAGACCCGACCCACATACCTAGTTGCATAGATCATGACTCATGCACTTGGTGCATACAAGTATTACTCTTTGTAAAAATATACTGCAAATTCTTGTATAAAACCATCGTGGACGGTGGATCTCATTCCATGGAACATGTCACAGCTTATTGTGGGTCAATTGTCGATAAAAATATTAATATTACAATCTTTATATAAAACTTTAACTTATAAGAAATAAAATCAATTTTGGTACAATTTGTACATATATACTGTTATATGATGTTACTTATATTTTATATGAACATAATCATACATTTATATAATATATAAATGTACAACTAAGATAAACTAAAAGGTATGAAAAATATTAATGTATGTCCAAAAAAATGTAAAGGTACAACTAATATTACTAAAGATATGATTAAATAATATAAAAATATGACTAATATAACATAAAGGTACAACACGTTAGAATGAGTTTGGCCACTGAAACCCAGGCGTGTGGCGGCGCGTTAGAACGCATATCGGGTCAGGTTGAGATGAGTGTATGGATCTAAAATCCATGCACCAGGTGTATGAAAATTTTGGTGATAATACTATTATGCGTATTAGACTATTTTTTGCCAATTAATAATTTGACAGATAACTATGTAAGACTTTTTGTATGTATCAATTTATACTTTTATGTGACCAATTAGTTCTTTTGGTTCCAATACTAATGAAACTCGTAAGTCACCCACGTGATGCGTTATTTATTATTTATTGTAATAGTATATATACTTTATTATTGTACAAAATCATTGGGAGTATAGATTTAATTGAAGAAAGTAGAATTTGGTTGAATTCCTCTCTATTCTCATGTGCTTTTTAGGACTCCTTTGTACATTCATTTTTTGGTGGCGTGCTATTCTAAATTCAAATAACACAAATTATATGTCATTCTAAATTATATTTGATAATATTAATAAGTTGGAATACAAAATTTATAAGTAATTTAAACTTGAAAGCTTACATTCTATTTGTTTGTCTTTTGTTGAATTTTTTTCATGGCTCAATAGATAATTTGATAAGCCAATGATTTTTGGAGTTAATTAAAAGTGACCATTTAACAATATAAATTTTAATATAATTTTAACAATATACACG
The DNA here is from genome assembly GCA_028654395.1 of Scutellaria barbata. NCBI lineage: Eukaryota > Viridiplantae > Streptophyta > Magnoliopsida > Lamiales > Lamiaceae > Scutellaria > Scutellaria barbata. The sequence goes on along the minus strand of CM053644.1, from coordinate 11,863,729 downwards.
CACAACATTTGTCATAGTTATAAAAAAATATCTTAAAATTTCTTTGACTTTAAAATTTATAATAAGAATAATTCTAAACATTAAATAATTAAAGTTAACAAAACAAAAAAAAGAATTAAATTATTGTTCAACAATAAACAACAATCGTTAACAATAACAACAACAACAACAACAATAATAATAATAATAATAATAATAATAATAATAATAAATAGTAACAATATACTATATGGAAAAAGAGTCATAAATAACATAATCAATTTTCTTGACAAAATTATTAATTTTGAAATTTTTATATTAGTCAGAATATTGATGTGATATTTTTAGGAGGGAAAATGACAACTTTAAATTTTGCCAACTATCCTCCTTATATATATATATATATATATATATAACAAACTTTTGTGTAAATGATGCATGGATCTATGATTTGTGTAAGAGATCCGACCCGACTCACGCGCTACTCACGTGCTCGTATGTGCCCCCACGGGCCTAGATGAGTGCACCCAAACCTACTCAAATTCGCTCCCAAATGTTGTAACTTATGTTATGTTAATCATACTTTTATGTTATATAAGTCATATTTTTATATTAGATTAGTCATATTTTTTACGGTTTTTATTTGTACCTTAATATATTTTTAGACATCTATTAATATCTTTCATACCTTTTAGTTATATTAGTCATACCTTTTAGTTATGAGTCATATATTTTAATTATGTTAGTTGTATCATTATGTATTATATAAATGTATGACTAATATCACTTAAAGGTACAAGTAATAACACATAAAGATATATATATATATATATATAAATTAGGTTGAAATTAGGGTTTTTTGTGTCGAAATTAAGATTTTTTTACCGAAATTAGGGATTTTTTTAAGTTAAAGTATAGAATAAAGGTACGACTAAAACAACTAAAAGTCAGGGCAAAAAAAAAAAGAAAAAAAAAGAAAATTATGTGGATCCAGGTCGAATCCGACCCAATCCACGTGTATATCTAAGATCCATACACCAATTACACATTGGACTAACTCTCTCTCTCTCTTTATATATATATATATATATATATATATATATATATCTCATCATATATTGTACATATAATTCTCCCTACACATTATAATAGATCTTTTCGTATCTTTTGTATAATGATGTACAGAGATGTACATGATTTGTAAACATTCTTTTGTGAAAAATGAAACAATTATACAATTTTCATATTGTATCAACTAGAAAATCTTGACAACCTTAGAATTTCTTTTCGATCAGTCTTTCCAGTCCTCTTGCTATGTCAACCACATCTACCACCACCAATACTAGTACTCTTAACACCAATGTCATGCCATCAGCCTCACCCACATTACCACCTATTTTTCATGTTTCCGCTCATCACCATTTACCCATGAAACTTTCCCATACAAACTATGTTTCATGGTGTGCATACCTTGTGGCACTTCTTCGTGGATATAAAGTTTTTTGTTTCATTGACTAAACGAAATTCTATCCACTAGAGAAATTTGATGGCTCCAACACGATCGCTATTCTCTTTATGGTCTTAGTAAGATTAGCTCTTGCTTGCTGCAATTTTTGGATCCTTGTCATCCATGTACTACCACCGGCATCTCTCGCATCCACATCTATTGAAGCATGGAAATCCTCACTTGATTTTTTTGCTAGTCGATCATGTTTGAGGGTCAATCGAAAAGCAAGTTTCACTATATACCATTAGTTCTCGCTTTATTATGGAGTTTCTCTAATATGTTAACTAAAAATCGAATGAACTTCCCTTCATCAATCAACCTACAAGCATCGTGATCTTACGTTGTTCGTTATTAATAGATTTGTTCTAAGTATGGCAACATCATTGATCCCATCTACACTACAGAGACTTTGTTTTGATTTGAGAAACTCTATGATCTTCCGTTCGAACATGAGTTATCTCTTAAATCACAAGAAGTCGCGACTAGATAATTGGTTGCAATGGTTAATTTTGTCCAAACCTATTCTGGTGGAAATCCAAATGGTCATTTTTCTTAGAACACTGAAAGTAAGTGATGGCAACCACAATTGATTATAAGGTCTTAGTCAACTAATAATGGGAGCACCCCGAACCTTTTATGCATATTTCTATTAGTTTATTTTCTTGCTACATCATCTTTCAATTTAAATTATTTTTTGATATACACATGTTTATTTGCATCTAACTTTATCAACGATTTTCAGTTCGATTGCACCGCCAACATTGAGTTCTTGGGCTGTTTTTATGACATTTTTATATGTTAAAATACATGTTATGAGAAGCATAAATAAGGTTTTAGATCATGTTTTTGACTTATGTGGAGAAAGTTATGAGTTTTGCAAGTTCTCTTCATTTCTTTGCATACTTGAGTCTTAGGAGCTTATGTTGATGTTAGATGATTATTTTGAGCATGAAATATGTTTATCTGATTATATGATAAAGAATCATGCTTTAAAGTATTAAAATGATAAGTAAATAATGTTTTATGCTGTAACGTCCAGAACAAAAACGAAGCATAATTGATTAATTAAATAAGTAAACCCTTAATTAAAATATCTTATGTGTATTAATTTTTAATTGTTTAATTTAATTACGTGCGTTTCAGATACGTGTTTAACGTCCAGTTTTAAATGGATAAAATTTATAGACATGAAAGATAGAATATTTTTATACGATTAGATGGGTAATGGAAAAATGAGAAAATAGAAACAAACTAGAAGTCAATCGGACTCCCGTAGCTCAAACGGCGAAGAAAAGGGCAAAATACGAAGTTTCGGAAAAACGAAAAATGAAATCTTATCGTGAACAGTAACCTATCCCCATGAACAGTAACCTACTCATGAATAGTAACTTTTCCAAATTCTATAAATAGGGCCTCATTCGATTTCATTTTCACCGTTTCTTCGAATAAGCCGAAAAGCGCCGAACACACGTATGTCTCTCTCTCCTCTCTCTTTCCTTTTAATTTTATATTCCATTGTCGCCGCCGCCGCGCCGTCGCCGGAGCCGTCGCCACCGGAGTTGGCCGGAAAACTTCAAAATCGTCCGTTTCAGCTGATTTTCGTACACAACGAAGCCCTCGACGAGATGAATCTAGGGCAACTTCCGGAATTCAATTCCAATTCTCCGTTCGTCAGAAAATAGCGAAAAACCGCCGCTGCCGTCACTGAAAAATGTCAAACCCGTCTGTTTCGGCTGATTTTCATATACAACGTAGCCCTCGATGATACGAGTCTAGGGCAACTTTCGAAATTCAATTTCGATTCTCCATTCGTCGGAAAACGGCAAAAAACCATCTCCAAACCCTAAACCTTTGATTTTGGCCACCTTTTCTCTCTCCCGTTTTTCTCTCCCTCGCTCTTCTTCTCGTGGTTGCAGGCACCGGAGGGGCTGCCGGGGTTGTGGGCTAGCCTCTGGATGGGCGGTGCCACCGTGGGTGACGGCGCCGGTGCCGAAAAATGGGTTGGGAAAGGGGGCTGTTGCGTGTTGGTTGTGTAGTGTGTGTGTAACATGTGTGATGAAGGGTTTTTGAGGTTGTTTTTCGGGGACTATTCATGCCGGAATCCGGCGAAGGATGACCGAATCTGGTAGCCGAAGGTGCGGGCTAGCCGGAGGACTAAGGGTCGATGGCATAGGATGGCGCCGCCACAGCCGGTGGCGTCGGGAAGGTGGCTGCTCGAGCAGGCCGACGACAGGAGGTCTGGGCACCAACCTGCCCCGCTGCCTAGAAAACTAGGCAGCCGACGGGAGACGCCGTCGGGAAATTTTCCCGTCGACGGGAACACGCACGACGTCGTATTTTCGATTCGATTTTCGATCCGAATCTCATTTTCTTTTCATCATACTTTATCATCGAGACGTTGCCAACAAAATATCATTGACCGGGGGTCGTGGGTCCCGGTCAAAGTCAACCCTTTGACCAAATTACCAAAATACCTCTAAATCTTAAAACGCTCCGTTCGAGCTCGTTTCAACTCTGATCGAGCTCATTCTTGTTTTGTTGTGATCCAAAATTCATTCTCTTTCATCTCAGCCTTATAAACTGATATTTTCCTTTTATTTCTTTAACCTCAATCATTAGGTCTTCCGTTCCGATCCGTCTTATCTCGATTTTCGATATCGTTTAAATCTTTTAATTTTATTTAATAATGATCTAAGAAAACATCGTAATTTATGTAGGCTACCTGTTGGAGTGAAGCCTTGGGATACGTGATCTTTAAGAGGTGCTGCTCACGTGGTAACCACCGAATAAGGTGGGGGTAAATTCTTTAAATTAAGATATCATAAAGTTTATGCAATCTTTTAAGATTATTATTAATTGAGTTGGGTATACGTGCTGAATGCATGAGATGTTATGTGTGATAATGTTATGATACAATGAATGTGAATATTATACTTGAATGACGTTGGGTCGATATACATGCTATGTGAATAAAGTGCTCTGAGCTAAGATTATTATTAAATGAGAATGTGATTGATGAATGATTTAAAGCAAGTGATGGATTACGAATGTTTTACTATGAATGCAAAGGTGAAGAATGATGTGAAGTTAATATTTGCATATGTGCAAATAAGATGTGCTTTCATGGCAGTTGAGAACTGCAACTAGGTGTTTTGTTAAATAAATGTGCTTCTGTGTGTATGTTTGATATGTGTATGTGTGATGTAAATATGTGCGCATGTGCATGCGTATGCAAGGCGGCTAGGGCTCGCATAAAGACGGCTGATCACCGTATCATGACGGCTAAGAACCGTAAAATGTTTTCATGGCGGTTAAGAACCGTAAAATGCTTTCATGGCGGCTAAGCACCGTAAATTATATGAAAAGTGATGTTTGAATGTGAAAATGAAGTGATATATGTGTATGTGCATGCGTATGCAAGGCGGCTAGGGCTCGCATAAAGATGGCTGATCACCGTATTACGACGGCTAACGACCGTAAAAAGGTGGTTAAAACCCACAAATGTTTTTATGGCGGCTAAGAACCGTAAAATGCTTTCATGGCGGCTAAGCACCGTAAATTATGTGAAAAGTGTTGTTTGAATGTGAATGATGGATTATATGCTTCCAGGACGGCTAAGATCCGCATATGTTTGCAAGACGGCTAAAAACCGTAAATGTGATAATGAAAGTGATATATTTGAATGTGAAGGATGATTGATTTGAGATGGATGGTTACATTTCTAAAATGATTTAAGTCACGTGATTTGAAATGATCTACTTTCTACGGTTTTTTTTATTAAAAGACAAATGTTTTAAGAAAATCTGTTTTATGTGATAAAATGGTGTTTTGGCATGTGTGTGTAAAATCTTCCAAAATTATTTTATGTCATCCCGAGTTTTCCCACCCCACTGAGTGTACTTTTGTCACTCACCCATCTTTTAAAATGTTTTCAGTTTAAGAAGTTTAGGGCGTGGCGCGTGAGCGGTGGATGCTGGTAGCCGATGATCAAAGGTTACAGAAGCTTTTTATTTGTAAATATGATATTTTATGAATTATGAAAATGTATATTTTATAATAAATCTTGAATTTTAAAGTTTATTTATTTTATTTTTATTGTAAAATTTAAAGAGTAATGTTTTTATAAGTTGGTTTTTAACCCAACTTGCTCTGATACCACTTATTGGTCCCAAGTGTGTCCGAGGTTCAGGGGGGGTGAATGAACCTTGGTCGATTTTTCAAATCTTTAAACAAACCGCTCTGCTCTGCAAGTTACATGAACTTGCAGCGTCAGATAGTTACTGCTTACATCACTAGCATATAGTGCTGCACGCTGTAACTTCGAGTTTTATACGCAGCGGAAAAATAACTTTTATAACACAAGGCTGATTTTCTCAAATATGCTTCTATTAGAAAACGTTTTATGCTTATGAGATAAACAAGAAATAGAAGATTAAAGCACAGATAAAAAGCAATAAACATTTATGGCTTATAGTGGTTCGAAGGTGGTGTAATCCTTCTACGTCCACTTTACTGCTCCTCGAGTAGGAACTTTGTTAACTAAGATTGGATTACAAGACACTCCTAACAATCTATCAACTTTACAAAGTAACAGCCTACTGAAGTCCAGCGTACACACAGCAACTGCAAACTTCAAAGGCTAACCCACACAGGGTTAAAAGGATAAAAAGGTTTTTCTTCAACTGGGTCTTCGAAGTGAACTTCTGAATCATTGAGGAAACTTTCAACTTGAACTTGCTTCACTTCGGGAGGTTGAGTGACTGAAACTGATCGTAGACTTTGATGCTTGGATCTTGTAAGCTCTGTGAATTTTGCGTAAATGGTTCAGTTAATCAGTAGTTTCAGTAACCAGCTTCAGTGTATCTCTTCCTCTATTTATACTTGTAGGAGAAGATGTCCGTTGAAGGAGACATCTCTCTTTTGAATTTGAAATAGTCTGACCAAAGGCATGGTTTGCATTTAATGCGACTTGACTTTCTCTTTCGGAGCATTTAATGCGGCAGTTGCGGCTCGCAGCTTTCTGCAGCGCGTCAGTCAACGTGGCATCTTCGTATTGGCTCCGTGTTTGCAACTTTGATCTTTTCTGGAATGGCTCTATTTATTCTTGCATGAGTCTTCGTTCCTCGTACTGCATTTATCCTTTCTAGGATTGTAGGATACTCTTTGTTATCAATTGCGCTGATTGACTTGATTGGACTGTAAGTTTTGCGCTGTATCCTAGGTCTTCATGCAGCTGATACTTTCTTGCAGTGCTGCGGTAACTTAGACCTGGTTGCAGTATCTTCTGGCAGTACTGCTGTATCTTTTTCTTCTTGCAGTACTCCTGTATCCTTTTCTTGCAGCGATGTTGCACGCCGTTCTTTCCTTCTTTACTGTAGTGATGTTCTTTCCTGTTACGGTGTTGTTGTATCTACCTTCTTACAGCTGTGCTGTATCCTGCCTTCATGCAGCAATACTGTATCCTACTTTCTTGCAGCGATATCTTTTCTTAAGGACATAGATACAGCTTTATCCTCGTTTAACCTCCATTTTTAGCACTTAACATTAGACTCAATTCTAGTCTATATATTCACTTAAACATTGTGAAAAATGGGGTACTCAAAACTTCTTATTACATATATGATTTGTCTCATCAAAATCTAAACATTGAAATCCTAACAATTTCCCCCTTTTTGATGATGACAAAACCTTTACATTATTTCGTTCATGAAGAAGTTTTATTTTACATTATCTCATATGGTTTATCAGGATTACATGCTTGAACAGCTTTGATAAGATTAAATCTAATCCTGGATTCATCAGAGATGTATCATGCTATTCCTTTCATCACAAAGCATCAGGAAAAACGTAAACAACATGTATAAGTTCATAAGGTTTGAACTTGGACAGAACAGAAAGAAAAATTTCTTCATTAGCAGAGAGAAAGTTTACAAGACATATAATTTACAACAGGGATCACAAGAGGGTATAGAATTTACTGAAACAGGGACCTTTTAATTGATGGTTCTTCAGGTCTTCTTCCAGCAAACTTTTCAATGTCTTCTCTTCCTCTTGATCCTTTCCACCAGTCCCTGATGGACTCTTGATAGGACTCTTCCAGCTTGTGCATAATTACAGGAATTTGGATCCACCTGAGTCAGAAGTCCTCACAGTAGGGCACAATCCCTCCATGCTTCACTAGGTCGATATAGTATCTCTGAATCTCCAGATCTCCTTCCCTAGCGAGCTGCTCATATCTGCTGAATTTGCCTTTCCTGCAAATTCTCTAAAGTGTCTGAGGTATTTCGATCGTTTATATATAGTGATCACCTCAAATGATGGATTCCTGTCAGCAGGCAGTCTGATTTCCTTGAAGATGTCAAACCTCCAAGCTATATTTTCTCCTTCAGGCCTCTGATCCATTAGAAAGGTTTTCTTGAGGAGGATATTGGTAGAAGTCATCTGGGTATATTCTCCTCTCACCAATTACTCCGAGTCTTTGAATCCAGACATATGGATCTTGTTCTTCTCTTTGGTGTCTTTGACTCTCAGACTTTTCCCCGCTCATTCTCTTCCTTGAGCCTTGCTGCTGGCTTTCATCCCTTCTCTTGGAATGATAGAAGGGAGGCGCTGCATCCTTGCTTGCAGCTCTGCTGAATGCAGCACCTGCAGCAGGTCTACTTCCAGCAGCTGCACCAGCTCCAGCATCATCATCTCTTCTCCATCTTTTCGGAGAGGGGATGTCAGCAGCAGCAGATGATCCAGACCTTCTCCTCCTCCTGCTGAGAGGTTGCTGGTCATCATCTTCATCGTCTTCTTCAGCTCCCCTTGAGCTCTTGTATTTATCTTCTTTTCTTTCCCCCTTTTTTGGCATCATAAAAAATCAGGGGCTGAGCAGGGGCAGCTGGGACCACCTTGGAACGTGGTTTACGGGTCGGTTCGGAGGAGGCCTCAGGAGCGTCAACAAACTGAGGGAAGGCTCGGAACATGATGTCCCTCAGTTCTCCAACAATGAGCTCCAGGTTTCCCAAACGGTCGTTCATACTTCTGGTTCGCTGAGATTGATTAGATGTGCGATCCAGAAGTGTCTGCAGGACGTGGGAGTGAGTATTCAGCCTGTCAGAGGCACTCTCAGCATGACACTTGCACAGCCTTATCTCCTGATGAGTCTACACAGCTTCAACTTTCAGCTCTCCCTCCATCCTGACCCGTTCCATGTAAAGCCTGTAGGAGTGATCATTAAGCATCCTCTTGATCATCCCAGGCAGGGCTTCAAGGTCCTTCTTGAAACCCGTCATGGTTTCAGCATGGAATTGGGCAGCGATCCTGAGACTGTTGTGCATGGTAGACTCGTGCTCCTGGAGAGCGTGCACCAGATGTCTTACCGCGGCTTCAACTCGATTGATCGATTCGTCAGGAGTCAGCCTAGAATTTCGTCTTGTTGAGACGGCAGATGATGTAGTGAATGGTATTACAGCTTGAATTTTAGGGGTTGCATCCTGCCTTAGAACCTCAGTAGCGACCTCATCCTCATGGTTTCTGGTCTGAGAGCTTGAGGATGGGTGCTCTTCTTCTTCTTCTTCTTCTTCTTCTTCCTCTGCCTCCTCTTCGCCGGATGAGACTTCAACAGGATCTGCTCCACCAGATAATGGCCCATGAACAACTATGTTACGCTCCTTCATCATCCTTGCGAAGTTGGCATAAGTAATCTCAGCTTCCTAAGTAACCTCTGCTGCTGTAACCTTGGAAGGTTCTTGAGAGCATACAGCAGCTGCAGCTCAACCTCCTCTTGAGGTGTCTCTAGCTGCACCGAGGTTACCTCAGCTCTTCTTTTTGTATCCTCTGTGGGTACTGTCTGAACAGCCTTCCCAGCAGAGGTCTTGTTAAAGGACCCCGTCTCCTCGACCGGTCTTGTAACTTGGACAGCTTCTGCTGCAAGAATGGGTTCTTGCAGCTCTGGTCAGTTTCCTGCAGCGTCAACAGTATCCAGCACTGTACACTCTATTGCTGCAAGAATCTCAGCTTCCATCCTTCTTGAATCTTCAGCTGCTGCTTCAAGGATGGTCGCTTGCTGTATTGCTGTCTCCGCCAGTACAGGGAGTACCGTCTCTGCAACTTCCTCCTTAGATGCTTCATCGGTAATTTCAGCAATGTCTGAGATGACATCTCTGATTATGGCAGATGGTTCCTCCTGAGAATCTGCACGAGCAGTATCTTCAACTTCACGAACTGGGGAATCGTCATAGTCCAATAGTTGGGTCTCCTCCTCCAGAGGATCAAGAAAGACGATCGTGGAGAGACCTTCAACCATTTGCTCATATGTAGGGGAGTTTATAAGGTGAGAACTTGAACTTCTTTCTCCCCACATTCTCCTAAGAGTGTACTGCATCCTTGTTTCTTTCACACTTTGTTGCAGTGCCTGTTGCAGCATAGCTTCTTCAGCTTGCTCCACTCCCAAGGTGTCGATTTGCTCCTGAGCAAAAGCGACGTCATCACCCCTTCTTATAGCCTCGGCAGCCGGGACAAGGAAGACCTGCACGTCCTCCGATGCTGCTCTCATCGATAGCTCTGTCGAGTCGGATTCTGCGAGAGCTTTTCCTTTCCCTTTGTCCTTTGCTCCCTGAGCAGCACTGCTATCACCAAGCTCCTGTACTCTTACTGCGTACTCAGGTTGCAGGAGTGCCAGAATATCTTCTGATTTGGCCCACTCCAGGACAGCTTGCTCGACTGTCAGGAAATCCTTCCACTTCAACAGGATTTCCCCCTTAGCCAGCCTCATCTCTCTCCAGAAAGAGTACTGCAACTCCATATTTCTAGCAGCCGAAAAGGTGGGATCGAGCACTGAAGTCTTTGTTTGTAGACGAGCTTCTTCAGTTGGCTCGACCGGTACTGATGTGGCTCCCGAAGCTGATGTAACTCATCCCCAAGATTTTCTACCACCTCAGAAGGTGTAGAGAGTTGGGAATAAAGAGCTCTTTCTTTATCCCGGGGCTGATGAGACTCATCCGCAACATCAACTACAACCAGGCTTGCTGTAGAGCGTTGGGAGGCAGCAGCTGCAGCAACCTTCTTCTTGCTGCTCGGGACCCTTCTCACCAAGGGTGCATCGTCATCAGAAGATGGGGATTCAGTTTCAGGTACAGCCTTCCCTGAACTCCTCTTGATAATAGGAAGAGAACTCTGAACGTCCTCTCCTTCGACTTCATCCCCGCTGCCTGCAGCTTCATCTTGCAGAGCAAGAGTTGCATTCTTTTTGTCTTTAGTTTTCTTCCTTGCAACTCCTGCTCCTGCAACCTTCGGTTGGGTCTTACTCGATTTACTTAAGGGCTTGGTGAATATATCTGCAAGCTGGAGATCCGTGTGAACTTTCTCAAGCATAATATCTTTCTTTTCCACGTGGTCTCTTATAAAGTGATGACGTATATCGATGTGCTTTGTTCTTGAATGAAAGATAGGATTATAGGTAATTGCGATGGCACTTGCATTATCACAGAGAATTGGGGTCTCTTTTTCTTGAATTCCATAATCCCTAAGTTACTGTTGTATCCAGAGGATTTGCGCACAGCAACTTCTTGCTGCAACATACTCTGCTTCTGCTATAGAGGTTACAACATCCTTAGTACGAGGTTGCAGAGTAATCAATACTCTTTTGAAATAAATGCTGTAACCTGGTGCTGTTTGAAACCTGATTTCTGCTGTACTGTAAGAATATAAGATGCAGTGCTGTTTGAGCCCAGCACTGTAAGAAGGTGTAGCTTACAGCATTATACTTACTGCTTCGCGCAAGCATGCAGAGGTTCCCCTTGGTTCTTGCATCTTCCTTTTCTCTTCATAACTTAAGAATTCCCAGCTCGTTTCGAAGCATAGAAAACCTTTATTCACTCAAAAGTTTAGTGAGAATATCTGTAAGCTGGAGATCCGTATGAACTTTCTCAAGCACAATATCTTTCTTTTCCACATGATCTCTTATAAAGTGATGACGTATATCAATGTGCTTTGTTCTTGAGTAAAAGACAGGATTATGGGTAATTGCGATGACACTTGTATTATCACAGAGAATTGGAGTCTCCTTTTCCTATATCCCATAATCTCTTAGTTGCTGCTGTATCCAGAGGATTTGCGCACAGCAACTTCCTGCTGCAACATACTCTGCTTCTGCTGTAGAGGTTGCAATTGAAGTTTGCTTCCTGCAGAACCATGAAACGAGTCTATTTCCTAGAAACTGACAAGTCCCACTGGTACTTTTCCGATCAATCTTGCAGCCTGCATAATCTGAGTCAGAGTAGTCTTTAAGCTTAAATCCTCCTTCCTTGGGATACCATAGGCTTACTTCTTGAGTTCCTTTCAGATATTTGATAATCCTTTTGACCGCTGAAAGATGTGATTCTTTTGGTGCCGCTTGAAATCTTGCACAGACTCCTACTGCAAACATGATGTCTGGCCTGCTTGTTGTAAGGTACAGTAAGGATCCGATTAGGCGTCTGTACTTTGTGATATCAACGTCTTTACCATCTTCATCTTTGTCAAGACTTATAGATATGGACATAGGAACGGCCGTTGCTGCTCCATTCTCCATGCCAAATTTCTTGATAAGCTCCTCGTGTACTTGACTTGACTGATGAAGGTTCTTGTAGGTAGCTGTTACTTGCAGCCCGAGAAAGAAACTTAATTCTCCAATCATACTCATCTCGAATTTTGACTGCATCAGGTTGGAGAACTTTTCACATAGCTCTTTGTTGGTGGAACCGAAGATGATGTCGTCCACATATATATGTACTAGTAGTACACTTTCTCCATCATGTATTCTAAACAGCATTTTGTCGATTGTTCCTTTTTGAAAACCATTCTCTAGCAGATAGAGAGATAAGGTATCATACCAAGCTCTCGGAGCTTGCTTAAGTCCATACAGGGCTTTGTGTAACCGAAATACCTTCTCTTCTGCTTGATCTTCAAAGCCTGGAGGTTGTTCAACGTATACTTCCTCTGTAAGAAGACCATTCAGGAATGCACTCTTAACATTCATCTGATAGACATTGAAATTCATGTGAGCTGCATATGCCAGAAAAATTCGTATTGCTTCCAGCCTTGCTACTGGAGCGAATGTCTCATCAAAATCAATTTCTTCTTCCTGACAGTATCCTTTAGCAACTAATCTTGTTTTGTTTCTTACAACGACTCCAGATTCATCTAACTTATTCTTGAACACTCACTTTGTTCCAATTACTCTTTGTTGAGTTGGTCTTGCAACTGTTTGCCATACTTGATTTCTCTCAAATCCGTTTAACTCTTCTTACATGGCCTGCACCCAGTTGCTATCTTGCAGTGTCTCTTCAACATTTTTAGGCTCTGTCTGGGATATGAAACATGCAAACATTACTTCATGAGGGATGGATCTTCTGGTTCTTACACCAATGGATGGATCTCCTATTATAAGATCCCTTGGATGATTCCTAAGCCATGTTCTATCTGGCTCAAAGACATGAGTTGGTGTAGGTTGCTCCTCGTGTTGCTGTAGAATAGGAGGTTCTGCTATTGTAAGAATATCTGCTGTATCCAAAGTTGCAGCTTCCTCTTCTTTATCTTCTTCTGTAGGCGGAACTCCTTCTATATACGGTACTGCATTCCCTTTCCTTGGAGCAATTTCTTCAGGTGGTTCTTCCAACTTCTTGGTGTCACAATGTGGTTCATCAAACACCACATGAATAGATTCTTCAACCACCAAGATTCTTTTGTTGAATACCCTGAAGGCTCCGCTTACAGCAGAGTAACCTAGAAATACTCCTTCGTCTGATTTAGCATCAAACGTTTTTAGATGCTCCTTTCTATTGTTGAGAACATAACGCCTGCATCTAAAGATATACAGATAAGAGATATTTGGAGTATATCCATTCCAGATTTCATAAGGCGTTTTGTCTAGATCCTTGATGATTAGACATCTGTTCTGTGTGTAGCAAGCAGTATTCGTTGCTTCAACCCAAAATCTCTTGGGTACTTCTGCTTCAGCTATCATAGTCCTTGTTGCTTCCTTGAGGGTTCTATTCCCCCTTTCAGCTACACCGTTCTGCTGAGGTGTTCTTACAGCAGAGTATTCATGTCGAATACCATTATCAGAACAGAATTTCTCAATGAATTTGTTTGAAGACTCAATTCCTCTGTCTAATCTAATCTTCACAATACTCAAGTTCTTTTCATTCTCGATTTTCTTCATGAGATCAGGTAGCTTGTCTTGAGTTTCTGATTTCGTTGTAAGGAAGATCGTCCAGGTGTATCTGGAGTAGTCATCTACAACTACAAGAGAGTACTTCTTCCCACTCAAGCTTACTGGTTCTACTGGTCCAAAAATGTCCATGTGTAGAAGATATAAGATCCTGTGAGATGACTTTTGAGACTTGTCTTTGAATGAGCTCTTAACTTGTTTTCCTTTCTAACAAGCTCCACATATATTTTCCTTCTTGTATGCTACGTCAGGCAATCCTCTTACAAGGTCTTTCCTTGCTAGCTTGTTGATAGTCTTGAAGTTCAGATGGCTTAACCTCTTGTGCCACAGCCAGCTCAGTTCTGGTGGACACTTCACATTGAAGCATGTAGGTTAGGTAGAGGAGTTCCAATCAGCTAAATAGATGTTTCCTCTCCTTGTTCCTATAAGCTTGACTTCATTTGAGGTGCTGTCTTTGATTAAGCATTTGTTGAGGTTGAATTCCACTGTGTATCCTTTGTCACAGAATTGACTGATGCTCAGAAGATTGTATCTGAGTCCTTTTACATAGGATGCATCCTTGATTTTTATGTTTCCTTTGACTATGCATCCACTTCCTTTTGTGCTTCCTTTGGAATCATCTCCAAAGATGACATTTGGTCCTTTGCATTCTTGGAAGTCTTTCAGAGAATCTTTACTGTCTGTCATGTGCCTTGAGCAGCCGCTGTCAATATACCATACATCACTGCTGCAACCTGGCACTGAAACCTATAACAAATTCAAACAGATTTAGGTACTCATATCTGTACGGGTCCTTTGGGGTTAGTTGCTTTGGGAACCCAAACTTTCTTAACAGTCATCGTCTTGCTGTAAGATTTGTTGGTTCTCTGATTATGTGCAGTTGTCCTAGCAATCTGCTTGTTATAAGTGTGTGCATTAACAACATGTGTGATACCAACACCTTTTAGTGTGGTCTTCCACCATACTTCTCTTGAGTATATCCTCTTTGAGGTTTAGACATGTAAGTCTTAGTATAGGTGAGAATGTTTCTTTTGTGCTGTAACTTAGTTGGTTGCTGCATCCTTTTGCTGTATACAACAGATGGCTTCTGCTGCAGCCAGTTCTTAGATGTAGGCTTACTTCCTACAGTTGAGCACTGGGGTTTCCTCCCCTTATCCATCATTGCTGTTTTGTTCAAGATTTTCACAGAGTCACTTAGTAACTCATTCTCCATCGGGGTTTCAGCTTGAACAAACTTTATAGCTTTGGATGTGCTTGCTGTATCCTGAGAGGTATGATTGCTGTAACCTATACCCGATTTTTCAAAAGGGTTTCTATTTTGATTTATGCAATCTCTTGCGTCCTTTGATGATTTGCTGAAAGTGCTTATCATGGACTGCAAGCTTTCCTTCTCAGATTTTAGCTTAGTGATCAACAGATTTAATATAGAGACCTCTTGTTGCAGCTTACTACACTTTAAGTTATCAGACTCTTGTGCAGCGAGCATTTTGACAATGTCAATATTCTTGCTCTTGAGGATCTCATTGTCGATTCTTAGGTTCTTATTTTCAACCTTCAGTTCCTCATGAATTGAGTTGATCTGCTCGAAGTCACTCATGATCCTTTTTAAGGAGTGGATCATGTTCAGCTCCTCACTTTCTGGTATGGACAACGGTTGATAGATTACCTCATCTTCTTCGCTGTCCTCGTAATCTTTAGCCATCAGGCATATCAGCGCTTATTCATCAGAGGATGAGGTTTCGGTGTCACTGTCAGAGGATTCTGCAGTTTTCAGTACTTCCTTCGAAACTACTGTATCCTTGGCTTTTTCCATCTCTCCTATGAGAGCTCGAAGCTTGTGCCTTTTCTCTCTTCTTTTATCTCTCCTCTACTCTCTTTCTCCTTCAGGATACTTGTACACGGTTGGATACGGACAATTCCTTGCATAGTGTCCCGGTTTCCTACAGTTATAACACAAGTCAATATTTCCTGTATTTGACTGTGGAGAAGAGGATACCTGAAGAGGTGGATGACTTCTTCTGAAGTCATTCTTTTTGTTGAGGTTGGTGTTGCTGCTATTATTGTTGTTCTTCATGAATCTCCTGAATTTCTTTAGGAGAAACGCCATGTCCTCTTCAACAACTTCTGTTGTAACCTCATTCTATTTACTGCAACTAGCGGTTGCTGTATCCTTGGTGCCTCTGGCAGTCAGCGCTGTAACTTTGGAGCTCGACTCTTCGGACTCCTTTATCCGTCCATTGATGTCATACTCGAACGCTTTGAGGTCGGAGAATAGGTCGAATGCGCTCATCAATTTCAGGTCAATGGACACTCTCATGGCAGTGGTCTTGCTGTCCCACTCCACGGGTAGGGCTCTCAACACTTTCATGTTTTTCTCCTTTTGAGTGTAGTGTTTGCCCAGAGCTTCTAGTTCGTTCACTATGGATGTGAACCTCAAGTCTAGTTGCTCAAGAGTCTCTTCATTCTTCATTTCGAAGAGCTCGAATAATTGGGTAGCATTGGAGATTTTGTTGTCTTTGGTAAGCTTAGTCCCTTCACATATTTGCTCCAACTTTTCCCATATTTCTTTAGATGTTCTGCAAGTTTTGACCTTGCTGAAGATGTCTTTATCCAAAGTGATGAATAGAGCATTTTTGGCCACATTATCCAAGTTAGCTCTCTTCCAATCTTCATTGTTCCATTCAAGTTTTGGTTTGACTAGGAAGTTTGGTGGTGGAGGTGCTCCTTCTTCTAACTCTCTACCTAGCATAGGATTTACTTTTGTGGGGATTATTGGTCCTTCGGTGATGACCATCCACATTTCGTCATTCATGGCTGATAGATGTGTCTGCATTCTTATCTTCCAATCTCCATATTCTTCTATGGAAAACATAGGTAACTTGTGATTTGAGGAATCCATGATATGCTATAAGAATGAGTTTAGATGTAGAGAAAACAGCGAGACAAAGGTGGATCTGGGTAGGTGACCAGATAAGTTGGTTTTTAACCCAACTTGCTCTGATACCACTTGTTGGTCCCAAGTGGTGTCCGAGGTTCAGAGGGGGTGAATGAACCTTGGTCGATTTTGTAAATCTTTAAACAAACTGTTCTGCTCTGTAAGTTACTTGAATTTGCAGCGTCAGATAGTTACTGCTTACAACACTAGGATACAGTGTTGCACGTTGTAACTTGGAGTTTTATACGCAGCAGAAAAATAACTTTTACAACACAAGGCTGATTTTCTCAAATATGCTTCTATCAGAAAATGTTTTATGCTTATGAGATAAACAAGAAATAGAAGATTAAAGCACAGATAAAAAGCAATAAACACTTATGGTGGTTCGAAGGTGGTGTAATCCTTCCACGTCCACTCTACTGCTCCTCGAGCAGGAACTTTGTTAAGCAAGATTGGATTACAGGACACTCCTAACAATCTATCAACTTTACAAAGTAACAGTTTACTGAAGTCCAGCATACACACAACAACTACAAACTTCAAAGGCTAACCCACACAGGGTTCCACACAGGGAAGCTGTCTAACTCTAGACAACTATACAAACAGCAAGGATCTCTCCTATCAACTGTTCGACACCACTAAAACAACCTAAGCACACAGCAACAAGGTTAAAAGGATAAAAAGATTTTTCTTCAACTGGCGCTTCGAAGTGAGCTTCTGAATCATTGAGGAAACTTTCAGCTTGAACTTGCTTCACTTCGGGAGGTTGAGTGACTGAAACTGATCGTAGACTTGGATGCTTGGATCTTGTAAGCTCTGTGAATTTTGCGTAAATGGTTCAGTTAATCAGTAGTTTCAGTAACCAGCTTCAGTGTATCTCTTCCTCTATTTATACTTGTAGGAGAAGATGTCCGTTGAAGGAGACATCTCTCTTTTGAATTTGAAGTAGTCTGACCAAAGGCATGGTTCGCATTTAATGCGATTTGACTTTCTCTTTCGGAGCATTTAATGCGGTAGTTGTGGCTCGCAACTTTCTGCAGCACGTCAGTCCACGTGGCATCTTCGTATTGGCTCCGTGTCTGCAACTTTGATCTTTTCTGGAATGGCTCTATTTATTCTTGCATGAGTCTTCGTTCCTCGTACTGCATTTATCCTTTCTAGGATTGTAGGATACTCTTTGTTATCAATTGCGCTGATTGACTTGATTGGACTGTAAGCTTTGCGTTGTATCCTAGGTCTTCATGCAGCTGATACTTTCTTGCAGTGCTGCGGTAACTTAGACCTGGTTGCAGTATCTTCTGGCAGTACTGCTGTATCTTTTTCTTCTTGCAGTACTCCTGTATCCTTTTCTTACAGCGATGCTGCATGCCGTTCTTTCCTTCTTTGCTGTAGTGATGTTCTGTCCTATTACGGCGTTGCTGTATCTACCTTCTTATAGCTATGCTGTATCCTACCTTCATGCAGCAATAATGTATCCTGCCTTCTTATAGCGATATTTTTTCTTAAGGGCATAGATGCAGCTTTATCCTTGTTCAACCTCCATTTTTAGCACTTAACACTAGACTCAATTCTAGTCTATATATTCACTTAAATATCGTGAAAAATGGGGTACTCAAAACTTCTTATTACATATATGATTTGTCTCATCAAAATCTAAATATTGAAATCCTAACACAATGCGAGGTGATGTCCAAGCCATGGAACATCGAGCACTTGAAGAAGTATTACCATTAACCGGCTAGGAAATTTCTTTTAATTGTCTTGTATATTTTTCTGTTGATTTTTCCACTTAATGAAGTTAAGTTCTAACTTGTTAAATTGCTAAAGGCTACGCCCTCATCCAAGCCGCCCAGGCCGGATGAAACAATAAGGCTTCGGCCCAAAAAGATTACGGTCTCATCCAAGCAACCCAAGACTTTGGCCCAAAAAGGCTACGGCCTCATCCGAGCCACCCTAGCAGGATGAAACGGTTAGGCTTCGGCCCAAGGCTTCGTTGCAACAAGGTCATGGCCTCATCCAGGCCAGACGAGACAGTAAGGCTTCCACCCAAAAAGGCTATGGCCTTGTCCGAGCAGCCCAGACAAACTAGGATTTAACTCGAACTGGGGCTATATATTAGCTGACTTAGACTGACCAAGTTTGGTACATGGTAAGAAACAGTAACACTAATTCGAGCTGAATATACAAGAACTGATTAAGATTGTAAAAGTGATTCATTTAAAACCAAGTGTTTACATGATATAAGCCGAGCTGAGCCAATGATAAGTTAATTGTATAAGTCACATTGAAAAATTATACAAGTATAAAAAGGCTAGTCCGAGCCAAACAAGTCATGTTGAAATACAAGCTGCATTGTATTGAAAATGATACAAGTATGAGATATGAAAACCTGAGCTAGGCAAGTGAAATAGTAATTGCATTCAAAATAAAAGTTGGTTTGGAGGCCAACATCTCATATAAAAAGGCCAACTGGCCTGAACAAAAAAAAATAAAGAGAAAAATTACAAGTATTTACAAATTACGGGCCGCCACCTCGACCACGTCCTCCCCGATCTCCTCAGTTGCCCAGGCGTCCACAACCGACTAGGATGAAGAGGTGACCCGACCCAGGGGAAAGATACCCGAGCAGGTCACTCATCATGCTCAGGTAGTAGTTGGGGAGAGGCTGCTTCTCTAGGTAGCTGGCCAGGGCTACCATGAGGGGACAGTCATCGAGTTTCTCCCTTCGGGCTGCATCGATAGCATCGATGAAGGTGAAGAGATAACCCAACACCCCCTCATACTTACACTTGGCCGAGGCCTTGTACTTTAGTACGACGGCCGCCTCATCCATAGGAGTAGCCAAAGCAACCTCCAGGTCGGCCTTTGTGGCCTCCAGCTCCGCCACTATCCGAGCATGGGCCACTATGAGGTCGGAGAGCCGTTGGCGGTCCAGCTCTGCCGTCTTGATGGTCTCGGCAAGGAGGTCCTAGGAGGAGGCCGGCTAACCTTGGAGGGTCTCCTTCTTCTCGGCCGAACAGACAACTCATTCGTTTTCTTCCTCAGCTCAGCCTTCTTCGCTTAGTATTTCTCGAGCTGGTCGAGATGCTGAAGATGGCCTTGCCAGGCGAAGACTGAAGCCTGGGCCAGGAAGATAGACATGCAGACATCCATATCTACGCCAGACATCTGCCCCCATCCAGGCTTTGATGGGAGCTTCCATAGTCGGTAATTGAGCATGGATGTAGCTGATCTGAAAAGATGGTCTCCACCCAAGGAACTCCTTAGAACCCTCGATCCAAGCTGGGTCCTACCCACATATACTAACCGAGTCGACCAGTAGTGTCTCGGATTGCCAAACCTCGGGAGAAACAACAATAGTGATGTCCTGGGGCCTAGGGGGTGAGGACCAATGATCGATCGAGGACGTTTGGCCGGTAGAGAGCACCAAACGTCCTCCAAACCACACCTTTTCCCGCAGTCTAGGACTCTTGCCGGTTATCTCTGCCTCCTGGCCTCCTCAGCTCTAAGAAGGATGCATTCAGCGGGATACATTCTTAAGGGCAGGCCGTCTCTAGGGAGGATAACTGCAAATATAACAAGTGTTAACACATATATAGAAACACCAAGCAGAAAAAGCCGAACAGGGAACGATTGGTTACCTTGGTAGTTGATGGGGGCAAGAGTAAAAGGAAAAATCATGTCAGCCCGAGAAAGCCGATCCTCAGTAATAAGACCCTTGAAGGTACACCTCTTTGGGTCGGTAGTGTCTCTTAGACCATCTCCAATAGTGGATGCTACACTACAGCAAAATTCACACTACATTATAGCAAAATTCACACTACATTAAATTTATCTCCAGCAGTCAACGCTACATTCTGCACTACATTTACTATTCTTATTTTTTATTGATTTAAAATTTATACAAATTTAAAATTACTAATTGCATAATTTTTTTCTTGGAGTTTTATATTGATTATTGAATATAATTATGTTTATTAGTTATTTTGTAAAAATATGTGAATATAAAAAGGTAAAAATTATAGAACAACATTAAATTAAATTTCACAATACAATACTATAATCTTACATATTAAAAAACATAAAATTAACATAAGAAAAACAACACGCACAAGAAAAAAAGACCATGACCGTGAGGAGTGAAGAGAATAACCAGAGGAAAGAATTATGATGATTGATTTGGATAGCATTGGAAATCCACGCCGACGTGAATATTTTCGAAAAAAATAAGAAAAAATTATACGAAAAAATGAAGAACTTTCCCAACAACCACCAACAAATAATACTTTTGATATATACAACAGATATTTTTCAGATCTCTGAGGGTCAGGAAGTAATCTCGGAGATTATTAATTAGGACATTTAAATTCTCGTATCGTACATTTTTTAGCCTAATCGTTCTTTAGATGTTTTATGTTTATTCTAATTTAATTATTTTAGCCTAATTGCCTTGATGTATTTTGTTATTTATGTATTTTAATTTAATGTACTTTGTGATTTAATGTATTATGTTTACTTTTATATTATACACATGTAGTAAATAATAATTTTTTCATAAACAATAATATTGTTTCATGAAATGATGAAATGCAAATTCTATTAAAAATAAATTGTGAAATTAAAATTGTATAAAAAAATCAAAAAGTAAAAATAAAAATGTAGTGTAGTGCAATAGTACCCACTACATATAGTGGTGCACTATTCATTTCTATGTGAAATGTAGTGGCACTGTTGGAGAGGCTCTTAGGAAACAAATCTTCCTCGAGAAATCCTCACCAAGCGGAAGAGTCTAAGGCAAAATTTCTGCAAAACAAAGAAATATTATAACATCAGCAGGCCGACCAGATAAGAAAAATAAAAGTTTATACCGTTAGCCAGTACGAAGTGAGTAGGGCAGGAGATTCTCTCCGATTGATCCTCATGGCTTGGCCCGGGGCTCATCCAATCTCCTCCGACCCAAAACCATTTGGTTTTCCAGTCTTTGACGGAGGAGGGAAGACCTTGGATCGGTTGAGGTCGGAGCAATCGAGGAGAGGTCTAGTAGAAGTGATTCTTCATCCCTGGGATCAGCTTAATGCTGAACAGTCAGGCTATCTCCTCGAGGCTCGAAATTACAAGGTTGAAGGAGTAGAAGAACACGAGCAATCCCAGTATAGACGACCAGCTGTTGGGATGAAGCTGGCCAGACGCAATCCCCCAATTCCAGAGATAATGAGTTAGACATGGAGCTAGGGGGAAAAATGCAGACCACCCTCCAGAGATCGGAAGCTGATGGCTATACACCCCTTCGGTCGGGGAACATCAAAGATGACCCCCCGAGGGATGTTGAAGAGGGTGTGCTAGCAGTCGAGCTCAACTCTGGTGGCAATTGATGGCCAGACCATTGCTTCAGAATCTTTTGAGTGCTGCTCGGTATGACAATATCACTGTCTAATAGGTACTCCAGTTAGGATATTAGGAGGCACTAAGCTCGATGGGCCGACCTCCTCAGCCACAATAGGGGTTGGGCTCCTAACAACCTCATCAACAGAAGAGGTGGATCCCAAGTCCAGATATCCAGAGCTGTATTCACACTCCTCTGAGGCACCTCAGTTGTAGTCCCTGATCGCTCCGCTCTCGGATAATTCGTTCGACGACATAATTGAGTGAAGTATGAGTTTACCTAGAAAATATGTGGATGGTTGATTCTTCTTGGTCTATTCTCTTCGATCGATTCTCTTCGGCTAGTTCAGCTCAGATTTCTTAAGGATTTCTCTATGTTTTGAATTTGCAAAAACAAATATGAAGAGAAGTCGCCCTTATTTATAAGGAGAGCGCGAGCCTTCGACTTCCGCCCTACCAGATTTGGATACCTGGATGATCGGATGGAGGTGGTGCAGCGACCTTTCAACTTTCTCTTAACCTGATGATGACACGTGTTCGATTTAATGAGCGACCCACATCACCTATGTCTAACCTAAATTCAGCTCAGCTTGACTGGTGGAGTTTGATTAGGTCCCGACAGAACAAGTTTCTCTCACGACCTAAGGGGCTATTATTAGACCCCCGACCTGGGCAAGATTTGCACGCATTACTTGGTCGGTCTACAGAGGTGGACTTCAAGAGTCCGATCTAAATAACTCATTGAACATACCCAAACAACCGGCCAGAGCACTGTACCCAGACGGCAGATAGACGACCCAACCAGGATCGATTCCACGATAGGTCCAAAGGGACTTGACCAACCAGGCCAGGATGTGTCAAGCAGGATGTTCCTTATTGCTAGGAGATCGTGGAGTGATTAAACCGCCCACTCCCTTAAAAGTAGGCGAAAATAAAAAAAAAGTAGTGGGCATGATCCCCACTACTTGTGCTATTCCTAGGCTATAAATATTATAATTTTCAATTTGTAAGAGGTTCGAACACTTTTGTACTCAAGCACTTGAGAGATTATTTCTCTAAGATAAATTACATAAGATTCTGGCCGGCCACCTTGAACCGACCAGGATCAACCGAATTGAATTGCCTGACTAAGCTCCGGGGCAGTGTTTTTTTCACTTTTTAGTTGATTTTCTTATCCGATTTTGATCATTTAAGTTGGATTTCTCTTAATTTGAATGTTTGGCTAGGAATTAAACCATATACAAATTTCGACATCAACAATTAATAATAATTTTATGTATATGTCTACTTATATAAAAATTTCCAGTGATATATATTAAGATAATTTATAATTATTGTTGTTAACTACAAGTAAATTCCATAATCAACAATTTTTAGTTTAATTTATTTCATTATAAAGTTTATATACTTTATTTCATTGTAGTTCTTTTTATATTTTATTTTAATTTAGTTTACATGTAAAAGTATTAATAGGGCATAGTTGCAACTTATTACATATTTCCTTTTATGAGTATGAATTTTTAGTTTTTCATATTAGAATATTCAGTTACCTTTACCCATATTGTGGTAATTTCCAAGTTTACATAAAGGAAAAATTATTTAACTTTTAGAAAATTTATTGACATTCATAAACACAAAATTACCCTTTGAACACTAAGTTGAAACTTTGCTCAGCCATAAGAGCTTAGACAAAGAAGATGAAGAGCTAAGAAATCAATCACACACGTATAAAATATAGTTATATGAATAGTATTTTTGTGAATTAAGTGCATATGCAATTGGGCATATGCGGGTCAAGTTGGGTCTGGTTCGGCCCAGATCCATGCATAATTTTCTTTTTATAAATTTATGCGATATCATTTTTGTTATACGAGTGTAATCTTTATGTTATATTAGTATAACTTTTATATACATATATCATAACCTTTAAGTGATAAATTAGACTTTTTTCAATATAAAATTCATGTAGTATAGCTGAACTTTTATGTTATAATAATTTAAGCTTAAATGTTATATTATTATAACTTTTATGTACTTAAAGAATAACATAAAACTTATATTATTATAACATAAATGTTAAACTAAAATGACATAAAGGTTGTATTATCGTAACATAAAGATTTACATGTTTGTAATACACTGTAAAATTTAAACTAACATAAATATAAAGATTATGCGAACATAATTAAAAGGTTAGGTGCACGGACTAGGGTTTGAGCATGGATCTTGGGGTGCGTGAGTACACGTGTGGGTGTATGAAGTACACTTGGGACGTGTGAAAGGTACCACCAATTTATATAACCCGAATTGCATGGATCATAACCCATGTGTACATATAAATATTTGTGTAATTATATATAGGTGTGTGAATTAATCAATATATATGATTCTAGTTAGTAGTAACGCATTTATATATATATATATATATATATTCCATAATATTATTATAATATATCGCTCTTATTACCTGACATATTAATATGTGATCGTTGATGTGTTAAATATTCATTATACATATAAATATTATTTTTTATATAACCAGGTGATAAGATTATTACACGTCATCTGAGCATATTTAAAGCTGTCCACGATGTGCATTTTAACATTTTTCCTATAATATACATAGATATATAAGTGGTGTAAATAGTTTGAAGCAATTGAACTTCTGAATAATAATAATAATAATAATAATAATAATAATAATAATAATAATAATAATAATAATAATAATAATAATAATAATAATAAATTAATTAATTAATTAATTAAAAAAGAAAACTTAACTATGAAGAATGATGTAGCAATGTTTGGAAAAAGCCTTCATTGTTTAATTGGGAATTTTTTTTATATTTATGTATGAAGATATGTGCGTATAATTATGATTTAATAAACATTTAAATACTACCTGTTTAGATTTTAATATGATACAATTCATACGATTTTTAGATTTTTTATACATGAGTATATTTTATGCAGTACATGATTATCGTGTATATAATTAATTTTTATGTGATTGTATGTAGGTATTGTGTACACGATTCATAACGTGTACACGATTCATAACTTGAATTATAATTATCGTGTACACGTAAAATACATATTGTGTAATCGTATACACGTTGTAAGATATATATCGCATACATATTGTAATCATGTACATGAGTTGTATGTAGGTATTGTGTACACATTATGATCATAACGTGTACACAATTATAATTTAAATTATAATTATCGTGTACACGTTGTAAAATGCATATCGTGTAATCGTTTACACGTTGTAAGATATATATGGTGTACATATTATAATCGTGTACACGTTGTAAAATACATATCATGTATATATCATAATCATTGTGTATACGTTGTATACATATTATGTATATTATCACAATACCTATCGTGTATATATATCAGAATATTAAATGATGCATGATTTCAACGATTTTCTCCTACTCGTGCATATCCATACACGATTATGATGGTAATTATACATAAAATCAAAAAATACAAGAAATTTCACAATTATTCACTCAACATTCAAATCATCAAATTCAAAATCACTTCATAACTCAAAATTGTGAAATTAAAAATAAAATAAATAAAAAATTGTAACTCAAACTCTTTGTCTCTCTCTTCGAACAGTCCGTTGTCCCACCTCCAAATTCAGATAACACAATCAAAAATAAAATAAATAAATAAATAAATTGTAACTCAAACCCTTTGTCTCTCTCTTCGAACAGTCCGTTGTCCCACCTCCAAGTTCAGATAACACAGATTATCGTGCAAATCAATTCTCATTCGCTTTATCCAATAGCTTATCCCGATGTTTTCATTTCCGAGTGCGAGCACTCTAATCTCTAGATTTGTCAGCGCAAATCTGACATTTACCACTCTTTTGTTCTCTCCCACAAGAATTACCGTCATTACCCCACAAAACATCTTCAGATTGTTCTCTCCGACAAAACATCTTCAGATTGTTCTCTCCGACAAGAATCACCATCATTACCTCACAAAATATCTTCAAATTCACCAATAAAATCCAGCTCTACCCTAGGATTTTCAACTTTTCAAAAATTTGGGGTTATAGAATTTCATGTATTTTGAAATATTAAATTTTGTATTCAAATAATGTATTTGAATTAGTTAAAGGGTAACATTGGAATGTATTTAACAAAATACCTTAAAAATGAGTAAAAAAAATATTTTTATAAAAATCGGATAGAAAAGTTCTTTGCATTATGAAAATGGTAGTTTTGAACTTGACCCTATTATATAACACCTGAAAGTAAATTTAGGTGGGTTTGACTGCACTCACTCAAACATGTGAATGATGCGTTGGTGACGCGTAGATCGAATCGGGTTTGTTGCATGGATCTAGAATTAGTGCACCAGTTATACAAATTCTTTTGTCTAATTTAAAAGATAAATCCTTTCTATATCATACATGGGTTTGTTGCATGGATCTAGAATTAGTACACCAATTACACAAATATTTTTGTCTAATTTAAAAGATAAATCTTTTCTATATCATACATATATTTGGTATAAATTGTTTGAGATGTGCGGGTTCTTCTGCGCTAAAAATAGTGCAAATAACTATAAGATATCTTTTATTGACGTAGATACAAAGAATTGAATAAAATTGAGATAATATTTCATAATCATATTATAAAGTCCAACATAAAAGGAAATTTTGATTAGAAGATGAACTCTTCATTTTCCGTATCCTTCGGTTCCCTTCACCCTCTCTATCTCACTAGCTTTGAAAACCTAACCATCTTTCAAATTTCAAAATACTTATTATGGATCAAGATTCAGGAGATATGGAAAGACATATATATATATATATATATATATAATTTTTTTTGTAAAGGAAAAAGACGTGTGATTGAGTTGTACGTAAAACAGAAATCCCAAATAATCCGTTGGAGCAAAAACCCTCAGCCTCAAACGTCGTAAAATCATATACTTGATTCACTCAAAAACATCAGAGTGAGGAGCCAAGATGTCGTCAATGGCGGCACTCGACGATGACGAAATCTCTGTTCTGTATTCCACACGCATCAGCAATGGCAACGGCCCCATCAAATTCGAGGACGAGGAAATCACGTTGCTCTATGCCACGTCATTCTCTACGAAGACGAAAGGCTCCACCAAATCCGAACCGATCATGGTCGAGAATTACGGCCGCAGAACCAAAAAGGTATTGATCGATCTATCGCAGGACGAAGACGATGCCGATGACGTCGCAGTCCTCCACTCATCCCCCACGAAAAGGCTGTACAGAGGTGAGTGTTCGAACTCACAAGAAGCGAAATCGGCTCTCATATTCATGTGCGAAATCTGCGCAGAC
Source organism: Scutellaria barbata (assembly GCA_028654395.1). Lineage (NCBI taxonomy): Eukaryota > Viridiplantae > Streptophyta > Magnoliopsida > Lamiales > Lamiaceae > Scutellaria > Scutellaria barbata. The sequence goes on along the minus strand of CM053644.1, from coordinate 11,836,377 downwards.
GAGAAGCCGATCAGCGACGCCTTCAGCGTTTTAGGCTGCACACACTCCTACTGCACGGAGTGTATAACCAACTACGTGGCCTCGAAGCTGCAGGACAACGTCACCACCATCAACTGCCCTGTTACTGATTGCAGGGGCTACTTTGAGCCACAGCACTGTCGTTTTATCCTTCCCAAGCGGGTCTTCGATAGGTGGGGGGACGCGCTCTGTGAGGCAGTGATATTGGGGTCGGAGAAGTTCTATTGCCCCTACAAAGATTGCTCGGCATTGTTGATAGATGATAAGAGTGAAATGATCGTGCAATCGGAGTGCCCTGATTGTAACAGGCTCTTCTGCGTGCAGTGTAAGGTGGCGTGGCATTCGGGGATTGGGTGTGAGGAATTTCAGAAGCTGAATAAGGATGAGAGGAGCAGTGAGGATATAAAGCTGATGAATCTGGCCAAGAAGAATAAGTGGATTAGGTGTCCTAAATGCAAAATATATGTATCCAAGTCTGAAGGTTGCTTGTTCATGAGATGCAGGTAGGCCTATACTTGTTAATTACCATCTTGGTTGCATAGATAGATGCTAACTTAACTCTTCATGTTTGTTTTTAGGTGTGGATTTACATTTTGTTACAACTGTGGAGCTCAGATGGAAGAGAGATTGCATTACTGTCAAATTTGCAAGCACTGATGATTTTGGTCCTTGTCATGTGAATGCGCTTTTAAATTATTATCTTTATTATTTTATGTTTCAAATTTCTATCTACTTGATATATACTCACTTTTTTAGTATTTGCCCATTCATTTTCAAAGTTATTTGATTTTTCATTTAATTTGCAAACGAAATGTTACGATCATATAAGCTGTTTCTTTCTAGAAAATATAAAATGTGCTAAGCTTTGTTTGAAAAATAAGATGAAAATATGAAAACAATAATTGACTATCTCAATTATAATGTCATAAAATTCTAACCTTGATGTACAAAATTGAGGTTAATCTCTTGGAAAAGCAAGCGAATAATGAAATGATATAGGGAGGCAAAACCTCACGACTGTGTTTACATTAGATTGTCAAGTTGAGCCTGCAAATCTTGTATTGAAACCATGTGCACAACATTCTCTATGTCTTGAGGAGAATACTCTAACTTAAGCAGAGACTCTACTTGAATATGAGCTTCAACTATGTTGGTCCTGCAAATTAGAGGCCAAACAAATTTTCTCAACAAAAGATTCAATTCGTACATACTAAATGATGAAGAAGATGGAGAATCACACGTTAGTTTATGTAAGAAGAATGTCGTACTTAATTGGTCTGAAAAGTATAGCACGGGTTGCAGGGTTCTGGAGATAAAGCTTCATTTTAGCCATTACTTTTGGCAGCTCATGTTGAATAGCAGAACCCACCTGTCGTTAAATTAATCATGTTCATCCAAATGGTGCAACAGCCCGCTCCAACACTCAAGAAACCAAAAAGAAGTTGACACACAAATAAAAGAAAGTGAAATGTATACCTTCTGGACAATCTCAGCGACCTTTTCTGGAGTTGCAAAAGCCTGATCTTTAAGTGGCTTAGTGATGGCAGACTCCTGATTCTGACTGCCCGAAGATAATGCAACTTTCACTGCAGTTACCTTTAGAGACAAACGATGAAGATTATTCCAAAAGCACACCACGAAAATTTTGAGAGCAAACACTGTATTATGAGTCGAAAATGTGCAAGTCGGACTATATCTGGCAGATACTAGCACTTCCACTGCTCAAACCAAAACCCTGGTCTTGTGCTAAATGTGCAGTGAACTCATGAATCTCCGATATGCCACATAGGATCTTTCAAGAAGAATATTATGTAAATGACTTTCCACAACCAGCTCATTCACACAGATATGAATCAGTACTAACATGCAACACAAAACGTACACTCAAGACTATATTTCATAAAGTTTTGAGATTAATATATATATATATATATTGATGAATCAAATATAACAGACCTTGGTGACAAAAGAAAGCATAGGATCCACAACCAGCTTGGTCACTGACATGATAAAATCCTCACAAGTAGCTTTGAGGTTTTTCTCCAACTCCTGCATGTTAAGTAAATATCAAATGTCTTTGACTATCAAAAATATAAAACTCAACGTGTCATAACACAAAATTAGTTGCATCAGCATGACTTAGAAACAGAAAACTGAGAATTAAAACAACATAACTTAAAATTCTAGAAGCTGGAATTTTTTGGTGGTAAAAAGTACTTGCAATCACAACCAGATTGCAGTTTCTAATGTATATATTCAGCTATCTTCAATTTAGTACTGTTATTTTGAAGAAACATATAGGTAATTGTGGTTTCAGGATTCAGATTCAGCAATTCCAGCATCTAACTTTATCTCCCACTCCAGACAAAATACAGGAAAACTTCTATATTTAATAATGTCATGAATATAATACAAAACACCAAGTACTTTTAACAAATGAGAGGCAGTAAGGTACCTTCTTGGCATCTATTTGACTTTCCAAAACTCGTGGGGATAGAGTTCTAGCCAAGGATGAGGACCTTGACCAATCAAACAGCGAGGCCTGACCTCTAAGAATTCGTCTCAAATGATCCTGGAAAATTTATTTTTCACCACACCAAAGAATAGATATGAAGCAATCTCTGTGACCTTAAATACATCATTTCAATCAATAAATGTAACTGTAGTTATTCCTTCTATCATATGGCAAATGAGAACATTCTTTTAGCAATGGTTATGCATTTTCCCAGATTTCAGACAATTATACAGTCATTCCTGAACAGTGAGCAAACATTTGAGGAAATGAAATAATCTTAAAATCTCATAACCATTTTCTATTTTTTAAGATCATAACCTTCGTTGTAAGTTTTCCCAACATCCATAAAGAAGTTTTAATACTTTTTTACCAACAATTCATCCAACTATTCAACATGTGCAGCTATTGGTTGTCAAACCACATAGATGTGTTAATTTTTTCAACAGCTATATTTCATTTTCAGTGGTAAATAAAATGGGAGAGTCCATAAGGCCCACAAAAATTGACACGCAGATAAAGAAAACTCTATTTTGAACTTCTCATGAAAACAAAAAAAAAAAAAAAAAAACAACTGTCTAAGAGAGAATGAACTACTGATTGATATGCCCTCAGAACTAGTCCAATCGTGTAGTCGAATTAATAGATAGGGACAGTGCAGAGAGACAGACACTTCATCCATGTTAGGAGAATGATCAATAGGTGAAACCAGAGAAAATAAGAAATACAGATCAGCTTCAAACATGCGCTTTCTAATAATAAAACATGACAACTTGAGACAAACAACAGCATTGGTGGAAAATCATTACCAGTAAATGAGAGAAGTCAAGCTCTTTGTGTGTGACCGAGAATTCTATATCAAATGGTGCAATCTGCAAATTTACTACTAGTATAAGTAATAGAAAGAAACAACAATGGTCATTCTTGTTACAGCTAGAGATTAAATTTTACCTGCTCTCTAAGGATAAGAAGAAACTTTATGAGAAATAGTTGTCCATCCATAGTGGATGCCTTTTTCGCAATTTGTTTGCTGGCTTTCTGCCATTGTCAAAAAATAAATACAGTTAGAATGAGGGATCCAACATGGTTCAAAATATAAACTTTAGATTAGGCCAAGATGAAGAGCCAGGATTTCTAATATAGATATGTGAGATACGTTGATCTATGAATGAGTATTAATGTTTAGGAATTCCAAAATAAATTAATCAATTTTTTTGACCAAGTGCAGTACAAGACAGCAGTAGCTTTTTGGAAAAATTTTAAGTCATGTCTTTTATCTTCGATTTCCAATAGTCAATAAACATGAAAGTTAAGACACTCACCTGAATGGATAATGAGCAAACTTCAACTGCTTCCTGGGAGTGAGAGAAAGAAAGAAAACAAAAATTAAACAGTGAAATAATGGATAAATCTCATTCACAAGAGAAAAAATAGCTATTAACCTGTGCCAAACCAGTAAAGACTGCAGGTTCTAGACACCGATATAATTTGGACAAACATGATATAGTTTTCTCAAGTGGAGGGTACCAAGTCTTCGAAACATCTGGGCTTTGAGCACTCTGCAATCCAGAAAAAAAAAAAAAAAAAAATTAGTAATACAGCTTTATTAACAACACATGAAAAACTAATAAAAGAACAGAAAGAGAAAAAGAAAACTAAGGGCTCTTTCCAATCAAGTTTAAATGTCAAAAGGTAATAGCAAAGAAAAAAGAGAACAGTAGGTCAACTAAAGCTTCCAGCATACTCAAAACAAAACAAAATATGGGCACTGAACCATAAAGGAAAGTCAAGGACAAGCAACAGAAGTGCACAAAAGAAATGAGGAAAACAATGAAAAATAATGAAACACTTACTGATGATGTTTCCAATTTTGTGTCTGGTGATTGCTCCAGCTTAGAAGGGTAGTCTAAGTCCTCATCCAAAGGAAGATAATTTGCAATCTAAACAATAACCAGACATGTTACTTTACATCAACATAGTAATTTGCCAAATAACATCTCAAACAAATTTAGGAGCCATATGGTTCAAGTTCTTTTTTTGGTTGTTTCAGGTTCTATCTTTCAATATATTTCTTTTTTCAAGTAAAAGGCTCAAATCTTAAACCACAAAAGCAGTTTAACAGGTTGTAGAACAATGAAAGCACCGAATGTGCAACCTTAAACCCTTCTACTGATGAATTTCACTTAAGTCTCTCTTCTCAAATACCCAAAGGTACACAACTATCAGTACTTCCATGACCCTAACAAGCAGACGTTGATACGCAGCGTTCTGTTGTACGCAGCGTTGCTTTCTGCTTTTCTTTTATGTTATTTAAGTTATTTGATTTGATCTGTTTAAGTCTTTTAAGTGAGTAGGAGTCTTTGGCCCATGGGCTTTGAGTTAGAGTTAGAGTTCATATTTAGTATTTAAGTACGGTAATCATTTTAGGGATTATTATGGAGTATGGTAATTGACACGGCTCCGGCTTGGGCAGAATACGTATTGTAATCTGAGAACGGCTTTTTGCTTGGTCAGGATTGCATCTCGCAATTCTGATTATTATAAATCATAGTTTCAGTGTTATTGAGTGTTTGCTTCCCTTTACTCTATCAGAGGTCAAAATCAAATTCACAAAAATCAAGCCACATACCCCATCCACTAGCAAGAAATTCTGAACTCTATGAAACTTATGCTTATATATAAGCCAGGAAAAAGGACCAAAAATATACTGAAACAAAGCTTATTAGAAATTACGTGTGTTAATAAAAAAAACGCTCATTAGAAATAAATATTTCAAACAGGAACTGTATAGATATAAGCTACCTATCATCCCTAAACCAACAAAACTAAGGTTCTCACATGATTCTCTCCCACCCCGCTCCCCCTTTTTCCCCAACTCTCAATCAAAGCATACAAAATAAAAGATTAAAAAAATTGAATGTAATAAAGAAAAATCAGAAAAGAAAATTACATACATGTGTGAAGAACAATGCCGATAAATTGCTCAGGGAGAAGCACATACCTCATCACGAATGTGGGTTCTAGCACGAAAAGTTAATCGCTCATGAACATCTGCTAAAATCCTTTCAAATGTTGGACGTAATCCTGCTAGGGATTCACCTCGTCTGCTTACTTGTTCTGCTAGGACTTCAACTTTAAGAATATCAACAAGTTCGCAAAGAATATCAAGGTTCGCTTCATGAATAAGTTTTGGACGTAATGTATCATACAAGTAAGTACACCTGTCAAATGTTGAATTGAATGTTTGAGTTGCGTGTTGGATATAAAAGAGAATTGGAGGAACTAGTAGCGCTTGCTGTATGGAAGAACTTAGATACTGAACTGTTATCCAGAACCAAATTTTGGTTCACTTGGCTTTCAATGGTACAAATTAATGCATGCCAGAAGTATAACTTATCAGGCATTTTGTTTAAACTAAACAATTTACTCCTGAGACAACTATACTGTCAGAAATGGAGGAATGTCCTCCATGATGGCTTTCCCAAACTTGAACAAATTAAAACGTTGCAAGTAAAGAACACTACAAGATGGTCCACTTAATGTTTCTATTACATAGATTAACTAGGGATGGAAGGAAAATAATATATTGGCCCTAAAGGACTCATGGAGGGCCACCACGTTCACGTGACATAAAAGTTATTTGTTCTTTCTTTTCCTCTGTTATTGAGAAACCCTAGTGCTACAACATCTGAATCCAGCAGTACGCCTATGCATAAAAAGTACAAGTACAATGGAAATTTTGGAAATAGTTTGTATAATGGAAAAAATATATTTTCCTTTCACACAGGTGATAGGCAATGTCCACAAGGAGAAGGCTTCTGGAACCCATAATATCTTCTAATATAAGACCACATCACTTGAATCTTTTTTTCTTTTTATAAGTAACAATTTTTTGTTAAGAAAACAAGAAAGTGCTGAAAGGCCTGAGCACTAGCTGATTGGAGCAACTATGATTATTTCAAATATCACATGATATGAACGAAATAAGGTTAATGTTTTGTAGCTCCATATGACCAGTTAAGAGAACTCTACATAGCTTAATAGTTGTTAATATTTTAGGCACAAAAAGCAACACTTCTTACCTGCTTAACTTGGAAATGAAGAAAAAATAAGACAATGAAAGAGAGGAAGCCATAGAAGCATGAAGAATGATAATACTAAATGACTTACAGTGGATCTATTAGAGGAGCCAAACTCGAAACATCCTCTGAAGATGATGGGAAGAAATGATCGAATAGTTGATGCTCAAGCTGACACACCTGCAATCCATATCTCCTCATAATCATTGAGCAGAAATTTCTTATTTACATGCTAAGGTAAATGGTTAGACGATTCCAATGATTACATTATCCCAAGGAATGACCATAATAACAACTGTTAAAAAAAGTGTGGATAAACCTCATGTAACATGAACAAAATTATCCGGATAAGGAATCAATCATGTTTTACATTTACAGATTGGAACATATTAGACATTTTGGAGAAGTGTGACTACCTCAAATTATAAAGCAACATTTTTATTCCAAGTAATTAAGCACTGAGTTACCACTTCACTAGGTCAAATGATACTACATTTCTGATAGTGCGTAAAACAATTGGGCGACCACAGAGTAAACTCTGCCACAACAAGCGTTGCAATACAAATATATTTTCTGCCTAGCTTAAACGATGGGGAAAACAAAGTATAAATACACTTCGACAGACTCCTATGCTTACTAGAACTAGGACTCCTATGCTTACTGGAACTAGGACTCCTATGCTTACTAGAACTAGGACTCCTATGCTTACTAAAACTGGAAATAAAGCACCAAGAATTAAATCTAACGAATTAAAGAATTAAATCTGAAACTAATTAAATCTGAATTAAATCTTCAGTCGGCTATCTTCTTTGTCCTGGGCTGATACACCTTGATAGGCTGATGTGTGCTATCAATTTCCATGTACACATCATAATTAGAAAAATAGTCCCAATGGAAGAGGAATGAGAATGAAAGCCCGAAAGCATACTCTGGAAGTCAATAAGTTTTATGAATATCATAAATGAATGGAACACAAAAATGAAGCATTCTCAACTTTAGACTCACAAGAAAAGTCAGAAACAAAGAAGCAGTGGGTTCTGATCAGTCACTAGTGTCCAAGATGCTTCAAGGAGCATAAATCCCTGAACCAAACAATAACTACAAATCAAGGCTGACCAGATTTCATTTGGCGAAGAGTCTCTTTGTGTTTCTTAACAAAGAAGTAGTTACACACCCACTTAAATGAAATATAGAGCCAACCTTATTTGTACTTACTATTCAGGCTTCATCTTCGTTATCACTTACGTGAACAACTAAGTGCTACCGTGATTTATCTGATTACAGATAGCATTGAAACCACAACAATCAAATAAGCAAAAATACACCCTTCTATTTGGTAACATATTGTCGCACCCTCAGCTGTGGAAAAGCCTCAAGTAGTTGATTGAGTTCAAATAATTAATAACCAGATTGAGCTTCAAATGTCTCTTTGAGGTTTTTAAATCCTATTAAGAAAAAAGCAAATCTTCTATTTGTTCCCACAAATGACAACAATCATCCCAACTTATTCAAAATCAAAACAATAATAAACCATTGAAGAATAAGGTATCTAGCCAACCTGCATTAAGTATGCACAACCAGATCTAGTCAATGATGGCAAGGCTTCTTTCTTGGAAAATTCAGAGATCCTTTGATGCACTATACCCCTCACCTGGAGCCACCATAGATACACAAGAAAAAAAAAAAAAACTAAACGGTAACAAATGTATGAACTATAAGGGTGAAACTGATGTTTTTCTTTAGAGAACACGCTTTTGGTGGGGGGGGGGGGGGGGCATATGCAAAGAGATGCAATTTAACTCACTAGTAAGAGCCTCTGTTCACAGTAAAGTTTGTGGCATTCCATGAGTATCAGCACATATTCCTTCCTTGGTTTTCTAGTTTCAATTTCTGCCAATACTGGCTTAAGCTGCAATTCACACAAGTAAAAATTATGCACACAATAATATTTAGCTTGTCAAATTATCATCGCACTAATATAGCATTTCATAGAGGGGGAGAAAGGTATCAAAGAAGAAAATTAAAAAAAGGCATGTCGCTCGACTCTATTACCTCATTTGCTGCTGCCTTAAACCGCACATAAATTACGGATGCCTCTACACCCTCAGAGACAGATGCTTTATCGCCAGCACTGTTTTTGATTGCTGCCTGGACCTAGAGTTAACAGAAAAATTGTTGTCGATAGATCTATTATTCATATTAAAGAATATTCAAAGTACACACAGCAAAATTGAAGGTGTACCTGAGAGGAAGTGTTCTTTAAGACAGAGAGTACATGAGAACGAATCATTCCTAGAGCACGAGACTGTAAAAGTTCAGAAAATAGTATATTTCAGAGACCAGAAGTCCAATCAACTAGTTAAAAACTAAAACTTGCTCGCCCACAATTGATCATTTGAACATGAGCATACCTGAAGCTGTCGGAACTTGACCAAGTAAACATTGCACTCAGCATACTGTGGATTACTCTCAACATACCTACACATTAGCAGAAGAATTTAAAAATTCAAAGTAATAGATCACGGGATGAATATGAAATTTAAGAACATGATAGCTGTTCCATGGAAAGCAGCATCATTCAGTTCCATATTTCAGAATCATGACATCAATAATATTAATGCCTAGAAAAGTAAGTGATATATAACATACAGACTTGCAAATTTTATCTGCATAGTTATAACAGCAGTATATAAGAAGACTAATACACTGAGCAGTAATTATAACTCTAGTAATAAACAAATTGTCACTTACGATATGCAGTCATCAAGTCTTTTGAGCAGAGGGAGAAAATTCTCATGTGACACATTCATGTTTGGGGAATAGAAACTGGTCGCTACCTGCATATAGTTGGCATTGGCAATCGTGAATGATAAGTCACTATGTTTCATATTTGTAAGCAAACTTAAGCTGACGTGAATGTATCCATACATCAACTATTCAAGAACAAGCTTGTGTTGCTTCATGAGCCAAGCTCAGGACAAGGACTTGTTGACATGTGAGCAAGCTATACAAGCATTAACAACTACTTTATGAATATTGACCATTTATATCATTGTCAAACATTCTTTCAAGCATTGTCTTGTATATATTTTAAATTTCAGGTAAAATGTATATTTACTCATGGTCTGTATAGAATGAAGTTTATACATTTAGAAAAAATGAATGTTTTTGCCCAACTCATACAATTAGATTAATCATTCATATTACTTTTGAAGTTTAAACATTAGAAAAGCTTTTCAGGTTTTCTAAGTGAACTTTACAGCAGAATTTTCATCAAGGGAGATTTTTTATGTCTCACAACGAAATGCCCATTTTTTTGCCCCCATTTCTTGACAATAAGTTACTTATAACTATAGACAGAAAGAGAAAGTTGCAGTAACCATCAAATTCATTGATGAATTAAAACACTACTAGATGGGGACCTGGCGTCCAAGATCATATATTTCATTCCCTAGCTTATGGATCTAATCTCACACTTCCAAAGAAACTTAGAAGTTGTTGACTCAGTTGCTACATCAGCCAAGGGAATTTTCAACTCTAGTTTACGTGTGAGCATCCCATAGAAGTACAAGCATTCAAAATGATCGTATGGATATTGACTCATTATCACCTGGCCAACATTCTTTCGTCTTTTATATATTTCAAATTTCAAGAAACATAAATAGTTACCCATCTACGTACATTGAAGTTTCCACAATTGAAAAAAAAAACAATCTTGCTGCCCATTTCATACAATTAGATTCATGTTACACATTAACTTTTTTCTGTCTAACAATGAAATGCCCTCTCCCTCCCTCCCCCCCCCCAACCCATCTCTCTCTCTCTCTCTCTCAAAAGAAGGAGAGAGAAAGTTGGAGAAAGTTGTCAGTTAGTAATACATCATATTCTTCATAGATGAACTAAACACTACAAGATAGAGACCATGCATCCCAGATCAGAAATTGCATTCTAGCTTATGGTAATATATCTCACTTGCAATAAAACAAAATGAGATTGTTGACTTAATTGCTTCATGAGCTAATAAGCTCAAAATCTATTCCCCTGTCCTACATTCTATCTAGTCTCAACTTGTATATATTTTAAATTTCAGGAAAACTGAATAAATGAAGAGTTAATGGTGGTCTGTATACAATGAAGTTTGCTAAGGAAAAGAAGAATCTTTGTGCATAACTCTAGAAAAACTGTTCAGGTTTTGCAAGTGAACTTTACAGCAGAATTTCTATCAAGGAAAGCCTGGCCTTTTCTGTCTCACGATGAAAAGCCCTTACTTTTTGCCTTTTAAATGCTCATTGGTTGTCATTAAGTTGGCCACACAGTTATCCAGTGAAAGAGAAAGTTGTCATTCAATAATGTATCACATTCAACTATTTGGCATATACTACATTCCATATCTTATAGTAATCTATCTCATACTTGCAATGAAATGTAGTATTTGTGGGGCAATAAAAGATACAGTTAACCTTTAAAGCCCAAAATCCACTAAAATGAAAGAACTATTGAAATGATAGAAAACAAAAAGGGAATTGATGACACTGGAGATTTATTCCCCAGGAAAAGAAGGTAGAACTGGGATGCATTGTCCAATTGCTCCGATGTCTAGCATAGGGTGACTATGCAGTAGAGTTTCATCACAAAAAAATGGGGGTCAGGTCACAAACAAATCAGGTAGTTGGCTGAAGAACGACAAATGATCCATGATACCGAAAACCACTAAGTCACATAGAATGTTGATATAGTCAACAAAAAGACCAATTTCTTAGAATATACATGAAGAAAGTAGACAAAAAGTAATACTTATAGAGGAAATCTCAAAATTGAGAGTTAAAGGTAGGTCAGAAAACCATAATAGATTTTCGGAACAGGAAGAATTAGGAAAATACTATGCTTTAAATGTCTGGCAAGTAAATAGAAATTTAGGATGGGATGGGAGGATAAACCTCAATATAACTTCGGTATAATGTCTACAAATTGTTACTAAAATTATTTCTATGAACACTTTTAACTTTCACTTTGACATCACGACACACTGATCTCCACTTCAGTTAATCAGAAACGTCCATATTCCATGTTTCCAAGTGAACAATCTGGCAAGTAGACCAATGAATACGAAATTCTAAACCAGGAGAATTTCCTTCATTTATTAAGTGTAGTTTTCTTTCAGAATTTCCTTCATTTATTAAGTGTAGTTTTCTTTCAAAATATATAAGGAAGACGTAGGCGACTATGAAGTATGGAAACAGATCCCACTTGCTGCACATTTTTCAGGGTATGAAAACTAGGGCTCGACAGTAGGTCAAAGACAGTATTTCATTCGAGCAATACTATATATTAAGGGCATGCAAACCTTACATTTTCCAATTCATCAAAGTAGTTGAGCTTCACACGAAGGGATTCAGCAAATTCAATTAGCCTTTGCTTCTCCATTACCTGCACATGAGTAACAAGTAGACCATGTCACTGCGATTAATAGCCAAAGATTAAGCCCACAGCTTTGCTCTCATCTACAATTCTTTCATAATTAATCATTTCACAGAGATCATTACATGTACAGAACATGCTAAATATGGTGGATAAATGCGAATTCACAATCACAAACCCTAGTTTAAATGAACATCAATTTTCTCTCTAGTAAGGACTTCCAAATATAACTAACTTCTCAACAGTATAATTGTTTGCTCCATGATTTTAGATACACACAGAAGAACCATGTATATTACCAGTCGGTCGCATGCATCATGCAGAGTTTTTGTCTTTGTTGCAACTGCCTGATGCTGCAGTTGTAGTTCATTAAATAATTCAAGTGTTTCATCCACCTGCATCAAGTAATTTCAGCAATAATTCAATTGTTAAAGGAGGCGGAAACCCAAACTGAATTCTGACCAAGTAGGGCAAAATTTTACACAGTGGTTGACAGTGAATAAGTAACATCTTGCCTGATTGAGTATAGTGTCACATGTTTGTATTCTCTCTGTTAACGTCCTCACGTAATGCTGATATTTCTCTTCTGTCTAGAAGAAAAAAAAAAAAAGTGAATGGCATCAAATCATTGTCACCTAACAAATTCATTATCAGATTAGAGAGCTAAGGCAACCTCTGATTTCATGGCTGCTTCGAGATCGGTAAACCATTTGTAGAACTGCAACAAGGAAAATTAATCAAAGAATTTTTTTTATATAATTTTCAGTCAGTGCCAAATCTATATAAAACCCATAAACTCAGACTAAAACTAACATCAGTAAATCATCCAGAACAATAAATCTGAATTCTTATTAACAATTTTACAGATGATGGCCCCACGGATGAATAGAGTTCCATGTGTATCCATAAAGCCTGTGTTTTAGCATTAAGGTCTTAAAGACTTAGAGAATGCAAGATTATCTCCTAAATCTCAATAAAATTGAACTCTCATCCACATTCTTATCAATATTCTAGAACTTTATTACATTTAAATAGGTAATTGAGTAACATTAAGCATGAATTCAAAATGTAAATTTCCATCAACACATCAGTTGAATTGCGCTTATTCAAGCTTATATTAGCCAGAGCACAAAAGAGAAAGCATCCAAGGTTGAAAAAGTAAAGCAATAAACTGTCAGCCTAAACAATAGGACTGATGAAAGAGAAATGGAAAAATACAAAATATGTGATAAGAGTACAGGAAAGCTGATAATATCACAGAACTTAAAAATGCATTTTCTACAAATTTCCAAGTCCATCCATAATATATTTAATTCATTAAAGTCTGGTAGCTAGATTTATCCATAATATTTGTTATTCAATAAAGCCTGGTTTCTACTTTCATCCATATTTTTTTTATTCGTTAAAGCATGATTTCTAGCTTTTGGTATCACACAGATCAGATCAAAGTGTGAGAATAAATCAAGCAACTATATAATGCCCGAAGTATGATAAAAAAGACAATCATATGAAAACCAATAAAATTTAATACGCACCTCATTTGTATTGACTAAAACTGCCTGAATGGCTCCTGAATCCTCTGTAGAGCTGTGCTTTGTTGAAATAGTCATACCATTTTCCAGTCCAGCTACTCTATCTTGTGCCTTGTGATCCCCAATAACAAGCAAGAACACAGTAAATAACATACATTCAGATTTCAAAACAGACATGTATTAGCAAAACACCTACCAAATTCGGAGGAAAAGGCCGTTCAGCAACAGCATGGGAGAGTGCAACAATTGCTGCCTGCTGTTGCTCTGTTAAAGGAGCATTCTAATATAGGAAAAGAGAAAAGCGGAGTGTTAGCAACAATAGGAAATTTAGTCATCATGAAAAACCAAAAAAAAAAATTCCAACCAAGAAGTCAGTATACACGCTTAAACTGTATATGTGCACTGAAATAATGACCTATCATGGATCCCTAGATCTAAACAATTCTAAAAGCAAATTCAATTCTTGCATCCACGCGACTCAAGCAACCCACAAGTAAACTCATTTTCTTAAACTGATTTCAAAAGAGAAACAAAACAAAACTCTCTAAACACGTCAGGTAAAAGGTGATACATAGTGAGATAATCCAATGTAGCTAAAAACGAAGGTAAAAAAGCAGTATCAGATCTAACACAACAGCTCAGAAAGAGTGATCAGATAGACAATATCGAAGCACACGGATCGAGCTGAAAAGGATGAAAGCAATCAACAAACCTGCTCCCAAGTGGAAGCAAAATTGTAGCCTTTGGAGATAGCGCCTGATTTTGGGACACTGGCCCTACCCGCACCCGCCGCCGTGGCTGTAGCCATTTTCGTTCTTAAATTTTATTTCAACCCAACTATCGAGCTGGCCCGTGGAATGTGCAATTCAAATAAACTATAATGAGATTCGGGCACGAT